>CM021100.1:459698407-459735800 GCA_007115665.2 Sequoiadendron giganteum | reverse complement strand
CCTCTCCCACTCTCCCTCTCACTCTCTCACTCTCCCACTCTCCCTCTCCCTCTCCCTCTCCCACTCTCCCTCTCACTCTCTCACTCTCCCCTCTCCCTCTCTCCTTGGGTGATCCCACAATAGTGGTTTACAATTTTTGGCCAAACTAGACACTGAAATTAGTATTTTTAACTAAATCTTCACATTTGGGCACCTATAGCGGCTAAACCATGAGGAATTTGAAGATGATGCAAACTAGAGTCTCATCACATTTTGTCTTTAGATTCTAAAAATATTTTTTTCAAAATTTATGAAATAAGATTGCACTTATTTTTCCATCTCCCACAAAAACTAGATTTTTTAGAAAACAACATTTTTTAAAAGTGACGCTCACCGTATACAACATAAATTTTTTTGTATGAAGGATAAAATTCTAATTTTTTCAAATTTATATTTGTAACTATAATATCTAGCACTTTCATTTGGTATCACAGTTTTTTATTTAATATTTTTTCTTTAATAGAGTTTCAAAGTCAAACCAATTGGAATTCAGACATAGGTGGAATGTATACAACATCAATTTTTCTATATGTATCGAAATTCAATTTTTTTTTTTTTAATGGATCAAGGACATCAATACCCAACACGAACATATTTTAAATTTTATTTTTTTGATAATTTTCTATTTTTCCACATGTGAAAAACAAAGAGTTTGATTTTCGGTGAAAAACCTATGTTTAATAAAACTAAAAGAACACATACATAATAAAACCAAAAGATATTAAAATTATATTCATGGGATAACTCATTTTGAGGACTACCATAATCATTTGAAATAAATTTTAAATGAATTCATTTGATCCCACAAAAGGTAAATCAAAAGTGATTTTTTATCAGCATTTTGATAGGTGTAAAGGAGACTCGTTTATAGGTATGGTTTAAAACTAGCAAGGTTCTATCCAAGGGGGTTTGATCTAAGGTGGTTTGATCAAATCCTCTTCAATTGGAATCCTTAAAATGGAACTTTTAAAGACTTAAATAATTATATTTTCTAAAAATATGTGATTTCAGCAAGAATCAGTTCCTCTCAGAAATTGTAAACCAGCTTTGTGGGATCACCCCCCTCTCCCTCACTCTCCCTCTCACTCTCCCTCTCCCTCTCTCCCTACCACTCTCTCTCCCTTTATCTCTCCCTCTCTCCCTCTCTCTATCACTCTCCCACTCTCTACCATTAACCCTTAGGTCTATGTGTGTACAAATCGGATATCCGATTTGTGAAAATTAATTGTGTAGAGCTAAAATCTTACCATTAAAGAACATGTTTTACAAATCAGATATCCGATTATATCGGATATCAGATTTGTGGGCCATTTTTGTGCATTCCAATAGACCCTACATTCTGTTTGTAGCACTTTGCAGGTGACAAACGCGCAGTTTCAGACAAGAAGAGACAAAGATAAACTTTTTGGAGCATCTTGTACTCAAATTTG
The DNA here is from genome assembly GCA_007115665.2 of Sequoiadendron giganteum. Lineage (NCBI taxonomy): Eukaryota > Viridiplantae > Streptophyta > Pinopsida > Cupressales > Cupressaceae > Sequoiadendron > Sequoiadendron giganteum. The sequence continues at coordinate 459,734,331 of CM021100.1, read as the reverse complement.
TCATACATAATGATTTTTTAGCATCTTTTATTTGGTATAATGGGGAGTAGTAGTCGTCGAAAGCAAAAACGTAAGAGAAAGCTGACAAAAGAACAAATTGAAGGATATAGACAAAGAGATAAAGAAGGTCATAGGAAGAAAAGACAAGGTATGTTAAATATTGGTGAACCTGAGCCCTATGGTCTTTCAAGTGAAGAGGAAATTGAATATGTTCAAGGTGAAAATGTAGAACATGATATTGAAATTGGGAATGAAAATGTTCAAATTGATATTGAAAATTTTCAAGGTGAAAATGGGAATTGAAGATGTTGAACATGATATTGAAATTGGGAATGAAAATATTGAAATTGATAATGAAAATGTTGGAATTGAAGATGTTGAACATGATATTGAAATTGGGAATGAAATTATTCAAATTGATATTGAAAATGTTCAAGGTGAAAATGTTGGAAATGAAGATGTTGAACATAATATTGAAGCAAGTGTAAATTATGTTTCACCAGATTACATGAAAAATGAAGAACCTTGTGTGGAAGAAAGACGTATTCCAAATTCAAGACCTTCAAGGACCCCTAAATGGTTAGTTGAAATTGATGATAACATTATAAACAATTTTGAAGGCAAGAGGTCAACACAAACTATTCGGTTGTGGTCTAGAATAATTTTCAACCAATATTTTAGCGATAAGACATTGACCGAGCAATACCAAATTTTTGTACAATTGCTAAAGATGCAAAATATGACACCTTTGCTAGCCAAATTGAAGATTCGTGTGCACAAGAGGACCGAAAAAATTTCTATTATTGTCAAAAATCTTTTTAATGCTCTCAAGTCTATTGGAAAAAATAACAAGGAAAAAGATAAGAGAGCTGCTCGGAGAGTCATTACCACCGCCCTGGTAAGCCATCAATTGAAAAAGGCTCACTTTATGAGACAAACTTGTATTGATTTTGACTTAAATCGTAAAACTTTGGATAGAGCACTTGCAAGAAGAGAAAGAATAGATGATCCTCTTCAAAATGATACATGAGATTTTTTCAAGAGACTTACACGTGTTGATAAGAAGCTAACCGATAATGTAAAGAAGGAAATTCAGCAATTTTTGGCATGATAACTCTAGAGTATCACCCAATGCAAAGGATGTTTTAAAGTTAAGAATTGGCAGTCGAGACCATAGACCGCATCCTGGACATTTCTTGGAATCAAGCCAAACAATGTTTTTCAACAAATTTATTCAAACACATCCAAATATGGAAATCTCACAAAGAACTTTTGAAGGTTTGAAGCCATTTTATTGTGTGCTTCTTAAGATTCGTAATACTTGTTGTTGCAAATACCATGTGGAGTTTTCAATGTACCATGAACTATTATGCTATATCCATTCTACTTTACATACTAATGAAATGTTGCATGAGTGTGGTGCAATGCATCTTCTGAAATCATCAAGGGCTTGCTAGATCTATTTTTTATGTTCTAGGGATGATGGTTCCTTTTTCTATAGAAATGATTGTTTAAATGCGAAGTGCTCACAATGTGGTGGCTTGTCAAAGTTTGTTCAATGTTTTCATGAGGATTCCAAACATGAATTTAGAAAGAATCTTGTTGAGAAAAAGAGATATGAGATAGTCAAATATACTTTGTAGAGTGGAGGTGAAGGTTCTAGATGCGAGTTGGTTACAAAAGAATGCAGTGTTGTTGATTTTATTTCAGATTTTAAGGACAATATTTTCTACAAATATGCAAGGCATAGTCATAGGTCTCAATGGTTGGATCAAAAATTCAAGATATGTAAGGACTCTTTACCGATTGGCAATATTATATCAATGGTTGATTTTGCTGAAAACTACACATTGCAACCACAAAATGAGGTACAATCTCAGTATTACAATTCCATTCAGATTGCTATTTTTGTCCACATAACGTTTAGACATGCACCTGATAGTACAGCAGAGAATCGAAAGATAATCAAACAATATCATTTTTTATATGAGTGATGATGGATCTCACTCGTCCGAGTATGTCCAACATTGTTTCAAGAATTTTTTTGAGTTATTGCAGGAGCATGATATAGCACTAGGCTGACATCTCATTTGGTCAGATAACTATACAGGTCAATTCAAGAATGCTCGTATGTTTTATTGGTTGAGTAGAATGCATGTAGAGAGGGGTGTACCTAATATTTGGAGTTTTTTTGAAGCTGGGCATGGAAAAGGGGACCATGATGGAGCAGTTGCATGTGTAAAAAGAGCTCTAGTTAAGGAGGAATTGAAGATTTCAGGAGAAAAATTCAGTGATGCACATTCTATTGTTGATTGGTATAGTTCAGCATTGTCACAGGGAGGGACACTTGATTCAACAATGCATAGATTCTTTTGGTTGGTTGAGGAGGGTACAGTGGGAGGCAGATTGGACTGTCATACAAATCAAAGATTCTTCAAAGATGCATTCATTTCGAAGCTCAGATGCAAGCACATGGACCATTTGGACACGACAATTGGCTTGTTTTTGTCAGAGTTGTATTCAGTGCGAGTGGGATCAATGTGAGTCAAGTGAGTGGATGGATACATGGGTTCCACAGTATCTAACTCCTTTATCTCAAACTATATCCATGACAAATTACACAATGGAAAGTTCACTTGATTACGACCGGCTTTTAGATCTATTACATCCAGGACATGTTTTTGCAGTTGTTGCACCACAGGGGAATGAAGAGGGATCAGAATATTGGTTGGATCGATGTGTGCATGTAAAGCACAAGCTAACACAATCGATGGAAGATGATGATGGGTTCGTGTATCCTATAGGTTTAGTTGTGGTTGCAGGAACTTGGTTCGAACATACATGATTAGAAAGAATGGCATACCTGCATTTGAAGACTACGAGAAACACAAAACCATTCTCATGTATTCACACCTTGTTATAGCAACAAATGTTAAGTTGTTGAAGCTTCATGCCAAACCAAAGACAAAACAACTATGGACACTTAGTAATGTTGATCATGAAGCAATATCGGATACTCTTAAGCAAAGAGATGACCCTTCAAGCACACACTTGAATAGCATATTCAAGAATGGAAGGTACAATGCTTAAGCATCTTTTTTGTTGTGACTATATAGATATATCATTTGACAAATTTTGCGATATTCCTAGCACGATTGATCATGGACCTGCTGCAACAATAGCCAACTCTGATCCTTTCAAAGAGGTATGCGATAGATTACAATAATATAGATTGGTTATTCAAAGCATCTTTATAGTTTGCATTACCAATTCATCATCATTTGGGTTGTTTAGATTAATATAGATTTGTTAGTCTAAGCATCTTTTTTGTTGTGACAATATAGATTTATCATTTGAAAAATTTTGCGATATTTTTGGCACGATTGATCATGGACCTACTGCAACAATAGGCAGCTCTGAACTGTGAAACAATATAAAAAGTTCATAACTGTGTATAGGCATAATCTATATACAATGATGTTTTTTGAAATACGGGTCAAATGTCTGGCATTGTATAAAGGTTATGTTTAAAATATAAAAAGATTTTTGTACTTAATCGAGCTACAACCAAAGGTTTTCTTCCCGGTTCTTTCCTATCGGTATGCTCATTTCAACTAGGTTTTTTAATATCTCATATTTATATATAACAAATTACAGAGGCTTGCCACTTTTTCAAAAAACAAAAAAGTAAAAAGTTCATGTGAATTTCATTTCCCATGTAATATATTCAAGTTGATTGGGTAAGATTTTTCTGATGCAAGAGCTAGGACGTGCAGAAACTTAATCCAACCTTAAATATTTATGCCCCCACATTTCATTAACATTAGCACTTTGGACTCTTAAGAGAAATAGTCCATCAAAGATTGTTGCCTTTTAGCACTTTGGACTCTTAAGGGAAATCATCAGTCCAATGTAGCTTGGAGTGATTTGGTGTATTTGGGTGCAAACGAGGACCATACCTAGTGTAAACGTGCCCATCCGGACATTTTGGAACAGTCCATTTGGTCGTACGAGTTTGAGAATGAAATTTGCACCACTTTACAACTTTACACTGCTTGCATTTGGCAACTTTTCCCTCAACTGAAAACTCATCACCACGGGGAAACACCTTTGAGATAGAAAAAATTGAGAGAGGTTATTGTAGATGGTCCCAACACAATCCCATATCCTTAGACGAAGAGTCTATAAGCATCACAGTTTTCGAAAAATATTCTGTCAAAGATTAATGCCTTTTAGCACTTTGGACTCTTAAGGGAAATCGTCAGTCCAACGCAACTCAAAGTGATTCGACGTATTTGGGTGAAAAAGAGGACCATATCTAGCATAAACGTACCCATCCGTACGTGTTGGAATAGTCTGTTTGGTTGTACGAGTTCGAGAATGAAAGTTGCACCAGTTTGCAACTTTACACTGCTTGCATCTGGCAACTTTTCCCTCAACTGAAAACTCATCACCATGGGAAAACACCTTCGAGATAGAAAAAAATGAGAGAGGTTATTGTAAATGGTCCCAACACGATCCCATATCCTTGGACAAAGAGTCTTTAAGCATCACGGTTTCTAAGAAAGAGTCTGTGAAATATTGCTGTCTTTTAGCACTTTGGACTCTTAAGGGAAATTATCTGTCCAATACAGCTCGAAGTGATTCGACATATTTGGGTGCAAAAAAGGACCATACCTAGCGTAAACGTACCCATCCATACATGTTGAAACAGTTCGTTTGGTCGTACGAGTTTGAAAATGAAATTTGCACCACTTTGCAACTTTACACCTCTATAGAGATTTAGTGATGTCCTCTTCAAATCACTCTATTCTTAATAGGTTTTCGGAGCTACCAATGTTAAATCCAAGTTGACTAACTTCAAGAAAATCTTATCCCAGTGAACACAAGAGAGGTCCCACTTCTTCTTGAATGCAGGAGCACCATCTGACCCTTTATCTCAATTCCTCTTGAAGCATCTTTTCTTTCCTCCTTTTCCTTCCTTCTTCAAGGATTGAGTGGAAAGAACATGAATGTATTCATTTTTAGGGCTTTGTCCAATACCTCTCGCAGCTAACCTTGACTCCTCTTAAATACAGTTAGCCCTTAATCGATCAAATTTGGGAAGTTTCAATCTCACGTTGATTCCTTAAATGTAAGACTCCCAAGATGAAGGAAGACCATTAAGAGCCAACATGATCAAATATTTGTCATCAACAATATGACCAATGGTAGAGAGTTGATCTCTCAATTCGGAAATCTTCATGAAGTAGGTGATGACAAATTCTCCTTCCGCCATCTTAACATGATGAAGTTGTTGCTTCAAGGCTAGAGCACAACTTGTGTTGTTGATCTCATACATCTCCTCCAAATTTTTAATCATTTCTCTCGCTATCTTCAACTTAGAGATGATAGGAACAATATGGTCCTTCACGGAATCAACTAACATCTTCTTCGCCTTGATATATTTCTTCCTCCATTGAACTTTCTCTTCCTCATACGTAGGTTCGAAAACTTTGCTCTCCACACTCAACCAATTTGTTTTCCTCCAAAGTGAGCATAATTCTGAATCTCCATGAAGTGAAGTTTGATGCTCCTTCGAGTCTATCCTCAATTTTAAGGCCATTCACCATCTTGACTAAGATAGACATAGACAAAAAAAAAGGAATAGAGGTATCACTGCAATAACAAATCTGATCACGATCTTTTCAAACCCGCTCTAATATCGGGTGATCCCACAATAATGGGTTACACTTTTTGACCAAACTTGATATTGAAATCAACATTTTTCACCAAATCTTCACTTTTGTATGCCTATAGAAGCTAAACAATTAAGAATTTGAAGATGAAGAAAACTAGTGATTTGTGATATTTTGTGTTGAGAATATAACTATATTTTAAAAAAAAATTAAAAAATAAATTGTGAATTATTTTATGTAGTTTTTATTAACTTATATTTTTTACTAAACATCATTTTCAAAAACTGATGCTTACTTTCGACTGCATAACTTTTTTTATAGAAACCATACAATTCTAATTTTTTAAATACAGTGTTCTCACACAATTATCTAGGGGATGGATATTTTTTCATAATTTTTTGTTGCATATATATTTTTAAATTAATTTTCTGATTCAGAGTAATTATAATTTGGATATATTATACTTTCAGCTGCATAACTTTTTTTGTAATCATTTGAATTAACTTATTCTTTTTTTGTTGGAATAAGAACATCAACAGCTAGTGTACATAGATTTTTAATAAAAAAAATTCTCTCTTTTCATATTTTTCCATATATGTGAAATAAAGACCTCGATGTTCATTGAAAAATCTACATTCACAAGAAATAAAAAATAAATATAATAATAAAATTAAATATATTTAAAATTATACTTTTTGGGAAGCTTATAATAAGGACTACATGTTTACAAAAAAATAATTTTATATAAATTAATTTGATTCCCTAAAAGGTAAATCAAAAGTGTTTTTTCATCAATATTTTGATAGGTGTAGAGGAGACTCCATTATAGGTATGGTTTAAAACTAGTGGCTTTATATCCAAGGGGGTTTGATATAAGTGGGTTTGATCAAACCCTCTTCAATTAAAACACTTTTAATCAAAACCTTTTTAAGGCTTAAATCATTATATTTTCTAAAAATATGTGATTTCAGCAAAAATCAGGATGTCCCAAAAAGTGTAACCCATTATTGTGGCAGCACCCTACCATGTTAGTGTTTTAATGATCAGATAATACAACTGAAAGCACTCAAAAAATGCAACACATAAGACAATAAACATAGCAAGAAATCTTCTTACAACTCAGGCCCAGCTCATGGTTGAATTTGATACAATGAATAATAGCACCTCTCCTAGATGCAAAGATATAATCGAATATGCTTCTCCTTGAAATCGGCCTACTGCTGCAAGATGAAGCGTTGTTGCTCAAGTGTGAACTTCTGCTTGGAATGTGAATCATGCTAAATGAACTTGATTGAGGAAATGAAAAAGCATCACCTTGTATTTATATAAAATAAGGTGACTCTTCAAGGAGGCCGGCCTCTCTTGAAAATAATAAATTACAAAATAATATCAAGGAAGGTCGGCCTCATCCATTTAAATAAAATGAGTATAAATTAAATAGCCATAGGCTATCATTTAATTTATTAAAACTTAATGTGATCGCTATCATTTATGAAAAATGTGGTAGCATAGACAAGGCAGTGGAATATTTGAAAAAAAGCTTCAAAGAAATGTGGTCTCATAGAATTCAATGGCAAACAAATGCAATTGACAACTGTTCATAGTTTTTAGTTATGCAATGTGAAATAATTGCACAACTGCTTAGGTTGACTTTGTAAAAACTATATTGTAATTGAAAAAATTTCATCTATGAACAGATCTAGTTGTTAGTTATGCAATGTGAAGTAATGATTTGAGTTTGAAAGATGTGTAATGCAATGTAATCAGCGATATAAATATAAACTACATAATATAACCATTCTTGTGTATGTTATTGTACATTGATATTTAACCATTTCTCAAGATAAAATTTTCAAAGAGTTTAATCATGCACATGAGGAACAAATTAAATTTCGATTGTCAACTTCTATATATCAAATTATCCAATAATCAAGTCTATGTCCATATACAAAAATGGCATCGACGCCAACTCAAACAATTTTTTACAAAATGTGGCATATGCCATCTCAATATGTATTCAAAATTTACATGCTAAAATGTCTATCTCATCCTAAACTATTGGTGGATCATCAAAATGGAGCCTCTTTGAAGCACTCATTGGCTCTGAAGGTAGTTGCACAAGAAAAATTCAAACCACAATTGAGATTAGTTATACTATAAATTTAAAATCGAATAATTAACATCAAAATCAATATACATTGAATATTAATTGAACTCTAAAATTGAAATCTTGATTACTTGAAATATACGTCTCTTCAAAGATTCAAGAGTCCTAGAATATACCAAACCAAATTTTGAAATGCCAATCTATATATGTGAACAAAAACATAAAATTGATCCAAGTTAGCATACGATTATTGGTAATAGGAACATATTTACCAAACACAAAATAAAATAAACACATACCTCTTTAGGTTGATCTTTTTCTTTATCTCCTTGAGGTGTTTCAACACCTACTCCTTGAGGTGTTCCAATACCTACTCCTTTAGGCGGTGTGTCACTTGTCAACATATCTATATAGCTCATAATTGCCTGTACATAAAATTGACAAGTACATATGAAACTACCAATCTATGTCAATGTATGTATAATCAATATAAGATCTTAAAAATCTTAATTCAATCCAATTTTAGTTCAATTACCTTCCCCTTATCTAACTTTGCGCTTCTATAGTCTGGACGAGGATGCACCTCACTCGCACTAGGTATGTCCTACAAGAGGAAAATAAGATAAACATATAAGTTATTATATAATTTCATTAATGACAATTCAAATGACAAAAAAGTATATAATATAAAATGTAAATGAGTGAGTGCGAAAATATATACTGTGTGTGTCCAAGCTAAATGAAATGGCCCTAAGGGTGCTATCAGTCACCCGTGTGAGCTCCTCCTCAGACATCAACTATTAAATAGACCATGTAAATAAATATTAGTACTTGATACTATCTCTTATGAATATTCATTTAAAGACAAATGCAAGTTATGAAATTACAACTTGAATCTTACATGTCTCACTATTCCAGCATCCCCCTCTCTAGCAAGAGAGGACTTTGTAGGGTGCACTCCACTCCCGTGCGATTGATCTATAATGTCCACATCATGGAGGTCATAATCAGAAGTGTCCAAGGGATGCTCATCGGGTTGTACAAGAGGACCCAAGCATATCTAGTGGCACATAGTGCAAGTATGTGACACACAAATATGTGGACCTGAGGAGGATGATGCAGCAGCACTCGAGCCTTCGCCAACATCACCAGAATGTGGTTGAGCTACTGTAGAAGCACGAGAAACCAAATGACCACTCAAAGAGTGAATAACCTGAATAGTCTATGTGGATGCATCCTGGATAATCTTTGGATGATATATTGGAGGTGGTAGAGGAAGGGGAGGAAGGGGAGGAAGGGGAACATTTGGGCGCGAGACTACTCTAACTACCCCTGTTCTATCTTGGGGCATACCTCCACCGATGCCCTGGAAGGGTTTAATGTCAAATTAATTGACATGATGCCCTAACACAAACTCAGCATATAATTTTTTAATAAATTAAAATGGTATATCAGAATTATTGTTCGGTGGTTTATCAAAAACCATACACCAACGATCCCAAAAGTTAGCTACAATGTCCTTATGCATGCACCATTTTATAGAAAGTTTTGTTTTATTAACATTCATTGGCAAACCAGTGCGGGGGTCAATGAATAAAGAGGCTATTTGGGCTTTGGTTATTTGGAGATCTTTCACATCATCATAAGACAATCCACATCCATAATATTCCCTCGTGTCTTCTCGCCACGAATAAAAGGAATTATGTTGGGTTGAGAGGGTTTCTATATTTTTAATCATTTCCTTCAATGTGTTTGTCATATCTCTCAATCGAGGGATTGTCTTATAAACTTCACAAATGCCCCTCAATTGCCCCAATTTTTCACCAATTAAGTCTTCAATTGGTGGTTGCGGAGGTGGTGGAGCATTTGGCTGTGGAGTTGGTGGAGCGTTTGGCATTTGTGGATTTTCATTCTCATCCATAATACCTGATTAAAGTTAAAAACTAATTAATCTAATTGAAATTACACAATATAAATGAAATAATTGTAAAAACCCTAGTTTTTAATAAAAATCCAAAAAAAACATACTTTTCACAAAAATCCATAACAAACTCTAATTTTTGATAAAAATACATCAATAACACTAGTTTTTAATAAAAATCAATAGAAAACCCTATTTTAAAAAAAAAAATCATAAAAACTACTTAAACTTAAGAGAATCTACTTGAAAGATCGATTACAACATTGAAAAAACCAAATACTTACCTTTGAAATCGGATATCTAATAGAAGTGGATATCAGATTTTCGCTTTTCCTTGTGTGCCCGCGTGCAAACTGTGAGAAATGAAGTTGTAAGAGTCGGTTGTTTTTTATATAATGTTTCCACAAATCAGATATCCGATTTGTAGAAACTAGGTTTGGTTTTTGGTTCGGCTAAATGTACTAAAACCCAAACCTAGAAAAGTCAACTCGACATTTCCACGTTTTTGAGTCAATCCAAAACGTGATTTTTTTTTCATTGCCACTTTTCGGCCCATCATGATCCTGCACATACCCAACACTAATCAAGTGAAAATAAATGGTCACCTCTAGAAATAGGAATCTAAGAATGTCCACATGGTAAATGCTCCATCTCACCAAAATGTATGGGTAACCAACTGTTGCATCTTCCTAGTACGTAGGAACAAGAACTAGATACATATGGATCACTCCTTAAATGAAACTAAGGAAGAATTAGAACCAACAATAGAAACTCCCCCATAATGTGGAAAGGGAGAGCCAACATAGGTCCATTGAAAATCGTGTCACCATGAAGTGCATGCAAGAGAACAAAGAGCATTTGAACGTGCAACTAAAAGTACTTGCAAATAAAAATCATGTGCAAACTAAAGCACACAAGCATGAGGAAAGAATCACTAAGATTCAATGTTGTTGTGGAAGGAACACTCACTTGACAAAGGTGTAATGGAGAAACAAAGTCACTCGCAACCCACCCATTTAACTTTATATCATAGTACTAGTACAAAAGGTATAACAAGATGTGTGAAATCTCCATTTAAAAGGTACACCAAAATGACACTTTATCTTAGTGCATCTACAAAAGAGAAATTACATGTAAAAAATTCTCAAAATGCCTAAATATGATAGAATGCTAGAAAGACATGTAGAATAACTTATAAGAAGTCATCTCATGTAAACAATAAGTTTACATGAGCTACAACATCCAAGCAATGCACTAAAATGTGAAAAACACAAAAAATTGAATAAAAATGTTTTTGTATAAAAATCTATAAAAAGTACATGGATAGTTGTGAGAGCCTTGAAATACCGTCCCACCATTGCTAGAATTGTGAAAAACGGAGAAATGGGTCAAAAGTTGTGAGCTCGATAGTGAAAATGACACATCTAACTTTAACATGTGATAAATTGCATTAACAAAAAAATGTGATGATGAGACCCACACCATTAGAAATTATGTGGAACCATCTTTTTGGCAATATCTCGTTTGCCAAATTTTGACATCGTTCGTCCAAGTTATGGCTAAAAGAAAAAAACTATTTTTTTAGAGCTAAAGGAGGTTTGAAAGGGGCCCAACTAGCATTTGTATTATTGACTGCCAGAAAAAAATATTGGCTCCTAGGAAAGTAATCATCAAAATATTTTTCCAACTATGTTGATATATGCTAGCAATAAAGGCGGCACCATCAAAAATGGTTTGTGGGTTGTCAAGGAATTTTTTATGATTGTCGATTTTTTTTTTTAATTCCTAGAATTCTACTAGCTAGCAGGCTAGCTTGCACTATGTATAGTACTATCACTAACACTATATTTAGCGTAGTGCACTATATTTAGTACATTGTGCTATAAAGTGCATGTGCTTTTTATTTTATTTTTTTGAAAAAAATGTATATATAGATAGGCCATATATAGGTCATATAGGCCTCTGTACAAAAAAAATGCCTTAGAAGCTCTCATCAACAAAATAAAGCAAATTTGTAGTCAAAATTCCATCAAATCAACCTCTTGAATGCAATAGAGAGGTCATTTTGTGTCAAAGTGCACCAAAAAATATCTCAACTCCAAAAATTACAAAAAGAAGTGAAGAAGATTCCAAATTCGAAACCTTGTAACCCTAGTTGAAGAAAAACTTTAAAATTCAAGAAGGAGTTTACTAAATACACACTCTGATACCATGTTAGAAATATAAATAAACACGAGATGCATTACCAAATAGTGAACAAAAACATCTTCCATGCAAAGAGAGTTGCAATAATGATTTTATATCCTCAACAAGAAAATACTTATAGAATAAACCTTAAGAGTCTTCATGGAGATCGAGAGATAATACAATGAGGGTGAGAGCTTTGTAAGAACAACCCTAAATGATAAAGGGATTAGATCATGACAAGTGTCAACATCCTATGTGATGAGACAAAATGATCTAATAAAAGCTCACTCTAGTTAACATAAAAAACACTCCTATGTTTAGTTTAAGTTCATGAAAATAAATTAATATAATAATTAATTAAAAGATTAATTAATTATTAGACTAGTGCATAATTACTCTAACATCTTCCATATGTTCATCATAGTAGAAAATTGTACTTGTCATATATTCTCATTTTTATATTAATACCCTTCTACTCGTAATAACTATCTATTAACAATAACTTTTTCAAACACCTTGAAACATTATTAGCTTCAACTACTAAACCTTGAATATGCATCTTCATGACTTGGATTTTCAAATCCTAATCACTCTTGTCAATACCATGTAAATTGAATGCTCATGTACCTTTTAATGAATCAAAAAGAATTTTACAACTTCACATATTTTGAGAATGCATAATAGACTCACACCTTTTTTTCTTTTTTTTAGTTGGGAGATACCCCCGAGAGGGTCCCCTTTAGCTTAGAGCCAAAAATTGAGGGGTATCATTCCGCCAAAATTCGCCCAGGACACGATCGCGACCTCAATAAAATGCAAGTTTTTAAAGTGAGTTTGGACACAAAAATATTAAGTGAGTGTTTACTCCCATCTATCAACCGTTAATACAAAAGGTTGCCTAACAACCAAAAATCAATGCTCATTCCACCTTTCAATCTAAGACGCACATTTTGAATGGCATTCTTCCTAGGTCGTGGATTTCATCACTACTAGAGTGACACAAATTAGGGTTTCGCCCAACACAATAGTTTAGTGGGTTTATGGGGTAGTTAAAAAGTAAACTAATAAATCCTAAAACGTCGTGTATTAAACCGCTTCCTACTAGAATAGAGAAGGTTTATGGGGTAGCTCTCCAGATTTAAGTTACTGATTACCTTTTAACCAATACGATAGAAAAGTATATTAACCTTCCCTCTATTTGCTTCTATAAAATTTCTGATACTTCAAGTTTCAAGCTCAGGATGAAACAGGCTAAATCGAAGCTATCATCAGATTTGCCTGCCTACCTTACATCTCAATTGTATATAAATTTCATAATCCTGAAGAAGGATAGAATTCTCACAAGAAGTTCCTACAGAGACATAATTTTGCTTCTATACAAAATGCTGGCAGTGATAATTTCCATTGTTTGAGCTCCTGTTAACATGCTGCAATGGCGGAGGGAAGTACTCCAGTACAATAAACTTCATTCACTTCTCAGGATCGCGCATTTCAGTGTATACTCCACTGCCCTTTTCGTCTCTGCTCCAATTAAACAACCCCTCACAAAAATACCCATAAAAGAATCCATTTTCACCTTGTGCAAAAATGGTGAATTAAGAAAAGCTCTGGAATTCGTGGATTCCTCAAATCATCATGGAATTACAGCTAACCCAGAAACATACGCTTCTCTCCTACAAAACTGTGCAGAAGCAAATGCCTTGGAAGAAGGTAAGCAAATCCATACCCAAATTATTAGCAACAACTTTGAGCAAAATCTTTTCCTACTTAACAAACTCATAACCATGTATGCCAAATGCTCGAGCCCATTGGATGCTAGGTTGGTTTTCAATAGAATAGATATACCAGATCTGATCTCATGGAATTCCATGTTTAGGGTATATGCCATGCATGGGTGCTGTGAAGACGCACTTAAACTGTTCCGAAAAATGCAATTAGAAGGGGTAAGGGCTGATAATTTTACATTTCCTAGTGTTCTCAAGGCCTCTGCTGGCCTGTCTTCCCTCGAACAAGGCAAGGAGATCCATGGCTTGTTAATTAGATATGGGATTGAGGAAGATTTGGGAGTAGGAAAGGGAATTGTAAACATGTATGGTAAATGCGGGAATGTTGAGGATGCACGCCTTATGTTTGACAAAATACCTCAGCGAGATTTAGTTTTGTGGAACGCTATGATTGCAAGTTATTCTCAGAACGGGTATTGTTACGAGTCCTTGGAGGTCTTTGGTAGAATGCAGTTATCTGGGGAAATGCCCAATTGTGTCACTATTGCTACGGTGCTTCAAGTGTGTGCTATCTTGGAGACTGCAGAATTGGGTAAGAATGTCCATTCATACAGTGTAAAATGTGGACTTCTATCAGAAGTTCTTGTAGGAAATGCTCTTGTAAACATGTATGCAAAATGTAGGGGGATATGGGATGCATCGCGTGTGTTTAATGAGATTAACCAGAAAGATGTGGTTTCTTGGAATGCAATGATTGCTGGTTATGGTCAGGTTGGACATGCTGATCAGGCTTTGGAGCACTTTTATGGAATGTTAACGTCAGGCGTGAAACCCAATACAGTAACCATTCTGAGTGTTCTCTCTGTTTGTGGCTTGTCGCAAGGCAAGGAAATTCATGCTTATGTAATCAGAAGCAGACTTCGTTTAGATGTTTCTGTAGGGAATGCCGTTGTGGATATGTGCTCGAAATGCATGGCCATAGAATTAGCAAGACGAGTGTTTGAAAAAATGGTCGAGAGAGACATAATTTCGTGGAATGCAATTATTGCAGGCTATGCACAAAAAGCGTATTTTTCTGATGCTTTAGACCTGTTTGGTCAAATGCAACTGGCAGGAGTGAAACCAGATGCGGTTACCATGACAAGTATCCTCCCTGCATGTGCCTGTTTAGAGAATCTCCGAAAGGGTAAGGGAATCCATGCTTGCATAATTCGAAATGGAGCGTTCGCATTTGACATTGCCGTGAACAATGCCCTCATAACCTTGTATGCAAGTTGTGGGAGTCTAGAGGTTGCAGGCCATGTGTTTGTCAGCATGTCTAGAAGAGATTTGGTATCCTGGAATGCAATGATTTCAACTTACGTCCAGAAAGGATGTTGTAGTGAGGCCATAAACCTATTTCATCAAATGGAAAAGACAAATGTAAAACCAGATTCCGTCACTATTTCAAGTGTTCTATCTGCATGTGCTCGCCTATCAGCTTTGAAGCTGGGGATGGAGATCCATGGTTATATAATCAAAAGCAGTAATTTTAGCACAGATGTAGTTGTGGGTAATGCCTTGATAGACATGTATGCCAAATGCGGGAGAATGTTGGCTGCACGTCAAGAGTTTGACAAAATGTCATACAGAAATGTTATCTCAAACAATGTAATGATTACAGGGTATGCTAAGTGTGGTGATAAGGAGAGTGCAAAAAATGTATTTGATAAAATGTCGGAAAGGAACATATCCTCGTGGAATGCGATGATTGCACTGAACAATCAACATGGGTATGGTAATGAGGCCCTGGAACTCTTCCGCGAAGTCCAACTGGCAGGTATACAACCTAACAATATCACCGTTGCAAGTATTCTATCTACATGTTCCCAAGTAGCAGCTCTGCAGCGGGGCAAGGAGATCCACGTTTACATAATTAAAAGAGGTCTTGATTCAGATGTCTTTGTGACAAGTGCCATTATAGATATGTATGCCAAATGTGGGAGTCTACAAGATGCATGCAAAGTATTTGAAAAGGCATCTAAACTGGATGTGGTCATATGGACTGCAATGATTTCCGGGCATGCTATTCATGGATATGGAGAGGATGCTCTCTCAATTTTTTATCAGATGCAGCAGGCAGGTTTAAAACCAGACCATGTCACCTTCACTGCTGTTTTGTCTGCATGTAGTCATGCAGGTCTTGTTGATCAAGGGTGGCAAATTTTCAATTGCATGATTAAAGATTATTGCATCACACCCAACACGGAGCACTATGCTTGTATGGTAGACTTACTTGGTCGGGCTGGGCATCTACAAGAGGCCTATGATTTTATCAAAAACATGCCATTAAAGCCAAATTCTCGCATATGGGGAGCTTTGCTTGCTGCCTGTAGAATCTATCATAATACAGATCTAGGGGAACATGTGGCAGATCAAATTTTTGAGTTGGAGCCTGCAGATACTGGAAATTATGTTCTCCTGTCAAATATTTACGCTGCAGTGGGCAGATGGGATGGAGTACAAAGGATAAGAAAGCTTATGAAAGACAAAGGATTAAATAAAATGCCAGGATACAGCTGGATTGAGGTTAAAAATAGGGTGCATCCATTTCTTGTAGAAGACATATCTTGCCCATAAATTGAAGTCTACAATATTTTGGATAAGTCTGGTGAAAAGGAGGGAGAAGGGTACGCCCCTGCTATGGGCAGAGTATTTCATAGTTTAGAGAGGAAGAAAAGCACATTCATTTAGACCACAGCATTTATTTAGCCATTAGTTTTGGGGTTATGAGAAGATACCCTATAGCTCTTTTGGTCATTAACCAAAGCTCAAAACATCACGTTTGAAGTACTTTCCAAGCTACCCTCAATTCATATGGAAGAGATTGTCAATTGACAAACATATGTGAATATTCAAAATACATCTGTTGTCTGAAAGCCCGATTGTGTTTTTCTGAACTCGGACAAACATTATGAAGTCAGCATCCCAAGCATTATTGTTTTACACAGCCTTCAGAGGCCAATACGCAATAAGCAACCTGTAGGTGCAGTTAGCAACATCACAAATACCATATGGATGAGAAGTATAGTGCCATCATGACCCAAAATGTACACCAAAAGTTGCAAACTGCAAAGTTTCCAATTGACATAGCAGATTTAATATGTCACAAATCATTTAGAGAACATAAATGGCAGGAACATCAGACAAAGATTATAAAGTGGTTATGTGAAGTCTTAAGGTCCTGGAGAGCCTTCAGAGGCCCATGAGCAAGCTCTAGGTGCAGTCAACAGCATCGCAAATGCTACAGGCATGAATACTAGAGTGCCATCATGAGATAAATGTGCACTCTAGTATATTATGTATGAAGGTCTTCAATTACATCGAAATGGTCGTGTAAATACTTAACTGGTTGATAAATAATAATTTTGTTTTTATTTTCTATTTTGAGGAGTCAGAGCAAAAGAAAACAATAGCCATTTCTTACGATCAAATTCTAGATTGCCACTTATTTCTTTCTGTTAATTAAGAAGCGCTTGAAATGCCATGCAATTGCTCGAGATACTTTGGGTTAATCCCTAATGCTGTATTCCTTAAAAGAATATGCTCAATGTGCTATACAAATCAACTGAATCATGCTTCAAATATACAAACTCAATCTACAATAAATTTAAATCTTAATGAACTTGAAGAAAACATTGAACATCAAATACACACAATTGAGATGTTTTTCTTGAAGAAACCCATGAGGAGAAACCTCAATCAAGGAATAAGGCCACCCCTTCATTTCCTTTTGCTCAGCAAGGAAATTATAGAGATTATTAGGAATTGGCTCTTTAAGGAATCTCAAAAACCTTATAGCTTCATTCAAATGAATTGTAATGTCTCACATCGTCAAAGCTGCTATTAGTAGTTCTATTAACTCTTTCTAACACGTTGAATCTTATTAGAGAATGGAAAAAGAGGCCATTTTGTGTAATGGCCTCTTTTATGCATGAAACAAATATTACGGTGGAAATGAAATGCAAAACCAAACCTTAAAACAGTATAGTTGAAGAGCTATCTATTTCCATTTTGATGAATTTGTGGCTAAGAACTTGTTCTACTAATAATCTTTTATGTATTAAATTGTTTTCCCATGTGAAGTATGATTACAATGATAAATTGTTCATCAACAAACCTCTTCTATTGATGTCAAACTCAACTTTAATGCCTAGATACCCTAAGTAGATTTGGTTAATATAAATTAGGCATTGTAAGTGCATAATTAAGTATGTTCAACTAGATTGTCTTTTGTATTTTCATAACATATGAAAAGTGTTTGGTAGGACAAGATTGTAATTTTTTTCATCTATCTTAAAATATTTTGTATTGGTGATCATTGGTTTGAGATAAGTGGTTTGTGATATTATAATGGTGTGGAAGAAAATCCAATCTTGTGATAGCAACAATTTACCTTACTACCTCCCTTTAACTTAGAAAGAGAGGATTAAATGTGGGTAATTTGATGAATGATTGCCTACATGGCTCTTTATAGTTTTAAAATTTTCCCAAGCCCAAGGAGAAATTTGACCATCACCAAAAGCTATATAGATGCCTATTTACTTTGAATTATAAGTTTTGGCACGTGTTTTTGGTGGACACTTTTGCAAATGTGTTACAACCCAAGATGCTTCCACAAATGCATATAACTCACTATGTTTTCTAGCTCTATAACACTCTCCAACACTTATCCCTACATTTGTATTCAATCTTTTATTTAGTTGTCCTATATGTTTCAAGTCCATTTAGATCACACCTTCTTATAAATGCTTTTCGTTCCACAAAACATTTGTGAGGCACTAAGTTGAGAAAGAGTTCCCTCACTTGTACCTTAGGATACCATCTTCTAGTTGACCTTTTGACCTTTTGACCTTTGAGTCAAATTTCCCAAGTTCATTGAGCTCTTTCTTATTTCTCTTGTCTTTCTTTCTAGTACCACATTTGCATTGAGTATGGCACTTCCACACCCAAATATTTGAAAGAGGGTCACACTTGGTCTTCATCTTCATCTAGCATAGAGGACTAATAAAGCTACAAGTACTCATAATTCAGGGCAAGTGATCATAATCCATTTCAATTAGCATTGTTCCATAATATTAGTATTATTTGCAAGGTTGTCTTCACTAGGAATGGTCTTGAACAAATTGCATGAATTGTTTAATATTCTATAGTGTTATTGTTCATCTTGAAATGGAATACCACACGTTGGTTAGAGCAATTTTTTTTAGGAAGTTTCTATAGGTAATATTTGGAGAATTTATTTGATGTATGTTCACCATCTTCTACAAAAAATATAATTAAGGGTCATATAGGTTTCGCCTTGGAGGTTGTAATAACTCTATGATCAAGATTCAAACTTGAGCAACTACTTTGGAAATGCCACATGGATACATTGATTAGAAAGTTTAGTAAGTTTTCTATTGAATCCTTATCTATTTGTAAGGCACTTGGGATGGGATATTCATATATGACTAGAAGATGGTTCTTCTATTGTATCTCCTTGATGGTTGAAGCATGGAGTGAAAGTTCAATTTTGTGTTCCACTTTAGGCCAACTTATCAACACAAATGAATTTAAGCATTTCCAATTGAAAGTGAACTTTGGTCAAACATATGTGTTGTGC
Organism: Sequoiadendron giganteum; assembly: GCA_007115665.2. NCBI lineage: Eukaryota > Viridiplantae > Streptophyta > Pinopsida > Cupressales > Cupressaceae > Sequoiadendron > Sequoiadendron giganteum. Next base: position 459,715,070 of record CM021100.1, on the reverse strand, counting down.
CTTGCACACCCACCTTATTTTTCCTTAGTAAAATGGGAACCCCCTTTCTTTTACTTGTTTTATGCTTCCTTTATTGATTTATTTTGAAGCCTAATTTTGTCTTTGTCCTTGCCTTATGCTTTATTTTGAGTATTTTGCATCTTTTTAGACTTTTGAAGTTTGTCATCTTGGCATGGCAACAAAGGAATCTCTAAAACCCCAACATTCCTTTTAGACTAGAGTTGTCAAAGCTTTGATACATAATCTATGTCAAACTTTTAGAGTTGGGCATCCTTGCATGGTTGTAAAAGAATATTTGAAACACCGACTCTTATCATAAGATATGATGTCACCTACCCACCCCTCAACCTTACATTAATGCCAATTTTCTTATGTTTTCCTTTTGGGTTTTTTTCTTGTTTGACTTATAAATTTTCCATTTTTCTTTCATTTATTTATGCTTCTTTGAGATCTAGTGATCCTTTGCTTTCTTGTCTCCTTTGATTGATTTTCTCAAGATTTTGTGAGATGTTATTTCTTGAGGGTGTGTTGCTAGTTTATATGGTTTTTGTGTGCACTTTTCTTGGTGGTCGTGTTATTGTTTCTAGTTCATCCTCCATGTCATTAACCAAGTAGGGTTTTTCTCATAGTTCATTAGTGGTGCTTTGTTTTATTTTCCTTTTTTTTCTTGATTATTTTTTCATTTGCTAGTTTTTTATTTGTTTGTTTGTCATACGTTAGGTGTTTTTCTTTGTTTTTGTTATCTCCTTTTTGTTTTGTATTTTTTAATTTTTGTGTGCCTAATTGTACTTTTGTTTCCTCCTCTGTCAAATCCATTTTTTTGGTTTTTCAGAGTCCAAGGTTTTTTCCTAATGACATCATGCTTTCACAAGACTTAATGCTTGACATTAGACCTGTAGGGTTTTCTTTTTCATCCTTCATTTCAGGATAATCTCCTAGGGATCCCTGATGCTTCACTTCCCCACATAGAATTTTTCCATCTTTTTCATAGTCATAGTTTAGGTTATCCATGTTATTGAATACCTTTTAGTATGAGTTAGTTGGTATCCTTGATCTCTTATCTCTAACATTTTACATTACATATCTTTGTAGAGTTAGTTGGTATCCTTGATCTCTTATCTCTAACATTTTACATTACATATCTTTGTAGAGTTAGAGATGTGATAATAGCCTCATTGTTTTTCCTTTTGGTATGAGTTAGGTGGTATCCTTAATCCCTAATCTTTGATGTGTTACGCTATACATTCTTTTAGAGTTAAAGATGCACAAATGTCCTTATTCATTTTCTCTTTGGTATGAGGTAAGTGGTATCCTAAAATTATAATCCCCAAACATTTTAAACTATATTATCTATTAAGATCACAAGTTCAATTATATCTTTATTTCTGGTATGAGTTAAGTGTTATCCACAAACCACAACTCCTAACATTTTACCTTATACATTATTTCATAGTTGGAGATGTCATCTTGTTCCTATTTTTTACCTTTAGGCATTGGTTAAGAGGTACTCTCAATCCCCAATCCCTTGTAGTGTTTATCCTTGGGTGATCCCACAATAGTGGTTTACAATTTTTGGTCAAACTAGATACTGAAATTATTATTTTTAACTAAATCTTCACATTCGAGCACCTATAGCGGCTAAACCGTGAGGAATTTGAAGATAATGCAAACTCGAGTTTCATCACATTTTGTGTGTAGATTCTAAAAATATTTTTTTCAAATTTTTTGGAATAATATTGCACTTCTTTTTCCATCTCCCACGAAAATAGGTTTTTTTCAGAAAACAACATTTTAAAAAAGTAATGCTCACCGTATACAACATAAATTTTTTTTATGAAGGATAAAATTCTATTTTTTTCGAATTTAGATTTGTAACTACAATATCTAGCACTTTCATTTGGTCTCATAGTTGTTAATTGAATATTGTGTCCTTAATAGAGTTTCAAAGTCAAACCAATTGCAATTTAGACATAGGCGGACTGTATACAACATAATTTTTTTTGTATGTATCAAAATTCAATTTTAATTTTTTTAATGGATCAAGGACATCAATACCCAGCACAAACATATTTAAAAAATATATATTTTGATAATTTTCTATTTTTCCACATGTGCAAAACAAAGAGCTTGATTTTCGATGAAAAACCTATGTTTAATAAAACTAAAAAAACACATACATAATAAAACCAAAACATTTTAAAATTATATTCATGGGATAGCTCATTTTGAGGACTACCATAATAATGTAAAATAAATTTTAAATGAATTCATTTGATCCCCCAAAATTTAAATCAAAAGTGATTTTTTATCAGCATTTTGATAGGCGTAAAGGAGACTCATTTATAGGTATGGTTTAAAACTAGTGAGGTTCTATCCAAGGGGGTTTGATCTAAGGTGGTTTGATCAAAACCTTTTCAATTGGAATCCTTAAAATGGAACTTTTAGAGGCTTAAATCATTATATTTTCTAAAAATATGTGATTTCAGCAAAAATCAGTTCCTCTCAGAAATTGTAAACCAACTTTGTGGGATCACCCCCTCTTAGGTTCATGAATTAATCTTGTTTCAATATGATGGTCTTTCCATAAATTTAGATAATTAAGATTACTTAGTAAGGTATTTTGATTTAATTTATTGGTCATTAGCCTTTTAGGATCCTTGATACTTTGATTTTGAATCTTGTCAAGATTTTAAACCTAATTCCCCAATGATTTGCACTAATATCTTTATATATAGTTAGTGGTAAACATTTTGGTATAGGTTGAGATTCATCTTTAAAACTTGTCTATGCACAACACTATTTTAATCATTTTTTTCATTAAGAGCTTGTATATATGATTTATAGATTTATAAATGGATTGCTCATATATTTCGATAAAGCTAAAATTAATTATTATTTAACTATCTAATGGATTTGTGTGTTCTTGATAGTACACATCAAGGAGAACAACCATATAAAGAGATGGAGTATGAGTAGAAGGGATAACGCCTTTTTTTAACATGTTGTACCCTTGGAATGATATTGGAGACACAAACCTAAGACATATGGATATCTTAGAGTTCTCATAATGAGCACATCTAGAAGGAGATAAAACCTTTATGGCCTAGTGTACATACCAAAGTGGGGTTGGTTCAAGATAAAAATATTATATTTTTCATCCAATATCCTAATTCAATCCTCACCTATGCTCAAGGATATGAGGTCATAAACAAAGAAAGGTGTTTGGTCCTACAAGCTAGATTATCTTAGAAATCAATTTAGAAATAGTTGAAAGAGCATTTGCAATGCCTATTGATGTCCTGTATGATGAGATAAACATGAAGGAGGGATTGAAATATAATGAAATAAAACCACATTAATTACCAACTTCATTAATGACAATCTACTTCTATAGAGAAGGAAATTAGAAATGAGGATGGAAAATGTCCTCATAATACAATTTTTTTGTAAGATTCCAAGGATGCCATCACTCTTTTGAGAAAATTATTTGGCTTTCCTAATATTAGGAATTCTATACTCACATTTATTAATTCATCCTCAATATTATGGACTCAAAGAGGATTGATCAATCTGATCTCAATAGTGACACATTACATGAGCAATTGAAAATTTATTTCAAGTCGAATGAACTCCACATGACTTCTTATTTGGCATGTTGTGTACCCTTCTAAGATAGTTTCCTATGGTTAATACAAGTAGGTACATTGCCACTAGAGGAGAAACAAAGTTGTGTGATCATTATCCCTAATTAGAATTGAAGAAATATTGGAAGCACTACAATAGGGTTCATTATGCTTATGTATATGCAATTATTAAGTGTCTAGAAAATAATTATGAAATTAAGTTTTTTTGAGGAAAATCAAGAAATGGATAACATGGGTAACAAATTCATTGAATTCAATACCTTCTCATGTGTTAGATTTGGTGGCTTCCACAAATCATCATACAAGTTACTTGTGTATCCTAGTAACAAGATTATTCTTTTGGAGATCAATAGGAAAGTTGTGGAGATCCAAAAATTTATTGCTAGAAAATGTAAGGTTGGGATTGCATATCCAATCATGGTGGGAGAATATTCTTGTTAAAAATACAACATCCCAAGATGAGTGAACAAGAGATGAAAAACTTGAAAATAAAATTGTACGAAATAAGGGATAGATTTAAACCCATCGGCAAGATTGGTCCACTAAATAGTTCATTCTTTGTTTGTATTCTTGTATTGGAAGAATTTTGGGTTGATTTCTTAGATGACCATGGAGTCATAATAAGGGATTATTATTGTCTAAAAATCCCATTGATAAAATGTTGTCACATGGAAAAGATCCCCAAGAATTTTCATGAAGATGGAAATGTCTTGGACCCTTCCTACAATAGGGATAAAGTTTTTAACTATCCCATAGAATCAATAGAGGTTAGAATAATGATAGTGGGGCTATGTGAAAGAGAGAAGAGGCTTACATTTTGAAAATTATCTTAGAGGATGAAGATGCTAAAGAAGTAGAACTATTAAAAAATAAGAAGGATAAGAAATTTTGTATCTTAGGAGGTAGCTTAATTGCCACCATCTTCTCTAGTCTAGACCTAATTTCCTTCACCTCTTCCTTCTACTCCTCCACAAACCTTGTTGTCATTCCAAATTATGATTTTTAAAACATTATGATGGTTATGATGCATTTGACATGATTTTTTATAGGGAGAACAACCTCGTCCAATGGAAAAAAGCTATTCTCCCTACAAAATATAGTAAAATCAAGCTATTATGGACATAAAAGAATGTATTTCTTGGACATGATAACATAATTAGACATGTTTTATCCCTGAAAAAGGGCTATATGTTTTTGAAATGGTAAGAAACATTTTCAGGGTGTTGTACCCTTTACATAGAGAGCCTGAAGGGCCAAAAGGAACATAGTTCAAACCAAGTATGAACTAGGAAAGAGGACAAACCTCACACAAAAACAGTTGACAAACAGCTATCGAAAAGAAAAACTACTAAATTTGAAAAGATAAGCAGCAATTACAGGGTGTTGTACCCTTTACACAGAAAGCCCAAAGGGCCGAAGGAACACATAGTTCAAACAAAACTTGAACTAGAAGAAACACACAGAAACAACTGACCATCAGATGTAGAAAAAATTAGACAACCCCCAAACCCGAGGGATCAAAACAAACTCCCCGAACCCGAGGCCGAGAAGATGCAACAGATTTGGGTAGACCCTTCTTCTTCCGCAGCACAACCGACCAGGAAGGCTCAGAATCGAGAGCTAATGAGCAAGATGAGGGGAGCGGATCCACAATAGCCAACCCGAGAGAGGAGCCACCACACAGCGAGGGGGTCAGCATCGAAGCAACAAAGAAAGGGATTGACAAAGGTTTGATAGAGTCGAACAACAAAGAACTGGCAGGTTCAGGCAGAGCACCATCAACAGAAGATTTTGAAGGAACAAAGACAACAGAAGGTTCTATAGCAACAGGGACAACAAAAGGTTCCACAATAGGGACCATGGTAGGCTCAGGAAGGTCATCCTCCTCAGAGGAACTATCTGAAGGGGGATAACCAACAGTTAGGTGGTTCGTGGAAGCATTCTTCCACCAAGTAGCAACACTCTTGCGACGAGCAAGGGGGAAACTAGAGGCCAGATGACTAGTGGAGAAACACCTCCTGGAATGGAAGGGGAGGCCCTCATAGTCCAGCAAATACGTCCAAGGTCTGTCCTCCACCATTAAGATCACATCCCCGTGAAGAGGTTTGGAGATGTCCAAATCAACTAACACCCGAGCCACCGTAGGATGCCCTAAGTCACGAGTAGTAGAATCCACCATCAGAAACTGTCCAATGGAGTTGTCAATAGCTTCATAACATGACTCCTCCCAGAACTGGAGAGGGAGATTCGGTAAACAGACCCAAACAGGTTTGGTATTTAACAACTCAGTGAGCGGATTGAAAGAGCGAGACCAAGGCCGAATGGATAGTGAATGAACCCCCCACATCCACCCTTGATCCAACACACAATCACGCTCTGCAACAGAGGAAAAAGTTTTAAGGAAGAAACCCCTAGCACAAGGGTAAAGCTCAATCTGCCCAGAAACAATAGGCTTCCAAGAGGTAGAAATCCAATCATGGAGATCAAGGAGTGTTGGCCATAAACCATTGAGACCACACCCAGTTTCAGATAATAGTCCTCATTTTCAGCAGCTTCAGGTCCATAGACCACAATCGGGGAGGCACGGGCACAGGGCATAGGTTCCACCCTACTCTGAGCAGGTATAGATCTGACACCAACCTTGGAAATAGCCTCAGAAAAGGATTTTCGAAGGCGGCCCGAAGGCAGAAGATCACCGGCAGGAACAACAGGCTGGAGCCCCACATCCACGCCACTCCCATCCCCACACAAAGTTTTGGATGGGCTCCCACAACCAACCACCGACGGAGTAGGGACCCCAACAACACCACTGCCGACCGTCACTGGAAACCCTCACGCATTCCCTAGTCTGCAGCCCGCAGGAGAGTCTGCCGACACAGGAAGTTGTTGCCTAGTTTGAAATTTTTTCCCGCTTGGAAACATCGCGTTTTCTATGAATGAATGTTTAATCTGAAAAAGGGCTATATGTTATCATGTGTAAACATGCAATTTTGTAGGGAGTTCACCTTCCGCAATTGGTATGGCTTTTCTCCCTAGAAAAATGCATGTCAAAGGCATCATAACATACAAAAAAATACACCACATGATGGGACAACATAGTGCAAGGCCTCCCAAAATGGGGGATAAAAGTGATGAATTTGGTAGACAGAAGGAAACGTTACAACCATGGAAGCGAGGAGCTAACACCGTTGTCAAGTCATTTTTTCTGCCTATTGTCGGTCATGACATCGTGGCGAGAGTTCAACCATAAAACTCGCTATCCCGGTGGCTTTTGCAAGAAGATATCCTTTTCACTAAATTTTGTGCACCCTTGGGCATTGGAAGTGGACTAACGTGAGTAAGACCCACATTCTAAATTGTACTAAGTATTTTTTTTCGAGAAGATGTGTTCAAATTTGATATTGCACAAAATAATTGGAGGCTGGAAAACACTATGTTGTGAGTTTCTTCATTTTGCACATTGAAAGCTAAAGGTTTGGAGCATGGGGTGGAATTGTTGGTGGGGGATGTATATAATACTATCCAAATTCATCTGAGGGGTGAGTAACCAATTGGGTTGTTACTTGTAAAGGGTTTTAAAACAATATTTGGTTTGTAGGTTTCATAACATAGTGTTTTCCAACCTACAATTACACATAGACAACATGAGTGTAATGAAAACGTTTTGGTTACCTATGCAATTAAGACTCAATCGGTCAGTCACACCTTAGGTGAATTTGGATACTTTTATGTATCCTCCACCTACAATTATATTGACAGTAGGAATGTCTTGAAAACTTTTTATTTCGTAGATGGTAAGAATGTAATGAAGTTCACCTTAAAAATATATAACTATTAGTTACAATATAAATTGGATTTGAATTTCTTCATATGATTGAAACAAAAAGTGCACAAAATAATTGTAAATTAGAAAGCACAATGTGGCTTGTTAGTTGTTTCATTCTACATGTTTAAATCTAAAGGGTTGAGAGCACGGGGAGGAATTGCAGGCGGGGGATACATAAAACTAACCAAATCAAGTTGAGGGGTGACTAACTAATTGAGTTGTTATGTACATAGAGGGTTTTACAACATGTGGGTTGCATACATATTAACACCCAGTGTTTTCCAATTCCATTACATTCTTGCTATCTACAAGGAAAAAGGTTCTCAAGACATTCACAAAATAGAGCAAATTGAGATGAGGGGTGACTAACCAATTGGGTTATTACTTGTAAAGGGTTTTAAAACATAATGTGGGTTGCAAGTATCATAACACCTTATGTTTTGCCACTTAGAATTTTACAAAATAGTATGAATGTCTTACACAGATTAAATATTGTGTTTCAATTTCTTCATATGATCCAAATATACATGCATAGTGCGATTCTAGGTTGAAAAACATAGTGGGAGGTGAGTACATGATTTATGAAACCTCCAACCTACACAATATTGTAAGACCCTCTACACACTGAAGCCAAATGAAAACCCTTGCAAACCTGTCAATGAAAACCCATTCTCGCAACAAATACCCATTCAGTTCTTCATAGTCCCTAGGCAAAATGGAAAAACAACAAATATTTCTGGTAGATATATATCCCTGTTAGCTAGTTGCCCAAACCTCTCACATATGTTTTGGTAGGGAGAATGGCCACTCTGTTCGGCCTCTAAACCACTGCAGCTCCCTTATGAGCTCGTCAGCAACCTTGAAAATGAGAATGTAAAAAATGGCGACGTTATGGCTAACAACCTTCAAAATGATAGTAAAAATGGTGACATTATGGTCTTTATGTGGTTTCTCTACACCTTATTCCACTACTATCTCGATTGCAAAAAATATGTCAGTTATTTCATTCGACTTCTTCAAAAAGTTCTACGTTGTGAGAACATTAAAATTAAAAAATTAAAAAACCCTCAACACAAAAGCACATAAACAACTCTGCATTTCAAATGAAAACCCTTAAGTCAAATGAAAACCCTTGGAAACTTGTTAATGAAAACCCAATTTTGCAACGAATACTCATTCAATTCTTCATAGCCCTTAGGCAGAATGGTAAAATGGCATATATTTCTAGCAGATATGCATACTTGCTAGCTAGCTGCCAACGTTTGACAAATGCGTTTTCATAGGGAGAGTGGCCACTTTGCTCTAGCCTCTGAACACCTGCAACTCCCTCTCGGGCTCCCCAACAACCTCCAAAATGTGAATGTCGAAAATGGCAACATTTTTGGATTTTTGTCCATTCTAAATTAGGATTTTTAAAACCCATCAACATTGCCATATTTTTCCTGCAATGACACAGATGATGACACTCCAACCAACACACGCCTAACCATCTATCAACTTTCGTCCGTCAAACTTATCTCACAATTATATCATTATATGGGAGATGGGATCTTATGTTATATGCCTATGCGAGGTGCGTTTTGTCGGGAGATTAGCTTTTGCCAAGTACTATTGAATATTAGGGGAGAGGACCTAGTAGTTGTGCACCCTAACTTCGCGCTTCCCAAAATCCTATGTGGAAATTTCAAATCACTCCAATTTTTTTACAGCAACTGATATGGCAAGTCCCCTGCTTATAACTTTCGTTTCAAGGCCACATCATCAAATATGATGCCACATCAGCATGGTTTTTGTCAAAATGTCCAAAAAGGCCTAAAAAAAAAGTGCTACCAATATACATTCACATCATGAGTAGTTGAGCGCTGATGTGGCATCATATGATTGGTTGTTTTTTAGATCTAAGGGATACATTTTGTTTAAGTTAGGATACTTATGTCACAACTATTAAGCATTATATTAACAACTACTATCACAACTATTAGAACTGGCTCAACTATGGGGTCCTTTCCCCTATTTATTATAAACTTTACTATTACAACTTACAAAAGTACTAGTATATGTACTACTAAAGTCCATAGCTATGTGTACCGTATGTGGGCTACCTATTCTTTGACATAGGCTAGGATTGCTCAAACTTGTAGGTAGACTATCCTATCATGCTACAGATGCTCTGCATATAGTAGTACAATGTATTAATGCAAAACAGCTAGTCTAGTCACATGGGAGTCTACAACACGACAGAGAAAATATTACATTACATTGTTTGAAGGAAAAGATCCTGGATTAGGGGGCACTGCAATTTCCGTCGTTCCTTCCAGCATCTGAAGAACTTTCTTAATTGATGGTCTGAGAGAAGGATCGTCCTGAATGCACCAAAGCCCCACCAACACCATTCTTTCCAACTGTCTTACCTCCATACCCCTGCACTCTTGTTGCTCAACTAATTTTGCGAGTGTCCCATGTTTGAAGCAGTCGTATACCCAACCAGACAACATTGTTTCATTTTCTGGAACACCCAATTGCAACATTTTCCTGGAACAGATAACTTCCAAAAGCACCACTCCGAAGCTATAAACGTCTACCTTGACAGAAACTGTCATGGTCTTCTGCCACTCAGGTGCCATGTAACCCATGGTGCCACCGGACAAACTAAATGTCCTCGTTTGTTCTGCTCCAAGCAATTTAGCTATTCCAAAGTCAGATATCTTAGCACAGTAGTTTTCATCCAGCAAAACATTTTGAGGTTTTATGTCACAATGGATTATGTGGGCTCTGCACTCTTCGTGTAAGTATAGGATTCCTCTTGCAATGCCTAAAAGAATCTGAACACGCAGCTCCCAATCAAGAACATTGGTACCTTTAAATAGATGGCTGTCCAGAGACCCGTTGGGCATGTACTCGTATACCAGAATCCTATGGGAGCCCTGGTCGCAGAAACCATGGAGTTGAACAAGATTTTTGTGATGGCTTTCTCCGATGATACCCATCTCTGTTCTGAACTCCTTTTCCCCATCTCGGGGATTTTCTTTCTGGAGCAGATCGTCAAGCTTCTTCACAGCAATTGCTCTTCCATCTGGTAAGGTGCCTTTATAGACTGTCCCAAAGGCGCCTCTTCCTATTTCTATCTTGAACCCTCTGGTTGCAGCGTCTAGCTCTTTATAACTAAATGCCTTGAGCCCCATCGGCTTAAACTTACCATGCTCTTTCAAAGATTTCATCTTGGGTCGGCATATAAACAAACAAAGGAATAACAAAATTGCTACAATGAGAAAGGAGCAACCCATAAGTGTTATTCCAAGAACTGCAAAACCCTTCCCCTTCTCCTCCTTTCTTTGCTTTGACGGCGTGGGGGGAACAACTTCCTCGACTCCGCCGTAGACTTTTATAAAAGCTGTTCGTGTGTCGCTTGCAACGCCGTTTCTCAGAGGCAGTGCCTTCTTCCAACAATTTTCTGTGCCGCTAAGATTGGCGTAGATGGCCACTGTGCAAAAGCAATCTTCAATGCATGCCTGCTGGCAAGCAGTTTGATTTGAGGAATTCGAGTGCCAGTAATCATTTCCAGACCAATCTATCTGCTCAATCTTCTGCATTTTTGCTCCACTTGCACTGCAGTTCTGTTGCTGCGATCTGCTCCGAAGGCATCCCTTTGATGCGTCATTATTATCCACACGGGAGAATCCCGGAGGACAACTGCAAACATCGGGAAGGCCAGAGACTTGGCAGATTCCATTGAAACCACACACCCCACCAATATCATCACCATTAGTGACTGCACAAGGATCCTCAGACTGCTGAGCCAACAAGCTTCTGATCAAGAACAGATAAGTAACCCAAATGAGATGGAGGAATGTTCTTTTAAATTCCATGCTCGCAGACACAGGCATAGCCATATCCTGAATGCAAAGCCAATTTCACCTTGATCAAATCAAACAAGAAGTCTACTTTAAAAGGGAAAAAGCTTCTTGTTGCAGGGCAAAGGAAGTTTCCGGTGAGGAAGACGTAGGTCTTGCCGTGGAAGAAGAGATCGTGTATGACTTAAGTAGTCTAGGTATTTTGTTTGTTATTTACAATTGTAGGTAGATGCTTCAAAGACTATCACATAATGTGACAGCTGTCTAAACTTTGCCATTGCCGTTAGTGGTGAGGAAGGAACGACGAAATGCCTGTCTATTCCTGACTCAATGATTTTTACCCTACCGAAAACTGAGGAAGGTGATTTTACAGGGGATAAACCGCGCAATAAAGACCACAAGAAAAGATATCAAATATCCAATAGCTTTTTCCAAGTCAATCAAATATCCAATAGCTTTTTCCAAGTCAATGTTGTGCCTTATGAATGACGTCAATCCTGTGGAAAATTTGGCTTTGAAATCTACCCAGAGTTTGATTAGTCATATGTTTCTCCATCTATTTAGGGGATTTTAATCCTGTGAAATTTTGATTTTGAAATGTATCAAGAGATTGTTCTAATCAAGAGAGAGTTTGGATTAGGGATATGTTTCTTTTACATCTATTCAAAGAAATGAATGTGGGAGTTTTCAAATTTTGGTTTTGAAATGTATCAATAGTGAGATTAGCGATATATTTCTTTCACGTCTATTTAAGAAAGTGTGTGAGATTTTGATTCTGTGGAAAATTTGACTTTGAAGTGTATCAAGAGAGAATTTTGATTAGGGATATGTTTCTTTCACATCTACATCCTTGAAAATTTTAGCTTTGAAATGTATCAATAGAGAATTCTCATTAGGAATATGTATCTTTCACATCTACTTAAGGAAGCGAATGTGTGAGATTTTAGTAAAAAGAATATTTATTAAGTGTTAAAACAGTAATTAATTATAAATGTAATAATATTTTGGTGTTCATTTATTAAAAACATAAATTATTGGAAAAAAATCATTTCATACAATTTTAAAATATTTTTTGTAGCTCCATAAGATGCAGTTTTTAAAAATACACATTTTATGATTTTAGTTTGTATTTATATAATTTTTTATTTTTATTAAAAATAAATTATCACACCAAAATATAAGAATGATTGTTTTCTCAAGAGAAGATATTAAAGTTTATTAAAAAATAATAAATATAATGTTTTAAAGAAGAGATTTTATGTTGAGATGATACCAAAAAACATCTCTAACAATAGTTAAGATAAAAAGTGAAGGCTCGTCAAAATAATTATGTTTTAAATATGTGAAACTTTCAAGATTCTTTTATAAAAAAAAATAGAAATGGAGAAAAAGTAATCCATGCATTAAACCTTCAATTTATAAATATGAAATAAATGAAGGAAAGATTAAAACTTACTATAAAAAAGTGGAGGCCTACCTAACTTCATTTTTCAACATTATATTAATAATTAGCCAAAAAAAAATATCTTCAAATATATAAAATACATAACATACACAAAAAAAACTCTACGTTTCATTTGTTTACATAGTTTCAAAATTCAAAACATATACTGTCACTTTCTAATATTTCAAGTTAAAAAGTTAGATCAGATGGTCATTTCATTTATAATAGTAAGACACAACTTAGAACTTTCACCCAACTAGAAGGTTACTTATCAACTCTTGGGCCTCTTTTACAAACACAACAAATTGGTCAAACAAAAGTCAATCCAAATACAACATGAAAGAATGATTAATGCAATCATATAAGGGAAGAAAATGGTTATCTTTTGAAATGAAACAAAGATAGGAAGAATTATCCACCATTAAAATCATCTTTAGATTGTAATCAACAAAATCATTTCTAGATATACATCAATTTTCAAATTGCTTGTTTATAAACAAAATAATCATCTATAAGTTGCAATAGATAAATTCTCTAACTAATCAACTTTGCTTAAAAATATTGGCTCCCACCAAATCAAGTACATAGAAGAAGCTATGTTTCCCAAGTTTCTTAATCAACTATATTAGAAAGAAAGGAAGAAGAAAGAACTAAGTTTCTTATTAAACTCAAGAAGAACAAATACATATAATGTTCAAGCTTTCTAGTCTCGTAATTCTTCAACCCCCAAAAAAATCAAATCAAGGTTTTTAATTTATAGGAAAATCCATTGAGAGCATACTTTAATTCTGAATTTAATCAGTGCAAATATGATAATATTCTAACAAACTTCCTATTAATAACATTAACTTAATCTGCTGAGAGAATATCATGTAAGGCCCAACCTTATTTGTGACTTTAGGTACCATTTTCTATTGGATTTGAATATTATGAGCTTGTTGAATCATTTGATAAAGCGTGTGACCTTAGTATTTATATTGTTCGACATTATTGACCTCCTTAATGAACCTTGTACTAACTACCTCTCTTTCTTCCTTTAACACAACATATTATAATTGGACATTATTATTCTAGGAATTGGATGTTATCTCACAATTTATTTTATGGCGGGAGACCACTTGCTAATGCAATCCTAACTACATTCTTTAAACTTAGTGGTGTTGATATTTCTAATGATTATGCATTAAATACTATATCTTCTAACTTTCTAACCTTAAACAATAAATTTCATAATGATTGTTTTAATTTATCAAGATTCAAAATATAATTAATAAAAATTGCTAAGAGCGAATTTTGAATTACAAGTGGTTAAATTAAGTTAAAGAGTGACATTTCTTTATTTAACAAAGAACTTGATTGAATCACAAAGAAAAAAAAAAGACGTTATTGTCAGCAACCTTCTTTTCTAAATATTATAACTTTATAATTAATGTTCAAAATAATTGTGAAAAATATATATAAGTGAATATAATCATTTCGAAGAAGAAAATCTATGAACTCAATTCTCTACATTTATTCGACACTTGCATTATAACTTTGTAATGATTTTTCTTATAAAATATTTTATAGCATCTGCATCACTTTGAATAGTTATCCCTTTGGTAGAAGATCAAAATTTGGAGTAATACCAAGATGCTTCAAAACCTATCTAATAATGTGACAGCTGTTTAAACTTTACCCGTGCCATCAGTGGTGAGGAAGGAAAGACGAAATGCCCGTCTATTCTCGAGTCAATGATTTTAGAGGGCATAAAGAGAGGAGCATAAGCAAAGGCAGGGGGAATCTGGTAGTGTAGGGAATATGTGTCACAGGCGGAAATTTTGGCTTTGAAATGTACCGAAACATAGCTTTGATTGGCGATATCTTTATCTCTTTCACAACACCTATTTACGGAAGTGAACGTGATGTGTATTTTTAGTTAAACTACTGTTTGAAATTGTATTTAAAATTGCGAATTGTAATAATTAAAATGAATAAATTATATAATATTTTAATAATTATGTTTTTTAAAAGTCATGATTAATTAGTGGATAGGTTATATATAGTGTGAGATTTGAGTATGAAAGAAGTCTTATGCTTGCAAACAACTCTCGAGTCGTCGGAAAACAAGTTTCAGTCATCATTTAGTGGTAAACCAGCTGCCATATAATAATAGAAGTCTCCCAAATATTAGGTGAAAGTCTCCAAAATCTCACTTATCATGTAAAAGCTAAATAAATATTGATTTGTCAATTGGATGGGAACATTCATTTCCATTTGGAGTGTTTTTTGTCAATTTGAAGGCAACTTATTTTTCCATTTGCATTGTTTTATGTTGTAAATTTGCATGCAAATATTTCAAAATCATATAATACCTAATTTTGTAAAAGAAAAAATATAGATTTGTCTAAGTGAAAAAATCTAAATTAGTAAGAATTCTCAAGTAAATAATTAACATTGTAAATTAGATAGCGCGTTCACATGATTCAATTAGATTAACATCAAAATCATACTTATATATTGATTTTTCAGTATTCTCAGTAATATGAGATTGTATACTTCTCTAGTTCAACCACCAGAATGGCTAGCTTCAAATACAATCTTAGTGGTTTAGGCCCTCTTAGCTATGGCATATCTATATTTGGCTAAGTTGATTTCATTCTATTATTTAGCACTTATTAGTAACTGTTTAATCCATGTACTCTATAATTTTCTATTGGTGTAATCCTTGAACCTCCTTTAAATACAAGTGCTAATATAATTTAGTGTGATAGAAAGGTTATTCATAATTTAGAAGATTATATAATAGTTAATTTTTATTATAAGATTTTTTAAAAATATTTGGTGTAAGTGGGTATGTGGAGGATCATCATGGAAAAAACAATCTCTTAAGTGGCAATGAAAATTCAGAAAAATCAAAGGTAGGCAACATGACATAAAAATTTGAATAAGTTATCTATATTATTTCAAAAATATGTAAGAATAGAATCTGTGGCAAATTGAATGTAGTTTCTAAACTACTAGGTTTATTTTTCTAAAAAAAAAATCTATTTGATGAAAAATTGAAATTTCAATGTAATAGTACTTAAATTTCAGGGAAAAAATAAGTAGGTGTCTGTTTGACCACCCTAACCATAATAAAATCATAATATTTTTTTATAAGATTTTAGATATAATTAGAGGACTCATGTCCGGATGTGATGCATATTTTTTTATAATTTTTTTCCAAGTAAATAATTAATTATGATTTTTTTTATTACAACTTTAAAAAAATATAAAAACTCAAATGTGTGACTACCTTAACTTGGTCAAAACTTCATGAAATTCAATTTTATTTTTTTAATCCTATAGTATGCAAAACATAGAATGTGATGCATGTTTTGGATTCAAAAAATGTGATACCGTTTGAAAGCTACATATGTTTTTCAATCATACATCAATAAGGACTTTAGTCATAATTCTATTAGAAAATGAATAATAATTATTTATTAGATTCAAATTAAAGTATAATTTATATTGGTGGGAAGCTAAGAAACTCCTTTACAAACCCTTTTCGTTTCATCAATTTTGGGTTAAAAAAAAGTCGTCAGCCACATGGACGAAGTCTGGAAAAGCAAAGTAAGTTGTTAAACACATTTTTTGTGTTGGCTTTTTAGGATTGGAAGGTCCAAACCAAATTCCAAAGCAAGCCCAAGGCTAATCCCTAGGCATTAAATTTTGTGTCAGACAAATCGGATATCCATTTTTTATATATATAATTTTAAAAAATCTAATATATGATTTAAAAAAATTGCAATAAATAGTTTATAGTTTATTTTAATATATCTAGTTGAAAATATACAATATAGTTTATAATTCAATATATAATATATAATTTATGATAATCTCTTATGAAATTATGTATAATATAATATATTAT
>CM021100.1:459679729-459698387 GCA_007115665.2 Sequoiadendron giganteum | reverse complement strand
TTTGTCTCTCCCACTCTACATCTCTCTTTGTCCCACACTCTCTCTCCCTCTCTCTCCCCTTCTTCCCCTCTTCCCCTCTCCCTTCCCCTCTATTTCTCTCTACTCCCTTTTCCCTCTAACTTTCCCCCCCTTCTCTCTCTCTCTCTCTCCCTCCCTTCCCCCTCCTAATTCTCTCTCTCCCTTTCCCTCTAACTTTCCCTCTCTCTCTATCTCTCCCTTTCTTCATCTCTCTCTCCTTCTTCCCCTCTCCCCCTCTCCCTTCACCCTCCTCTCTCTCTCTCTCTCCCCTTCTTCCCCTCATCCCCTTTCCCTTCCCCCTCCTAATTCTCTCTCTCTCTCTCTCTCTCTCTCTCTCTCTTCTCCACCCTCCACCTCCTAATTACTCTTGGGTCTATGTTTTCAAAAATTGGATATCCGATTTGAATGACTTTAAAATGACCTACTTTGGTTTTATATTAGCCGACCCAAATCGGATATCTGATTCGTAAAGTACAAAAAATCGGATATCTGATTTGTTTTACTTTGGCTTGGGAATTTCTATGGAGCAATGTACTGACACCCAATCCAAAAAAAGTGAACTCAGGATTTTCACATTTTTTGGCAAGTGCAAAACGCTACTTTTTTCATATCGCCACTTTTTGGCCCATCATGATCCTGCACATGCCCAAGTAATAGTATAGATTTTTTTAAATGTTTATATAAAAAATATATTAAGATACTAATTTGGAGTTATTTTTTTTATTTAAGAGTTATTTTGTTTTGCTTTATAATTATTTTATTTACCATCTACATAGACATACATTTTGTTGTGTCTTCCATATAATATATAATTGTCTTTTATATATAGTACATTATTGTATAAAATTTTAATAATAATTTTTAGTCACTTTCTATTAAAAAATAGTACTAATAAATACCAAATATGCATTCATTTATTAATCTATAATGAATTACAAGATCATTTTCTAATGATACACCTAAATTAAAAAAAATAGAAACTTAAAATAAAGTGTTCTTAAGAAAGGAGAGGGGGTTGAAGAAATGAATGTGGCATCAAACACTCATGGTTTTTCAAAAAATATATATCTAATCAAATAAGAGTGGATTTAATCAACCTATTGAAAAAGAGAACAAATGAAAATAACATTCCTTTAGAAAATCAAAGTAAACTAAACTACATACCAAAATTCAAAATTTCCTTGTAGTCATAACTTTTGAACATATTACTATTCTTAACATGTTTACTATAGATGTATTTAATAGATCTATAATATTAATAAATATTTATTATTAGATATTATATAGTTGATTAACTATTAGATATAAGTTAAGGAGCTTTATTTACATGGTCACAATATGACATTCCATGCCTTGTTCTCAATGTGAAAAGCCTCTCAACATTATAAAATACATGATATATGATATTGCTTATGAAGGATGTTGAAAATTAAACTAATAACAACCTATGTATGTTACAAGCTATAATGCCTACTAAAGAATAAAGATACTTGTATTAAATTATTGTAAAATAGTTAATAACTATTGTATGATGTAGTTTAAGTAGTTAAGGATTATTAAGGAAGTAAGACACCACTAAAAGGTAAAATTTTATTATTAGTAATCTTTGTAAATTATTATGAAGATCGTTATAAAAACATGGGTAGATTTTTAAAGTCAAGGTTATTATCATCAATATAATTAAAAGTATACAATAATTAGCAAGAAAATAAGTTATAATAGAATAATTTTATTTTCAATTTTATGGATGAAAGTGATAAATATATTATTTAAAAAATATATTTAAATAATCAAATGATAAAATGATGTAACTATGAATCATAATTAGTTTTTAAAATATATCTATCGTACGCGAACCCTAGATGATAAAGAATGTCCTATAAGATATGATGCAATATGAAAAATGGATCCTTACCAGCCAATTGTTTTATATTTGAACATAATTTGTGATGTATTGAGAAATATCTAAAGATTCAAGAAACAACAAGCATGATAGTATATTTGTATGGATAATTAAAATAAGATATAAAAAAAAAAAAGCATATGTTTAGTAGATTATGTGAGAAGTCTTGAATGAGATAGTGGAAATTGTTTAGATTATGACTTAATATGATCATTAGGCCCACAAAATCTTGTTGATGGGTGTTTTGGCATGCATCAACTCAAGTAGGAAAGAAATATGCTCTATCCCTCTTAAAAGAAGACAAAAATCTCCCCAAGCTCTTTAACACTAGGTCTTCCCATGCAATATAACCTAGAGTGGATGATGATATGTTGTTTTAAATAAGGGGCTTATGGTGATTGATTAATATTTCTAGTTTATTCAAAACCTTAGTCACTTTTCCCTCATATAAAAGGTAGTCATGTGTAAAGATTAAAAATCTTTGAAATAGACAATATTTATGTGAAAAGTTTAGTTTAATAGCTATTTGTGTTAAGATCCAAACCGAATCTTGCATAAATATTTTATTCAAGCTTATATTTTTACTTGATCTAAATTTAAACTACTCCTAAATTAAATAGGAGAAAAGAAAGAAGAAAAAGATAAAGAGCGAAAAATAGAATTGGTTCAATTTACCTTAATTTATCATATTAATTTTTATGGGTTTTCACTTCTATCTTTTTTTGTCTTCCATCTAATCTATAGGAACTTACTATTATTTATTTTGTTAATGAAAAATAATCTTCTTGTAGACATTAATATGGGCAAATTTGAGGGTTTCTCTCATGAGGCCCGAATTCTCCAAAATAAAATTATATAGAAAAAATATAAGTTCTCAAAGCACTTGTTATTCAAAGAATATATTTATAATGAAATAGACAACTTTGATCCTTCTAATTCTAATAGCATTATGAAAATAGGAATACAAACGTTTTTCCTTCTTCCTAACTATATTTAACTTAATAAGTAGGATGCTAGTCCATAATGTGTCAAGCTAGGATACTATTATCAAGATTCAATTATATAGTTTTTTAGTCAAACTCATTGACTCATATTTCATAAGTAGTGGTTCCCATGAACCCATCTCTCATGGGGATGAATTGTTTACTTAGCACTCATTGCATCTAAGTGAAGTATTGAGACTTCTTGAGAGGTCACCCATCCCAGTACTACTCCCACTTAAGCATGCTTAACCATGGAGTTTCCCCCAAGGTCAAGTGCACTTAGCTTGCATTTAGGCAAACGGGTTAGCAAGCTAAGTGGACTTGACCTTGGGTGAAACTCTATGATTAAGCGTGCTTAGTTTGAAGTAATATTGGGATGGGTGACCTCCCAAGAAGTTATGATGCTTCACTCTTATGTGCATCACCTATATGCATGAATGCTAAGTGGACCATTCCTTCTCATGAAAGATGGGTTCATGGAAATTGATACTCATGAAATATGAGTCAATGAATTTGACTAAAAAACTATGTAATTGAATCTTGATATTAATATCATATATTTAACTTCTTTTCTCATTCAAATTAATTCAATTCACTTGTATATTCTCATTTAATTAATTATCAAAAAAATCATTCAAATATATGTTTAGAAATATTATTGTAATTCTAATACACCCACTTCTAAATATTATTCAAAACACGCTTTGAATATACTTCTTCACATATATTTACTATCAACATAGTCATTACAACTCTTTAAAATACGAAGATTAATAATGTTACAATTTTAAAAGCAACTAAAACCTTAATAGTACATAGCTATTGTACTATGTGGGCAAGCTATTTTTTAAGGTATCATTAGATCAAACTCCTTGGTAACTATCTTACCATGCTAGAAATGCTTTACTTACAGCAGTAAAATGTACTAATGCGCAACAACTAGCCTAGGTGGCACAAAGAAAATATTAGACTAAATTGTTTACACTCTGAAAAGAAGATCCTGGATTAGGGGGCACTGTAATTTCCACTGTTCCTTCAAGCATCTGAAGCACTTTCTTAATTGATGGTCTCAGAGAAGGATCTTCCTGAATGCACCAGAGTCCCACTAACACCATTCTTTCCAACTGTCTTACCTCCATACCTGTGCACTCTTGTTGTTCAACTAACTTTGCAAGTCGCCCATGTTTGAAGCAGTCGTACACCCAATCAGACAACATTATTTCATTTTCTGCAACATCCAATTCCAACATTTTCCTGCAGCAAATAACTTCCAAGAGCACCACTCCGAAGCTATACACATCTACCTTAACAGAAACTGCCATAGTCTTCTGCCACTCAGGTGCCATGTAACCCATGGTGCCACGGGCCAAAGTAAACGTCCTCGTTTGTTCTACCCCGAGCAATTTAGAAACTCCAAAGTCAGATATCTTAGCACAGTAATTTTCATCCACCAGGATATTTTGAGGCTTTATGTCACAATGGATTATATGGGTTCTGCACTCCTCATGTAAGTAGAGAATCCCTCTCGCAGTCCCTAAAAGAATCTGAACACGCATATCGAAACCAAGACCGTTCGTACCTTTAAACAGACGGCTGTCCAGAGACCCGTTGGGCATGTACTCGTACACCAGAATTCTGTGAGAGCCCTCGTCACAGAAACCATAGAGTTGAACAAGATTTTTGTGATGGCTTGCTCCGATGATACCCATCTCTGTTCTGAACTCCTTTTCCCCATATTCGGAGTTTTCTTTCTGGAGCAGATCGTGAAGCTTCTTCACAGCAATTGCTCTTCCGTCAGACAGGGTGCCCTTGTAGACAGTCCCAAAGGCGCCCCTTCCTATTTCTATCTTGAAGCCTTGAGTTGCAGCGTCTAGCTCTTGATAAGTAAACGCCTTGAGCCCCATCGGACTAAACTTATGGTGCTCTTGGAAGACTTTCATCTTGGGTCGGCATGTAAACAACCATAGCAATAGCAAAATTACTGCAAAGACCAAAGAGCAACCCATAAGGCTTATTCCAAGAACTGCAAGCCCTTTCCCCTTCTCCTTTCTTTGCTTTGACGGTGTGGGGGGAACAGCATCGTAGACTCCGCTGTAGACTTTTACATAAGCTATTCGTGTGTCGCTTGCAACGCCGTTTCTCAGAGGCATTGCCTTGAACCAACAATTTTCTGTGCCGCTAACATTGGCGTAGATGGCTACTGTGCAATAGCAATCTTTAATGCATGCCTGCTGGCAGGCAGTTTGATTCGTGGAATCCATGTGCAAGTAATCGTTTCCAGACCAATCGATCTGCTCAATCACATGCATTTTTGCGCCAATTCTACTGCAGATCTCTTGCTGGGATATGTTCTGAAGGCATCCCTGTGATGGGTTATCATTTGCCACAAAGTCGAATCCCGGAGGACAGCTGCAATTTCTGGAAGTGCCGGAGACTCGGCAGATTCCATTGAGCCCACATACCCCAAACCCATCTGCAGTGTTTGCACAAGGACCATCCTGCTGCTGGGTCAAAACGCTCATGACCAAGAGCAGATAAGTAACACATATGATACGGAGGAGTGATCTTTTAACACCCATAAAGACAGACACAGCCATAGCCATATAATGAATGCAAAGCCAAGTTCACGTTGATCGAGTGAAAGAAGAAGTTCAATTTAAAGGGAAAAATCAGCTTGTTGCAGGGCACAGGAAGTTTCCGTTAAGGAAAATTTAGGCCTTGCCGTGGAATAAAAATCTGTGTATGATTTAGCCCATCACTGTAAAAAATTAAATTCAATTACTCTTTAACCTTTACCCTGGTCATTAGTGGCGAGGACGGAAAGACGAAATGCTGTCCTTGTAGCGGACTATTCCCGAGTCAATGATTTAACCCAACCGGAGATTGAGAGGAAGGTGATTTTACAGGGGATAAACGGAGGAGCAATAAAGACAACAGGAAGAGGCGGTGGTAGTCTGGTAGTGCACGTCTCAACTCTCCAATTAACATGTTCCGGTCAATGTCATGCCATTGTGGATGTCATATTGTCACACGTACATCATGTTGAAATTCTGCCTTTCAAACGTACCAAATTATAGCTTTGATGAGCGATTTTTCTCTCCTTCATATTCATCTTATGGGACCCTCTCGGTGATAAAAGGATGTCTTTAAGGAGATGGGATGTAATATGGAAAACGACTTTTTATTGGCTATTTTTTACATTGAATTTATGTTATCTTGTATTGAGGAATTTCTAGAGAATCATTCATACAAGTATTTTAGTATTGTGTATATATAGTTGAAATGAGACAGTAGGAAAAATAATTATGAGTATTATAGATTATGTGAGAAATGGATAAGGCACATATAAATAGATAGGGATGTGTGTGTATGTAGATAAGTAAATGGTAGGAGAATCAATCCATTTTAACAAAAGATTGTATAATATATTGATATATATATGTATTAAAGTTTTTATTGTGCTTTTTAAGTATAATTTTCATTATGAATTTGATTAATTGATCTTTAGAATTGTCATTGCTATTACGGTATTCTTTAGAATAATTTATACTAAGGGTATCTAGGTTGTCATGAACTTCACTATTATGGTTAAATAATGAATGTGTGGAACATATTTGGTAAAGGATGTAAGATAGTTGATAGGGTTAAGTTTGCAAAGGTTGTGGTTGATATATTATACATGGATATGAGTACCTTGGTTAAAAATGAGATATGTGAAATAAATATTTCATTTTTGAACATGGTAGATTATTCATAAGGGAAGGATAGATAAGTAATAAGGTAAACTATGCAAAGGTGATGAGATATGTGTTTATAGAGAAAATTAGAAACTAGCAATTGCACCTTGGTGTGCAATGGGTACGCCGAAGAGGCGTGGAAGATCAATTAGGAAAAAAGGGTCTATTTTTTTTTCATATATTTATGCAGTATGTTAAGTCAATTTGTAAGTCATTTAGCAAATGATGATGTTTGTGGAACAAAGGTCTCAATGGAGAAGTGATAGTTTCAATCAACTATGCATCCTCTTACAAGGATCCAAACAGGATTGAAACAAAACCTTTGAATGAGGAAGATAATTAGACTCCATTACCCATTATGCTCATGTTATGTTTGCAATAGAGAGGGAAGGAGAGATAGGATAGAAAGAGGTAGAGCTAGAGGGGGGAAGAGCAAGAGAGGTAAGAAGGTAGAGGAAAAGATAGTGTGAGACATAAAGAATGAAGAGAGAGGACCTGAGAAAGAGATGGATATACAAAAAGGGAAGAAGGAGATAGAGACACACACACATTAACTGAGAGAGATGGAGACGAAGAGGTATAGAGAGATGTAGATAGATAGAGAGACCAAGAAGCATAGGGAGAGAGCGAGATAAGAGAGATAAAAGGAAATAGATATTGAGAGAAGAGAGATTAATAGTCAAATTTGTATCTACAACATCTAACAAAATCCCCTTCCATTATGTTGTGATAGATGTCATACCCTATTATAGAGCTCCTATTTTACCCTATTATAGAGCTCCTATTTTGGCACAATTAAGGAGAAGACAAGAAAAGGTTTTTGAGATTGACTGTATACATGTTGATTGCATTTACGTGAAACATTCCAAGGATTGTTCAACAAATCCATTATGTGCATATATTCTATGGTCGTAGAAAGCCATGCCAACACATCTTTAAGGAATTCTACTAAACAATTTTCTTCAATAGAATTTGATCACTTTGAGTTTAGGTGCCAAGTGTCACCCATTAAATTGAAGATGAAAATTTGGATTGTTTGAGTTCTCTCCAAGTATAAACCTTCATTACTTCTTACCCCAAAAATATGGATTCAAATAGAGATAGAGCATGAAGAAGAAAGAGAGAAGATATAGAGGAAAAGAGGGAGAAGTACAATCTTGGGAACTTGAGCAACTTTAAGTTCCAGCATAGAGACCATAGCTAAAATTGCCAATCAATGGCTGATTTAAGCCTTCTGACTATTAAACGAATCTCAACCGTTTATCATTTTTCACCATTTTTTTGCTGCTTTTCATTGTTTTTACGCTGCTTTTCCCGCCGCTCCTCCAAAGTCTTTCTCGCTGGTATTGACCATTCACTTCTCCAAATTGGTGAGTTGCAGCCTACAAATAAGGTTTGAACGAGGGTTTTAAAGTATATTTATCAAAATGAAAACTTTACGTCATCGCCTCAGTAAACACCTCCACTTTATAATGATTAGGGTTCGCTTTTTATTTATTTATTTATTTATTCTTGTCCATCACCGTGAATACTCTCTCCTCCCAGGCATCAAGTTTAATTTGAGATGGACACCAAATTTACTAAGGGTACCCATTGCACACTAAGGGTATAAGGAGCCCTAATGTAAAATTATCTCCAAGATTCTAATAATGAACGCATTTAGATTTTTAACATTATTTGTTTTATTTGTTTTATTTTTAAATAATTCTTTTCATTTATTTGAAAGAGGTATTTTATTTTTTAAGAATTTTAACTTATATTTAATATATTTAAATTAGCATAAATAAATAAAAAATTTCTTTAGTTAAAAAAATTGATTATATTTAGAGATATTTATAGAGAGAGGGAGATAGATAGGGAAAGAAAGAGATAAGTTATAGAGAGAGAGAGAGAGGAGATGGGAGGAAAATAAGAGATTTAAAGGGAAACGAAGATTGACTTTTGAGAAACTATTATATGCCAACAATCCAAAGATGACACATGCCCATGATATATATATATATATATATATATATATATATATACTTCTCCCTCTCCCTCAAATTTTATTTCCACACCAAAAATTTTAACTATAACATTTGGCATGTCAATCACAATTGTAGTAATTGGTAAGTTGAAATTTCTATAGGAAGGAGGGCCAAGGAGGGAAGCCACTTGAACATTTCATTGAATATATATTAAGTTATAAAATATTTGTTGGTTTGAATCCCTTGTAATTGATCCACTATATTTTTTTTCACTTCTCTTGTTTACACTTTATTCTCACTTTTGGATGTTTAAACATTTCATGTCATTACAAAAGAACAAATATTAGCTAGAACAAAAAAATGATTCACAAGCCGAAACACGAGGGAGGAGCAAGCAACAAGAAAAGGGTAGAGAAAGCTTTCCATTTGTCTGTGTGGAAATAGTAGCCCATATAATGCATTTCATCACCATCCATTTTCATGCTCTGTATGAATGGTTGGGTGAAGTACGAGGAGAAAGGGGTCTTCGACTGTGCAAGAAAGTATTTTGAACTTTGTTTTGGTCTCCAGTTGGAGCAAGAGTAAGTCACAACGCGAGGAGTTGAAAGGGGTCTTGGACTGTGCAAGAAATTCAATATCCTCTTCCCATTCCTTTTTAGCTCGTTCCATGTCCTCCACCTTATCCACCTCTGCTTTCACCTCATCCACCCCTGTGTCCACCTCATCCACTCTCTACAAGCCTAAATCTAAGGACCAACATGATGTTGCACGGGTATCTAAGAGGATTAGTGATACTCCTCCATCTTATCATACAAAGCACAAGTCTTCTTCCTCTTCCTCTTCCCCTGCCTCCGCCAACAAGGAAAAAAATGGGAAGATCCGAAGATGGATGATGTTTGAGAAGAATGCCCTGGCTTCTACATTGAGAAATTACTCCACCAAGGTCGACAACAACAAAAATTTGGATGAGGGGTATGCAAACAGTGATTCAAGCTCTGACCTCTTTTAGCTTAAAACAACATGTACTCCAAAGATCTTCCTCTTTATGAGACTATGCCAGACTGGAAAAAAATTTCCAGCATTCGCCTTACCTATGCCAAAATAGAAGAATTGGAACAGGGTTTGGACAACCATCAAAGCATAAAGAATAGAGGAATTTAATCAGATGTTGTTGTTGCAACTACCCTGGTGGACATGTATGCAAAATGCGAAAGCATAGAAAAGGCACATGAAACATTTAATGATACATATCATAGCCTTGACCGAGTCATGGTGTAACGCCCCGCCACACAACCCTAGAGGATGATGCAACAACTACTTAAACAGGCTAATTTTTTTTTGTTTAAGTACAATTAATATACAAGTTTGCTTCCCAATGCAACCATCCCCTAAGGTTACGAGACATAATCTACTTAACAACCCACAACAACAATAACATAAAAGAAACCATAACATTTATCTACTCAAGATAATAAGTACACATACATTCCATACAAGATAAATTACATCCACATAATAGATAACTTTCAAACTCATTACTCCATAATTAATATTACAATTACAACTCTCATTCCCCGAATGAGGCAAGTCCAATAAATAAGGTTACGGTTTACAAGATCCACCTCAATAACAAGAGGGGTAAATAATACAAGATAAACTGAAATGATATACAACAAGAACTGATACTGAAACCTACGAGCTCTCCAACTGGAAGTCTTGTCCACAAGAACATGAAGATAGAACCCAACGGATTTAGGTGCACGCCACCCAACCAAGTGGAACCCAAAGGCCCACCCCCGTGCTAGGAGATAGTAACAAGGAATCCTAACCAAGACCATCATCTCTAGACACTGGCAATATCATAACTGAACCAAACTGACATATCCAATCACATGTACCACACAAGCACATCACAAGTACAACCCAAGTACCACATACGTACAACATAAGTACACACAAAGTACAACTCAAGAGCATCATGAGTACCACACAAGGACAACTCCACAGGGTCACATTGCTTCCAGAATAAAGTAGAACAAGTATGTTAAGATAACCATACACATAAAAATTGAATAACAACTATGGTCACATTAGGTATGTTAAGGAAACCATACCCATAATAAACAAGAGCCAACTATTGTCCTAGATAGAGTGTCATCACATAGTTCGTCATGGGTTATCCTCTGGGCATTCTTCCTAGGCTCCGGCCCCCACAAGAAAAGGTTATCCTGGTGACCTTTACCGAATCCCGCCCCCCATACTCACTCATGCGGAATCAAATACCTTTCGTACAGACAAGATAGATGACCTTGCCATTCCAGGCCTTCCCATCTCATCCCAAGCCTAACCGAGCACTTGAGTCCATGAGTGAGGCATTAATATCTGGATTAGTGAGAAGTTAGTCCTAATCTTCTAAGTATTGTTTTAGTTATCACTTGATTAAATAAATTATAACGAGTTATCCTGGCACTACTTTGTGTGCTGACCCCCGTTACAAGCCACTCTTCTACTGGACAACACACACACACCATCCAAACATCAATGGAACCAAGGTGCAACAAACAAGATAACACATCTACTCCTTTCTCAGGAGGCGACAAAGATGAACCCATCTCCAAACACTGGAGGAAACATCAATAACAAGACCGCTCCCGACAAGGAGGCACACATTATAAAAATCCACTCCTTTCTTAGGAGGCAACAAAGATAAAACCATCTCCAAACACTGGAGGTAACAACAATAACAAAAACGGCTCCTGACAGCTCCTGACAAGGAGGAACACATTACAAAAATCCACTCCTTTCTTAGGAGGTAACAAAACATTCCCTTTTGTGGAAACCGGGTAAACACTGACCATACACCATGCACTACCCAAGGGAATTAAAAAGCAGTCGACATCACAAGACGACAACCCCCATAACTGAAAACTCATCTGGAAGACTTATTAATCTCTAAAACTCAACTTCCCTCATGAAAACATAATGCAATTCACAATCAAGACGAACAAGAAGGCAGTAACGAAATTTACTTTGGATTCACTAAATCCACTTCTTCCTTAACATGTAGTAAATCATCGCATTAACAAACTAAATTAAATAACGTTTCTTTTGGACATAGATGAAGTTAAATCAAATGTCTCATTCTCTAATTGTTTTTTCGATAATGATCAAATAAACATTTATTCCTACCATTCAGTCAGTAACATTTTGAAATAATCAATGTTTCCTCTACTAGGTATAATCAGTTTCAAACCAATTTATCATAATATAATTTCCACATTATTTAAATAAAATAAATATGTTATTCCATCAAAATATCTATTGTTTAAAATAAAACAATGATTTAATCCCCAATCCATTATTATGACTATAGCATAAAAGTCTAAAATTTTCTCAATTAAAATTAAAACAATTAAGTTTAAAACATACCTTTATTTTACACATCCACTTAATATATATTTATATAATAATATTTTAATATTATATATATAAATAATATTAAATAAAATGAATAAATAAAAAGTATTATAATTTTTTTTTTTTGAAATGAAATAACCCTAATCCGCGCCTCGGGCCGCGCATCATTTTAGGGCAGGGACGGCTGAGCGAACCTCAGGCCGCGTGCAGCCTTAAGTCGACTGCATGTTTCGCTATGGACCTAGCGGTAGTGAGTAGGGCTGAGGTTTTAACAGGCGGTGGCTTAACCAGCCACCTCCCAACAATGCGTTTGATTGATAGGCGGTGGGGACTTTGGTGGCACGACGGCTGTCCTGAGCACAACTGACCACCATTAGTGGTGGCATGGCTGTGCTTAGCACAGTCGTCCACCCCTTTTGGTGGCGACGGTGCCATAGCCGCAAGGGAAGGTGTGGGGGTCGCGCTGGGCACGGCTCCCCACAACTTCATTCTTTTTTTTGTGTGTTTATTTTTTATTTTTTATTTTTTTTAACAAACAACATGCGGATTTTTCTAGGAATCCGCACCCTTACATATAGGTATTTTAAATCTTGTTTTGACATCATAACTCCCATTCAAGAAAAATATATAAACAATATATATATATATATATATACATATATCAATATATGAATATGAACATATATATATTTATGAATCTAAAACTCCAAATTAAAAGGTCAAATAGAGCAAATAAATTTTAGGAAGAACTATTTACAGCCATATTATCAATTTTATCTTGAGAAACACAGATTGAATGGGGAGGTTCTCTTCAATTTCATACAGGATTTCACAAGATTTCAACAACATGAAGACAATTATAAATTTTATCCAAATAAAACAATTTAAATATGTAGAAAACCTGGTTTCCCACAGAAGATGCCAAAGGGTGCACTAATCCCTCTTTAGATCCCAGTTCCTCCAAGCAATCCACAACATGCAAAATTTCTCCTCTCCTCCATTCTTAATTCCTTTTTTTTTTTCTTCCAAAAACTCCATGATCCCCAAAAATTGATCCAAAATCCAATAATAGCCAAAATGAAAAATATCCCTCAACCCCAAAGTCAAACTTTTGAAAATATCTCTAAATATCTCAATTTCAATTTTGCATTTAAAATTTTCCAAAAAAGAAATTTAACTCATTTTCTTGATTTTCAATCTTAATTTAAATTCCAAATATCTATAATTTCCAAATATGCATAATCAACTTCATTTCAACAAAAAATTAATTTAATTAATTAATAAAATAAATCTAATCCAAGATTTAATTATTTTATTAATTACATTAAATTAATCAACAAATAATACTTTTCACAATATAACCAGATTAATTTAAATCAACAATTTAACTACATAGGCCATTTATTTAACCTTTCTAATCTTGCAATTAAATAAAATACAGACAGATTAAACAGTATTTAAATCCACAGAACTAGACAAAAAAACACGACAACACACTCAAGACTAGGGTGATGGCTTGACATGAGAAACCTAGCTACTATCTCCCAATCGAATACCATTGGGTCTTGAACACGCTCCAACCTGTGAAACCAGGTGGAGTCGATGTCCTGTACCTGTCAACCTGCAAGTCAAGTAACAACAACATATAGTATAAACACCATAAAATACACACCGTGAAGAGGAAATCTCAGGATCGCAGGGTGCTCGCAAGTGAGTGATGCGATTCGTCCCCTTCACCAATACAATATTTCCAATTGACGAATCTAACATCAATAATATTATTCAAGCATAAAACATCATTAATTCAATTATCCACTATGCTAATCCAAAGCATGACATAATAATAACATCAGGATAAAATACCAAGTTCGAAGGTCAAAGCACTAACAGAAAATATAGCATAACCAACAAAACACTGTTCAGTCAAAGGAGCAACGGAGGGGTCTTACACGTGTGTTCTATGCCTCTTTCATTCTGCACTTATTCAAGCTAAAATGTAATCCACTCTTTGTATGGAGAAGACTGACGAAAGCAGAAAACTTCCCTGAATACTCGAAAATGGCAGATTTCAGTGTATGGAGCGTCATGAGAAGCGGAAAGATTTGGAGCCAATATAACTCCCTCATCCTTTTCACTCATACTCCAATTTTAACGAATAGAAAACCATAAATCCTAACTCATAATCATTTAAACCCTAAATTTTGCAGTAAACTATTCTCTCCGTAAAATGCACATCAACAAGAGCAATATACAACATTCATAAGCGTGTGCCTGATCCAGACCACATTCCATTGACAACGTGAACAATCCCATTCAATCAATATGAGGAATACTATTTTTACAAGTGCCAGTTGTAATTCCCACTAAAATGTATAGCAAATTCTTGATGTGGAAGCAGTCCTCGTTCCTTCTTGCAAGAATGGCCATCAACAATTACTACTTTCTCCTTCAGCTACATATCATGGCATCAAGGACATCCTCCTTAGCCAACACAAGCAAAACCCAAATAATATGAAGGAAATCGAAAAACTATTGAACAACATGAGATGTCAGGGCTATGCAATTGATATTGGCTTAGAATGTAAATATGAGTCCTTCGTCGTCGGTCTCCTTAGATTGTATATACGGAGAACTCACTTCAAAAAAAAAAAAACATGTTAATTATACCTCTCGAAAATCGCATGGCTGATAGTATACCTTTATTTACGGTCACGATTTTTAAAAAAGTGGCAAACAAAGTCTGACAAAGGTTTTAACGGATACGATTTCTCTGATCGTTGGCATCTGTTTTTAAGCATTTCACACCGTGGATGACAAAAAGAGGAGGTCCATCTCAAATAAGGATACGCCTTCAGCGTAATAAAGATAATTATGACTAAATGATAAAGTTGGGTTAGGAGGGAAAAATAGATCATAAGGTTAGTTAGAAGGAGACAATGGATAAGATGGTAAATGAGGAGATAATAATAGGATAAGACTCAGACCTCGTATCATGGGCATAGGGTAAAATGAGGAAGGGATAATTGGATGAGACTCGAAGGGGATAATGGGAAAAGACCAAGAGGGGATAATGGGATGGGATTAAGAGGGAATAACGAAATATAAGGTGAATTAGGAGGTGTATAGGGTTTAACATATAAGACTTATAATGAGAACTTGAGATTTGTAGTAGTAAAGTAGAAGAGAGTTCCAGTCAATAATGAGTGGAGGGAAATGTTTCTTATAGGGGTATGCATATAATATGAAATGTAGAGGGAGGTGGTATAATATGGAAGGGATAATGTGAAAAGACCAAGAGGGGATAATGGAACATATGTTGAATTATCAGAGATTAGTGGGATGGGCAAAGAGGGTATCATAAAAAATAGTGTAAAACATTTGAGGTTAATGGGATGAGACTAGAAGCAAGTAATCAAACTAATGGTGAATTAAGATAAGATATTGGGACAAGACAAGAGGGCATAATAAAACATGGGATGAAATAAGAAAGGATAATGGGATGGGAATAGAAGTAGATAATGGAACACAATATACTAGTAGAGATTAATGGGATGGGTCAATATGGTATAGTAAAAATTGGTTAAACTATTAGACATTAATGAGATGGGATTAGGAGGGAAAAATACAACATAGGGTGAATTAGTAGGTTTCTATGCTTTGACTATATGACATGAAGTGGGCACTTGAGTTATGTAGTAAAAAAGGATAAGAGTGTTGGCTAATAAAAGTGGAAGGAATTTTTTTTTGTAAGGATATGTGTATAAAATAAAATGCGGAGGGAGGTGTTAAATATTGGGTTGTGTGTAATGAAATGGGTAAAATGCATGTGATAGGGGTAAGTGCACCAATTTGTGACACAATTTTGGCTCTTAAGATGCCACTTTTATTTTGAAATCAGCAAAATCTTATTTACACGAGAAAATGAAGATAGTTATGCTCAAAATTTCAAGATGCGGCAAGAAAAAAAGTTGAAGTGCTCCGAGTCTAGTTTCTAAGCTACTATTTTTTAAAAAAAATTAATGAAGATTAAGGGTCTCAAAAAGGGGCGGGGGCAAAACAGGTCATGTTTTTATCAAAAAAAATAGCATAGTGCCTGAGGGCTCTCCCTTTTTTGATTAACTTTTTTTTAGAATTTCAAAAATCCCAACAGTAAGAAATTAGCTAACACCATGTACTTTATCCTCATTCTTTCGGATAATTTTTTTTAATGAATATATAATATTTTATGAATTTTCAAAGTGGACACATCTTGAAAAGCTGAAATTTGAACATGCTCCCCCCCAAATTTTTTGCAAACTAATCGAAAATTGATTTTTTTTTCATCATGTGTAGAATGGAGTCTAGTTCCAAAATATGTAATTTGTTTCACATTCTGATGAACGAGTAAAAACCTATCCTAAACCTAGCACATGTTGGTTTTAGACCAAAAACGAATGCATTTACAATAGAAGCCATGGATCAAAACATTAACTAAATCAAAATGAAAAAATAATTATATATTTAGATAGCTAAGAGAGAGTTTAACACTATCACGGTTTTTTTATAAACTTGCATTGAAAGACTTGCAAATGAGACAGGGAGCATGAACAAAAATATGAAGAAATTTTGCACCCTTTCAAAAAATCACGTCATTTTCATGAAATGGTTGTCCAAACTTTTGGGTCGGATGCCCAATGCAAAATCTAACCCATAGGGTTGGTATTTCCCAATGCAACTTATTTGGCATATGCCAAATTTGGCATGCACCAAATAGGTTGCTTCATTTGGCGTGCACCAAATTTGGCGAGCGCCAAATTTCATTCATGACTTTTGGAATGCATTTTTGTAAACTCTTTGATTTTCACTTTCTCTGTTAGGGAAACTATATACATGAAATAAACATTTAAGTATAAGTTGACATTTACATATGGACATTTACTTTCTTATACTTTAAGCTATATTTTATGTATATATAGGCAGGATGTTTGAGAGTGGTTTCAGATCTCTAGGAGTTATAAAGAAAATTCTAGTTTTTGGAAGATCTTAAAAATTTCAGACTTAGTCAAATTTCAATAATCAGCATGTCAAATTTCAATAATCAGGAGGTCAAATTTTAGTACTCAAAAGGTCAAATTTCATCTTTCTCTCTCTATGTCACTCATTTTCATCTCTTATTCTCTAGACCTTTGTCTGTCTCACTATCTCTATCCCTTTATCTAACAATATATTTCTTGAGCTCAAGAATTATGTCTCTACATGTCCATCTCTCTCTCCTTCCCTCTCCAATATCTATCTCCCTCCCTCCTTCCCTCTCTACATTTCTCTATCTCCCATCCCTCTCCTTTTATCTCTATATATCTCTCTCTACTCTATATCACCTCTCTCTATACCTACCTATCCCTCTCTCCCCTCTTTCTCTCTCACTCTTTGCTTCCCTCTCTCTCTCCTTCCCTCTCTACTCTCTATCTTTCCATTCTCTCTCTCCTTCCCTCTCTAGTTCTCTCTATCTCACTTCTCTCTCCTTCCCTCCCTCCCTCTCTAATTTTCTCTATCTCCCCCCTCTCTCTCCTTCCCTTTCTACTTCTCTCTATCTCACCTCTCTTTCTCCCCCTCTCTCTCCCTTTCACCCACCTTTTCTCTCTACTTCTCTCTATCTAACCTATCCCTCTATACATCTTTATCTCTCCCCCCTCCTTCCCTCTCAATCTCTCCACCTTCCTCCTTATCTCTGTACTTTTCAGATCCATCACACATCTCTATCACCTATCTAACTTCTCTCTTTTCGCTTCCCTCTCTACTCTCTTTCTCTCTATTTCACTCCTCTCTCCCTACCTATCCCTTCCTCCTCTCTCTTATCTCTCACCTCTCTCTCTCCATCCCTACCTCTTCCTCCCACTCTCCTTCCCTCTATACTTCTTTGTATCTCCTCCTCCCTCTATCTACCTAGACCTCTCTCTCCATCCCTACCTCTCCCTATATCTCTCCTTTCATATGTACTTATCTCTACCTAGTTGTCCCTCTATACCTATTTCTCTCCCTCCTTGCCTCCTCTCTCTCAATATCTCCACCTTCTTTCCCTCTCTAATTCTCTCTCTATCACCTCTCTCTATCTTTCTCCTCCCTCTCTACTCTCTCTATCTCTCCTTCCCTCCCCCTCTTTCTATCTCTCCTCTCTCCCTCTCCCTCTTTCTATCTCTCTTTTCCCTCTCTCTACCTGTATCTCTCTCTTATCTATCTCATCTATCCATATTTACCTATCCCTCCCTCCTCTCTCTCTTCCACCAAAATTCACTCTACATATATCTGTCTAACCTACCCCTATATACCTCTTTTTCTCTCCCTCTCTCTTTCCCTCTCTCAATCTCTCTACCTTCCTCATTACGCCTCTACTTCTCTCTATCACCTCTCTCTCTCCCCCTTCCCTCTTTACTTTCTTTCTCTCTATCTCACCTCTCTCTCCTTAAATATCCCTTCCTCCCTCCTCTCTCTCTATCTCACCTATCCCTCCCTCCCTACCTCATCTTCCCTCTCTCCTCCATTCTCTACTTCCCTTTATCTCCCCTCCCTCTCCTTACCTACCTCTCTCCCTCTCTATTTCACTCTCTCACCTCTCTCTAAATCCTTGTCTCTCCCTCGATCCCTACCTCTCCATCC
>CM021100.1:459561237-459679629 GCA_007115665.2 Sequoiadendron giganteum | reverse complement strand
AGAGAGATAGAGAGAGTGGTGAGATAGAGAGGGGAGAGTGAGAGGGAGGGAGAGAGAATTATGTGATAGAGAGGAGAGAGTTAGAGAGAAAGCAGGGGAAGAGAAGGATAAAGAGTGAGAGAGAGATGTAGGTAGAGGAAGGGAGAGGAGAGATAAAGAGTAGAGAGGGAAATAGGTATGGAGGGAGACACAAGTGAGATACAAAGTGATGGAGGGAGAGGTAGGTAAAGAGAGAGAGAGAGAGGAAGGGAGATAGAGAGAGAGGGAGTGGAGAGATAGAGAGTAGAGAGGAGAGAGAAATATGATACAACTTGTTGACTACTAAAATTTGACCTCCTAATTACTGAAATTTGAATTGCTGATTACTGAAATTTGACTAAGTCTGAAAAATTTAAGATCTTCCAAAAATTAGAATTTGCATTATAATTCCTAGAGATCTGAAACCACTCTCAAACATCCTACCTATATACATGTAATATAACTTAAAGTATAAGAAATTAAATGTCCATATGTAAATGTCAACTTATACTTAAATTTTCCCTGGAAGAAAAAGCGAAAATAAAAGAGTTTAGAAAAATGCATTCCAAAATTATTTGCAAAAAGAAAGAGAACTCACACTTGTTCACTCATTGCAAAATTCAAGCCATTTGGCGCTCTCCAAATTTGGCGAGCGCAATATGGCCTATTACGGGTTTTGTTTGCAATTTGGCACCGAAATTGTGTCACAGATTGGTGCACTTACCCATAGTAGGAATGTAAGAATGAGGTAGATATTAAATGGTAAATTTTATATTTAGGATCTCACAAAACTTACTAAATGTGTCATCCTCCAATAGATATATGCACAATAAGACATCATGGTAGGTTCCTCTGAACATAAGCCATTCACATCAAATGTCCTATACTATTCATGTTTGATTAAAAAGTCAACATTTTAGGGGCAACACATTGGACATTATGTTATATTTTTCTAATAAATAGGAGCACTTTGTGTGCTTCCCCTATTTGAACCTCTTAATATCCGTTATTTTTTATAAAGAATTAGTGGTTCAAGTAAATTCTAAGAACTATAATTCTTGTTCTTGTCAGATCTTCATATTTTGAACATGACTATTTTCAATTTCTTATCCAAGATTAGTTTTTAATGATTTTATAAAAAGAAGTGGCCAATTTTGACCCTCTTTTGGTCCACCATTTCCATCCACATAATTATTTTTAATTTGATATATTTAATTTTTTGGAGATAAATTTTTTTTTATTTAAAAATATTACCAAAAGTTAGTCTATTCCA
Source organism: Sequoiadendron giganteum (assembly GCA_007115665.2). Lineage (NCBI taxonomy): Eukaryota > Viridiplantae > Streptophyta > Pinopsida > Cupressales > Cupressaceae > Sequoiadendron > Sequoiadendron giganteum. The sequence continues at coordinate 459,678,338 of CM021100.1, read as the reverse complement.
CCCTTCTCTTAACATGCATGATATTTTAAACTATTTTGAACATAAGAAACCCTTTGAAGGGACTATTCCACCATTCTTCAAATAAGCTTCTAAAATTAAGATAAGAGGACTACATTATCTGATACTTGAAAGGCTAAGGGCCTTTTTTGTTCAATAATCCCAATTCAAGAATTGAGGGCTATGATCATACTAGATCCTTAGGAGAGAGAGATGATGAAGATTGGTAATGATATTCCAAGAGCTTGTGATACGAAGTTGATCAAGTTTGACATGAATGAGGTTGTTCTCAGATCATTTATTAGACCATGTGAAAGGGATCCTTTCAAGATCAAAAACTAGATGCCCCACATTGGTAATAAAGTTTCCTAGATCAATCATGTTATTAGAGCTTTCTCCAAGACCTCCCAGTTTCTTAAAAGGAAAAAGAGGAGAATTTAAATCTCTAAAAAACATCAATTGAATATTCTAAAATTTGCACATAGAATTAGTTAGGTCCTCCCAAATAATTATTATTGTTCTATTATTAATATAATATACATTGGATAGGGTGAAGCCAGAATAGTGGTTTACAATTCCAGTGAGGAAGAAAAAATCACAAAAAATGACCCCAATGAAAAAAATGTGATTTTGGGGTTTTGTATGAACCTGCTAGTTTGAGCAAACCCATTTGAATCTTTCATGCCAAAAAAAAAAGCATTAGAAAGGGTGGTTTGCTCGAACCAGGGTTTGAGCCCTCATTGTCCCCCTAAAACACAAAAAAACCTATTTTTTTCACTTTGGAGCTTGGTTTGAACATGAAAATGGTGGAGACTTCACAAACCCAATTTGAATCAAGTCATCCTCAGAACGAGCTATCCGACGAATATAATTTTAATATGTTTTGGTTTTATTATGTATTTGTTTTTTTAGTTTTATTAAACATAGGTTCTTCATAAAAAAATGAAGGTTTATGTTTTGCACATGTGGAAAATTAGCATATTATCAAAAAAAAAAATGAAAAATATGAGTGCACCAGATATTGAAGTCCTTGATCCGACAAAAAAAAATTGAATTTTGATATATACAAAACAAGTTACGCATTATACGGTCGTGCTATGTCTGAATTGTAATTTGTTTGACTTCGAAACTTGATTAAAGAAACAATATTACTATCTAACCAAGTGGAAGCAGTAGATATCAGAGTTACAAATCGAAATTCGAAAGAATTAGAATTTTATCCTTCATGGAAAAAAAATTTATGCGTTATACGATGTGTGACACTTTTAAAAAATGTTATTTTATGAAAAAAACCAGTTTTCATGGGAGATGGAAAAAGAAGTGCAATCTGATTCCAAAATTTTTGAAAAATATATTTTTAGAATCAACAAAAAATATGTGATGAGACTCTAGTTTGCATCATCTTCAAATTTCTCACGGTTTAGTCGCTATAGGTGACCAAATGTGAAGATTTCGCTAAAAATAATAATTTTAGTGTCTAGTTTGGCCAAAAATTTTAAACCACTATTGTGGGATCACCCGATAACATCCATTTGTCCTTTGCATTCTTATTGGAGAATGATACCTCCAAGCTATTTTTGAAAGAATTGATCATATTTCCCTTTAAACATTTAGGGTCCCACATAGTGACAATGCCACTAGAAGCACCATTGAAAACACTTGTATAATAGTCTGCTCTTAGCCTTATTTTTTTTGCAACTTGAGAGAACATAACTTCAGTCATCTTTATTTCCTTCAAATCAAAGTTATGTCTAGTTTATTTTGAATAATATAATTTAAAGAAAAAATACTTATGAGGGCTATCTAGTCCCATATATGTTTCAAGATACAATTTTCATCTTTAAGCTTTCTCAGAGGTAATCATCTCAAGTGCTCCCTACTTACCACTTGTAACTTTGTTGTTTCCCTTGATTTTGTCTCCCTCTAAGAATTCCAACTTGATTTTTTATCTATTTCAACATTAGTAGATTTCCTCTAGTCTTTTTTGTGGGATTTTTTCTTCCCGCTGGGAGCTATTGAATCAACACTAGCATTGGAATTATTAGAAAGTAAATCATTAAAATTTGATTCTTTGGAATAGACTATGATAGACAATCTATTACTAGGAATGCTTCCAAGCTTCTCACCTTCCATTAAAGGGAAACACAATTGCTCCACCTTGGTTGTGCTTAAATCCTTGACCAATTGAACACCAACCCTTATAGGAGATTTTTTTTTGTATTTGACGAGTCATAAGAGAGACAACAACATTCAAATCATTAGTAGCTCCATTACCATTTGTTTCTCTTTCTAGGAAGGGATGACATAAGTGCTCCACCCTAGTTGTACGTATCTCTATATTCAATTGAGCGTCCTTCTCTATCTTATTTAAAGTTTTATTATGCACCAATCTGTGATCCTTAGACTCAACAATTCTTCTCTTGCCCATCCCCCAATTTTGTTAGTTGGAATTTTTTTAAGGTTATACTTCTTTTTCTATTATTCTAACTCTAGCCATAAAATTAACCTGTTATTTATGAAAATATATTTTTCAATATTGAAGATTCTTAATAAGAAACAAGCTTTCTAAGCCATTGTCATATTGTTCTTGATGGGTTTCATCTTCTTTCTCCATTTTCTTTTTACAATGCATATAATATATGTGAACATAGACTTATTTATTTTGTTAATGGAGATAATCTTCTTGTAGGCATTTAAATGGGGCAAACTAGGGGTTTCTTTTACGAAAGAGTTCTCAGATAACATAAAATTATGCAGGAAAAAAAAAAGAAATTCTCATAATACTTGTTATTCAAAGCATATATTTATAATGAGATGGATAATTTTGATTCTTCTAATTTTACAAATGTTATGAAAATAAGAATATAAATCTTTTGTTTTTTTCACAACTATCTTTAATTTCTTTTCTCATTTAAATAAATTCAATTTATTTGTATATTCTCATTTAATATTTCTCAAATTCATACAAATATGTCTAAAAATTATATTATATTTTACTACACCTACTTTTAAATATTATTTTATACAAATAAAATTAATAAATAAGATAATATACCTTATTATCCATTTTTCATTTTATATTTTCTTACATATTGTTTAGCATATAATTTACTACCAATATTCCATTAAAACCTCTTAGAATACAAACACATAATAATAGTACAATTTCAAAAGCTAACTAAAACCTTAGTAGTACATAGTTGTGCACTCTATATTGGCTATAGCTATTTTTTATTATACAATTGCTCAAATTCATTGGTAATCTTCCTGTCAGGGTACGCATGCTTTCCTTAACAGGAGTACAATTTATAATACAAAACTACAAATCTAGTCAAATAGGAGTCCGCGGCAAGAGAGAGAAAATATTAGACTAAATTGTTTACACTGTGTGACAAAGAGGATCCTGGATTAGGTGGTGCTGTAATCTCCGCTGTTCCTTCGAGCATCTGAAGCACTTTCTTAATTGATGGCCTGAGAGAAGGATCTTCTTGAATACACCAAAGCCCCACCAACACCATTCTTTCCAACTGTTTTACCTCCATACCTCTGCACTCTTGTTGCTCTACTAACTCTGCAAGTCTCCCGTGTTTGAAGCAGTCGTACACCCAATCAGACAACATTATTTCATTTTCTGGAACATCCAATTGCAACATTTTCCTGCAGCAGATGACTTCCAAGAGCACCACTCCGAAGCTGTACACGTCTACTTTGACAGAAACTGCCATAGTCTTCTGCCACTCAGGTGCCATGTAACCCATGGTGCCACGGGCTAAAGTAAACGTCCTCGTTTGTTCTACCCCAAGTAATTTGGATATTCCAAAGTCAGATATCTTAGCACAGTAATTTTCATCCAGCAGGATATTTTGAGGCTTTATGTCACAATGGATTATATGGGTTCTGCACTCTTCATGTAAGTAGAGGATCCCTCTAGCAGTCCCTAAGAGAATCTGAACACGCATATCCCAACTAAGACCGTTCGTACCTTTAAACAGACGGCTGTCCAGAGACCCGTTGGGCATGTACTCGTACACCAGAATCCTGTGGGAGCCATCGTCACAGAAACCATAGAGTTGAACAAGATTTTTGTGATGGCTTGCTCCGATGATACCCATCTCTGTTCTGAACTCCTTTTCCGCGTATTGGGGGTTTTCTTTACTGAACAGGTCGTCAAGCTTCTTCACAGCAATTACTCTTCCGTCAGGTAGGGCACCCTTGTAGACCGTCCCAAAGGCGCCCCTTCCTATTTCTATCTTGAAACCCTGAGTTGCAGCGTCTAGCTCTTGATAACTAAATGCCTTGAGTCCCATCGGATTAATCTTACGATCCTCTTGCAAGGATTTCGTCTTGGGTTGGCATATAAACAACCAAAAGAACAATAAAATTACTGCAATGATTAAGGAGCAACCCATAAGGCTTATTCCAACAACTGCAAGCCCCTTTCCCTTCTCCTCCTTTATTACCTTTGACGGCTGCGGGGGTACAGTTTCAGAAACTCCGCTGTAGACTTTTACAAAGGCTATTCGTGTGTCGCTTGCGCCGCCGTTTTTCAGAGGCAGTGCCTTCTTCCAACAATGTCCTCCGTCGTCAAGATCGGCGTAGATGGCCACTGTGCAAAAGCAATCGTCAATGCATGCCTGCTGGCAAGCAGCTTGATTCGTGGATTTTAATTCAAAATAATCGTTTCCTGACCAATCTATCTGCTCAATCCTCTCCATTTTTGTGCCCCTTGCACTGCAGCTCTGTAGCTGGGATGTGTTCTGAGCGCATCCCTTTGATGGGATTACAGTGTCCACAAAGTGGAATCCTGGAGGACAAGTGCAATTGTGTGATTGGCCGTAGACTTGGCAGATTCCATTGAGCCCGCACAGCCCATTAGTATCATCAGCATTAGTGATTGCACAAGGATTATCCTGCTGCTGAGCCAAAAGACTGGTGACATGGAGCAGATAGGTTACACAGATGAGCTGGAGGAGTTTTCTTCTAAATTCCATACTCATAGACACAGGCACAGTCATACAATGAATGGAAAGGCAAGTTCATGCCGATCGAATGAACAAGAAGTTTACTTTAAAGGGAAAAAGCTTGGTGCAGGGCACGGGAAGTTTCTGTGGATGAAAATTTTAGGGCTTGCCGTGTAAAAAAAATTCATGTACGATTAAGCCATATCATTGTCTAAAATTTAGTAGTCAAGGTCTTTGGTTTGTCTTTTGAGCTTTACCGAGTCATGTGACTACTGTTTAAGCTTTACCTTTGTCATTAATGGTGAGGAAGGATACATGAAAGGCTGGCCATACAGCTGTGTACTCCTGCGTAATAAGACGACAATAAGGGGCGGTGGTCATCTGGTCATGATAGGTGTCGGCCATCTAATAACATGTTCCAGTCAATGCCGTGCCATTAAATGTCAAGTAGTTTGTAATGTAACAAGATAGGACTTCGATTAGCGAATTTTCTTCCTTTCACACTTCCTACTATTATGTTTATCATTTTTGCCAATTTTTTCGTTGTACTCTCTTATAATGTAATTTTTTTAAGGAAATATCAGTTTAACTTCATTCCATTTACAAGGTTTATTTGAATCTTTTGTCTATTTTGCCCTCAAATCTTAGATTGAATCAAAATTGGAAATGTAAATTCTTTGAAAAGATTTAGAAAAAGTTTAGTGCACAAATCTTGGAGTCTAAGGTTGAGGTGAATGCTTAGATTCTGGCATGGAAGGTTTTTACATTTTAAGCTACGAGCGTTGATGAAAGATTAAAATGTATAATGGTTCAATTAGATAAATGCTCATTTTGTCAACATAATGAAATTCTGAAACATATTTTTTGGGATTGTGCATGGACAAAGAGAAAATAGAAGGTTGTTTTTAACTCTCCCTACTATTTTTGGTCATGTTTTATGTTGGAAAGAAGTTGTTTTGGGTGTAAGCCTTTAAAAGAATATTGTGGTTGATTCCTTGAGGCAAATCATTGTTTTCAACATATGGAAAAGTGGATGTTTGACTATTTTTTTGAACCATAACATTCACCAAGCAACATAAACATTGCTAAGATTTTACTCTAATATCATTTTTCAAACTATTTTTTTTGTGCTCATAGCATTAGGGGGTCTCAAAGAGCATGTTAAGATCAACAGGCATTTGGATAGGATTAAATTTCAGTTGTTGTAGCTCCATATAAATGATATTGTATTTTTTAAAAAGCTACAACAAATGTTAAAATTCAACTCTTGAGGTTGTTGTATTGAGCTCTTTAGAGTTGTTCTTGTTTTTGTCCATTCCTTGGACATTATGTGATGGTTTAATATTCATTTTGTGTTTTAGCAATTGATTGACTGACTTTTATTATGTAACCATTCTTTTTCTTTTCTCAATAAAAACAAATCATAGATAGGAAAATATTTAAACAAGTTTTTGTATAGTAATTAGTTTTTGTAGTTGTGATGTATTGATAATATAATAGAATAATTAGTCACAGTAGAAATTGTATTTAAATTTTAGATTGTAATAATTATATTGTATGAATTATATATTATCTTAATAATTGTGATTTATAGTGTAATTTTTGAATGTTTGTTTTGTATTCCAAATGTGCAAAGTAAGGCAAAAAATTAAAGTTTTATAAATTTCTTTAATACTTTTTTCTTGTAGATGGGGAACTATGTCTTATATTTTATTTTTCCTTATAGACTAGAAATAGAGAGATATAGAGAAGGAGAGATAAAGATATATAGAGAAACAAAGAGAGATGCAGAGAGGAAAATAAATAGATAGAGGGGGGATAGATATAAAGAGAGGGATAAATAGAGAGATATAGAGAGGTAGAGATAGAGAGGGATACATAGAAATAGAGAGATAGAGATAGAGAGGGAGAGACACATAGAGGGGGGAGAGATAGATAGAGGATATTTAGAGATAGACAAAGAGGATAAATATGTAGAGATAAAGATAAGAATGAGATATAGAGAGATGGAGAGAAAAAGGGAGAGGGATCGAGAGAGGGAGAGAGATATATTGAGAATAGTGAAGAGATGGAAAGAGATTGAGAGATAGAAATAAAAATGATAGAGTTAGAGATAGGGAGAGAAATAGAGAAAGGGAGATAAAGAGAGAGAGGGAGACATAGAGAGGATAGAGTTAGAGAGACAAAGATTGAGAGAGAGGAAGAGATAGAGATAAATATAGAGAGGGAGAGATATAGAGAAAGAGAAGAGAGATAGAGAGAGACAAATAGATTGAGAGGGATAGGGTGAAATAGAGAGAGGGAGAGAGAAATGGACAAATAGAGAGGAAGAGATAAAGATAAATGAGAAACATAGGGAGATAGAGAGGGGGAGGGAGAGACATAAAAAGATAGCAAGAAATAAAGAAAAAGAGATAAAGGTAGAGGGAGTATAGATAGATAGGCAGGAAGAGGGGAGAGACATATATCTATATAGAAGAGAAAAACAAAAAGAGAGAGGCAAATGAAGAGATAGCGAGAGAGGGTGAGGGAGAGAGATAAAAAGATTATAATATAAGTTTAATATTTTAATGTTAATTTTGGTCACTTTTGGTTGCTATCTCCATGGATTTGAATGAGAGTATATGGATAACTTGAAAATAGGTTCTATCTCCACTTTTTCAATTTGGATTGATTGATGATAGATCTATTTTAATATTTGTTGTGCATGTATTTGAAATGAATTATGATTAATGGTAACTCGATGTCTATGTGTCTAAAGGGAAGATATATAAATTTAATGGTACTGGTTCAATCTCCTTTATTATATTGAACAACTAGATATATGGAAATAAAATACATAGATGCCAACAATAATTTAATTTAGTATTTTCCAATATAAATGTTGATGCAAACTCTATGATGCTTTATAATCAAATTCTTTGAGATAAGATTATGATTCTACAATAATATCATATAAGATATTAGTGATGAACTATTGATTTTAGTTTGTCTTTAGATACAAGAACTTTGTTGTTTAACATGAGATTTTCTAGTTTGTAAGTGTATAAAAATTATAAAATCTTAAAAGTGAAGGCCTCAATAGAAGAGAAAAAAGGGAAATTGAAATTAGAGGGTAGAATTCTGATGTGAAACTATCCAAACAACATATCAACACCCACAATCTAGTCTATGGTAACTAAAATGTTAAAGAAAAGGTCACTTGAGCTATTAACAGTTAATTGGTTAATAACTTTAAGGTTAGAAATGCATAAAAAAAATACTATAACATTGTGGAAAGATATAAATAGTTAGAATAAAATTTATTCCCTTTTATCTTTTATTGTTGAATCAAGATCAATATTTTTAATCTATTATTCTTCACCATTACCTTTAATATAACACAAATTACATAATTAATAATAAAACATATGCAAATGTTTCTTTAATAACTTGTGAATTAGAAGCTTATTTTTCAAAATATAACATTCAAAACAATTTAAAAAGATTTCATGATTTTTTAATATTATTATTTAATTTAGAAACAAAATTGAGATGTTTTGACGATAAATAATTTTAATTCATAATATAAATATAAACTATTTAATATTTAAAAATATTAAAAAAATAGATGAGTTACTATAATTTTTATTTATTAAAAAAACTGGAACTATAAATATTTTAAATTTAAATAGAAAGAATAATAGATATTATGTTCATTCAATCTATTCAAAAGGATGCATTTTGCGCGTCAATCTCATCCTATTCAGAATATGAATAATTTACGTTAGTTGACCTGACTTAACGAACGACCGGAGGGCATCTTATGGTTTTTTGACATTGACGGGAAAATATTATTGAATAGGTGATACGTATGACCACCGGAGGGCATCTTATTGTCTTTTCTTCGCCATCTATTCCATGCATCGGGACGTCACCTTACGTGGTTACCGGTGCTGATAAGATAAAATTTAGACCTTTGTATTTTATGGAATTAAAACCCCCAAAATAACTCTTCTTCCACGGCAAGCCCTACATATTCTTTTCATATATTTTGAAGAGTAGCGTCAAGATGAAGAGAACTTAATTTTTCTTTATTATCAAGTTTTGATATATTAATAATATTTTCATTTTTGTGAGCATTATGTAGATGTAATGGGTGTTAAATATATCATTTTCATGAGAGATGGGTTTTTGTGAACTCTATTCATGAAACATGGGTCAATGAGTTTGACTTGTAAAACTACATAGTTGAATCCTAATAGCAATATCATAATTTGACATGCTGTGGAAAATGCCTCCTACTTATCAATTGATGAGCTAAAGGGGCTCTATAATGAATGGTTCATAAAACATACCACTGGTGGAAGGTTTTGCAAATGGGGTTGCAAGCTAAGTGGGCCTAAAACCTTGGGGAAAACTCCATGGTTAAGTGTGCTTGAGCTGGAGTAGTACTAAGATGGGTGATCTCTCAGGAAGGCCTAGTGCTTCACCTAGATGCAATGAGTGCTAACTGTACCATTAATTATCATGAGAGATGGGTTCTTGTGAACCACTACTCATGAACACATGGGTCAATGAGTTTAACTCATAAAACTACATAGTTGAATCCTGATAGCAATATCACAATTTGACATGCTGTGGAAAATACCTCTTGCATATCAGTATCTTTGTCTCTACAAGTACGTAGATGCGGAGGGAATGAAATCTTCCTCCTTGTGGGTGCTCTCCTTTTTCATTCCTATCTTCACTTGATTGTTTCAATTGGTCTTCTACCTCTAATCCCCATAGCCCGCATTAAAGATCCAAATCTCTTTTACAATTTTTAGTAATTAAAATAACCATGATCAACTTGCATTGCTTTCCAATTATTTCTTCAAATGATGAAATTATCCCTTCATCTTCATCATGAAGTTCTATGTTACATGGATTTTTATTTCTTTTTTCAAATATAAAATTATGCAGGGTATTAATAATAATTGGAAGCATGATATCATTTTACCTCAAAGAAGTCACATTAAATACCATTTGTCTTGATGTTACTCTTCAAAATATATGGAAAGATGCTTTGTTTTTGTGTACTTTTCATCTTGATAGAAGTTGAGGAGGTTTTATAAGGATATCATTGTGGATTTTCAAACATGTTATTAGCAAGAGTAAGGACCCTTCACATAGTTATGTTTGGGTTCTTACATTTTCTAATAGGCAAATTATTGTATTTTGTTTCAAATATGCTTTTAATGATGTCAAAGAATGGGTTCTAATTTAAGATTTGATGTTTAAAAATTTTCATAACATAAATTGAAGTTTAGAAGAATGTTTTAATATGGTAGAGCACCCTAGTGACCAAATTTATTATTATAATACTAAAATCAACAAAGACAGTTAAAAATTTGGATTCACTATAACAATTCCTTTAAAGTGGTTGATCCCTTACATTGCAAATATGAAATTCATGCATATAATTGATTCACATTGCTTAGATATAGAGGTAGAGTGGATATGAAACTTATTAGATTAGAGAGATTTTATATTTCTCACAATCTTGCTTATGTTGCTTCTCACTCAAGTGGTTGTACCCTTTTTATGACTTCCTCATTGCTTCATCTCTCTTTTTCTATGCATATCCCATCATCTCAAATTCCCTTCAAAATTAAAACTCCACACAGTTTAACTCTTTTTATTGTGACATGTTCTATGCTAGTGGGAATCTTCAATTCTATCCCACAACCATAAGAAATAGAAACTATGGATTGAGTGGTGATGTTGACACTACATCCAAGTTACTATCAACTCCAGTTTTTTTACAACTTATCCTCTCTCATTTTACTACAATAAGGAAATGTGGTATAATGGTAACAATAATTTCCTTTTATAATTCATTATAAGAACATTACAAATATATGTGTGGGTTCTCAATTATAAATCATTCATCAAGCTTACTCATTCAACTCAAGCTTAAAGGAATGCTTAGATAATTTTGAGTAATGGAGTGTGAAATGTTTGACTTAAGAAAGATTAATCTTTAGAAAATTTGTCAAATTCTTATTGACATGTTAGAAAAAACACTTGACACAATATCATTTAGCATCACCACTACACTAAACTCTATTATTTTGATTTGGATTGGTCCAAAGGACAACTAAAAATCATCGTTTAGTAGCCACATGTTGGGTGTATAAAATCCTCATGCACAACATGAAGGGATACAATTAAGATGAGTATAAAATCCTCTTGCAAAATATGAGAGGCTACAACTAAGATGAGTAGACAAAGATGAAATTCATTTCCTAGTGAATGAGAGCTCACTTATCAACTACATTATAATGGAAAGATTCTAAGGTCTACAAATCCTTTCAAGACCAATGTGATATGAAGATATATGTGAGAGAGTGGTTGTATTGTAGCTCACCCTTAATTCTCCATGTCTATAGATGAAACATGTCCTTCTAAGTTTATGATATGTGAACATGGTTTTGTTAGGATAGGTGGGAAAATATTTATTAATAACACAGTAAATCCTTTGAAACAAACTAACATATTACAATTAAAGGGAAATGTTAGATTTCCTTTGGTAGTATGGCAATGATTCTTAACTAATTGATATTTCTCTATACACTCTCAAAATCTTTAATATATCTAGAACTAAAATTAATTAAATTTCAATTTTGTAAGGATAAAATTTCATATAATTATATGTTGTCAAATGTGTGTTCATGGAAAGCCCCTAAATCCCCAATAAGTTATCAATTTTTTTGGCTTATTACATTATGCTAGTAGCTCAATGATAAATTAATCTAGGGCTCACACATCTCTTGAAATTTTTACTAGGATAATTAGATTTTATTTGGCGTCATTAGTAAAAAAGGGAGTCCGCATCATCATTGGTGGAACATTACTCTTCACTTATTAAATTATTAGCGCTCTATAAAGTATAAGATTAGTAAGGTGACATGTTAGTCCCACACCTTCCTACAAAGTTATAAAATATATAATATTTTAGGGTTTTCTAACCATTGGATATGATGTGCATCATGTACTTCCCAAGAACCACAATTTGTTGGTGTAATTAATTATTTAATTACACTTTATTAAGTTTACTTAGGTTTTTCTTAGGTAATAATTAGTTTACTTAATTAATAAGTAAGATTTATTTAGTTGAGTTGTTTTTAGGTCAACATTAGGGTTATGCATACATTGCTTTTATAAAGAAAATCATCTCATGTAATTTCTTAATTCTAAATAATATCAATTTGCACATCTTCATGCAAAGCTCTGCTTTTTTATTGTTTTTCTCTTCTGTGGAAGGCCTTTTGGTTTGCATGTTTGATCTTGGTTTCTAACACAATCCCCTATGTTGTTAGAGGCTATTGAGCTCTTAGGTTACATGTTATGTTATAACTTTACACTCTTTAAGAGATATTACAATGAGTTTGAATAAGTAATTACACCATTGGTTATGAAGAATGTTCATTCATCATGGGTCAATAGAAATGAAACTTGATAGCCATTGGCTTAAGAAAATAATCATCTTAGAGAATTATATTCAACAATTCTATTTTTAAATATTTGTGTCATTTTCCATTCAAATTATAAGGTTCAATCAAGCCTACATGACTTCATACCTTGATCTAGGCTTACCATTACCATAAATCAAGAGTTCATAATGGTTTTCAATTAATAAATCATATCACTTAGAACATAGGATAGCTAGAGGAAAGCATATAATAGTACCTCATAGAAAAACATTAAGAACTCATATTTAAATTGGTTTCCCAATTTATATTTCCTACATATTTAGAATTAGGGCTATGTTATAAAGTGCAACATAAAAGTACCATTTTTAACTTTTTTAAATCTAGTAATATTTACCTTAGTCTACAAATTCTTTTGGGGCTCATGGATTTAAACTTTTTCTTTGCTAATAATTCTAAAAGGCATAAAAATTCATATTGAGAAAATGAGCAACACAATTTTTTTATGTGATATGATAAATTAAAACGATCCTTAATTACTATAATATCAATGATATTACGCATAAATGCCAACGATATTAAATCATATTCCCTGTGTGATATGGATTTTAAAAAATTCCTTACTTACTATAATATCAATGATATTAAATCATAAATGCCAACGATATTAAATCATGAATGCCAACAATATTAAATCATATTCCCCATGTGATATGGCTTTTTAAAAAGTCCTTAATTACTGTAATATCATGTAATTATGACACATAAATTACATACATATAAGAATTCAATCTAGGAGAATAGACCTTTCTAAATTTTTTCAAATATTCTCTTACCTAGCTAAATTCACAATAATCCAAGGATTTTAATTAGAGAACTAAATATGATAAAAAAAAGGAATTAGAGTCTATTTTAATAAAAAAATAATCATTATAATAGAAAACATATGTTTGTCTTGTTTAAGAAACAAATAGGTAAAGATTAATGGAAGGAAATCAAGAACTATTACCTGATTAAATCACCAATGATTATAACTCTACCAAGCCAAATATTTATGGGTATTTTAACATGAAATTGATTACCTTAGAATTGTATCATTATACAAGAATATTTAAATAGTATTAGTATTAGTGTATTTTCTAGGATTGGAAGCTTCAATGAAATTGTGTTTGAATATTTTCTTAGTAAACTTGAACTCACCTAGCATTCCAATTTGAGAGAGTGCCTTCTAAAAAATTCCAATTTGAGAATGGATGGTCAGGAGTAGATGTTGGTAAAGCCCAAAGATCAATGACTATGATTCAATGTGATAAGAAGCATTATAGTTAGGGAAACATTAGGTCAAAGTTAGGGAAAGCTTTGAAATGAAGGGTTGAGATTTAATTGAAATAAATTAAATCAATGGCAGAGAAAAAGAGGTAGTTGGAATAATAGAAATTATTTAATTTATGGAGGAAAGTTGACTTTTGGGAAATAATGGTTTAATGTCATAAATGGGAATAAGATAGAAGGCAATAAATAATTATATTAATTATTTATTTGTGGGATGGAAAGTGGGTTGAATGAGTAAGTTTATTTAATTGAGGGGTAAATGGTAATGTTAGTAAATGGTACTTAGGAATAAGGATTGATTAGTGACATATTTAAATAAATAAATGTGATTTATTTATTTAAATAATCATGGAGAAATAGTTAGAAATTAATATGACCTTAGGACATAATCAAATGATTTAATTAGTTGACATAATGCAGTTTATCGAGTTGTGTCAAAGAAAACAAGCCAAAAAATATGCTCCGGTGTGAAAGTAGGGAGAGGAAGGATGACGAGGTAGTGGTATGCCCCCTTGAGAGGACAGGTGGGTTCAAAGAAAACAAATGTGCTCTCGAAATGGATGAGAAGACTAGAGGATGAAGGAGTAGAAGAAATGTTAGCGTGGAAGACATGGGTGTTAGGATGAAAAATGAATACTTCAATATCTTACCAAAAAACATAATAGGCATTGCATAATCATCATTGGGTGGTAAAATGTGACAAATGGACAACAAACACCATGATATGACATGGACCATGGTGTGCAAGGTCATTCACTTATGAAAAATAGATAGTCACAGACAAGGAATGTCCTAACTCATACTAAGGGCTAAGTTTCCCTAGTCTTTTTGTCAAGACACACCAAAGACAACAATCAAGGAAAAACTGATGATGAGATGTCATCACACCTCTAAATCCTTCATGGGATATCATCGAGGTAGCTAGTAACATGACCAAGAGACAAAACAATAAAAAGATAAGACAAAATAGACCAATAAAGTCAATAGGCATTCAATGTGTTTTCCAATATTTTCTTTTTTAAGGTTGATTGCTTGATGGTTTGATAATTTGATTTGATATTTTGATAGTTTTGACGGTTTAACAATGCCTATCGTCAAGAAGGACACATCCTAAAAAGGCCAATGACTATGTGATGGAGCATGTCGTCAGGAAAGACACATTCTAAAAAGCGAAATGACATTTTGATGGGGTCCAATTCCAAGGACACATCTTGAAGGGGACCATAAAGTGACTAGGTTGATATTGTTTTGGCAATTTGATTGATTGTGGCTTGATGAAGTTGATTGGACTATGTTGTTTGTTGGTCCATGAGTTGAATGTTGATGTTTCGATGATTGTCTAGTGTCCGAGTTTGACTGTTTGACTTATTGGACTAACATGATGAACCCTAAAGGACTGACCGAGTTGGCCTCAAGGGTCATCAACTGATGGCCTTGCCTACGTCGTGCACTCAGAGACGTCATAGTTTGACATGAATCTTGACTTTGTTGCAATAAAAAGGGACGAAAATCATGATTTTATTTGACAATGCCTAAAGGACTGACCTAATGCCTCAGGGGCACATCGATAGATGAACTTGCCTACGTCTAGTCATAGAGGCAACATAGTTTGACAATGACAAAGATTGACTTTACTAACTCCGACTCTAGTTTTTGGGATTTTGAAAGTTATATGGATGTTTTTGTGTTTTTTGCATGTTTTGATATTTTTTTTGGATTTTTGGATTTTTATGATTTTTTTTTTAGCATTTTCTAATATTTGATTTTTTTGTCTTTTTGGGAATATTCGATTTTTTAATCTTTTTGGGAATATGCTAACCTCCAATGACAAGTGTAGAATGCAATAAAACCAAGTGTTAGGAAATTGCCCCTAGCTAGGTCTAGGACTAACTAGCAGGGATGGGATGGGACATGGGTTTATTATGGATTAAAGATGGAGGAGAGAAGATGCAAGATGTCAACCACTTGAAATTCAAGATAAAGATGACCAAGCCTTATGATGGGTATCAAATGGGAGATGATGGGATGTAAAGGCGTTGTGATGGATGAGGGTGGAAGACCAGGTAGAGTGACAGTAGATGACGAAGCAGAGACTGGCTACACATGGTGCCTATTTGCTAGGTTTTCACCATGGTACTTATTTAGAGTGCCACTGAAGTTGTTTTCACTATTGGACGAATTATTTCTCTTTACTATTTTTATATTTTTTTTGTTGTCACCAAACGCCTGTTTTCCAGGTTTTCATCAAGGTAAAGATTTTTTCAATTTTTCAATTTTTTGTATTTTTATGGTCTTAGCATGGTGCTCCAAAGCTATGTATAGAACTTGCACAAGTGCAAGTTGTTGACAGGCTTGGACAAAGGTTCCCCTTCAAGTGTGGACAATTGATAAGCACAAGAACCAAAATATGTTGTTATGACATATGGACCCAACCAGTTGGGCTCAAATATTTGCTAGGTTTTTCACATTTTGTTTGGTTTTTGGATTCTCCATCAACACTAAGTCACCAATGTCGAAGTGTCTAATCAAAACCATTTTTTTGTAACTACAACAAAGATAGTTTGGATATACATGTAGATGAGTCAAGGCCCTTTGTCTGCATTCATCAAGCAATTCTAACTCATGCAACCAAGATATACGATATTCCTCATCATCAATAAGCCCTTTCATGGAGATTCGTAGGGAAGGGACTTCAAACTCAATAGGAAGGATAACCTCCAAATTGAAAACTAGGGAAAATTGAGTGGCGCCAATGGGTGTGTGGATGCTCGTGCGATACAACCATAGGGTAGGGTTAAGTTGAACATGTGCTAGTCATGACCAATGTCATTGACAGTATTTTTAAGAATTTTGATTATGGTCTTGTTGGATGCCTCGGCTTGGCCATTTCCTTGTGGGTAATATGGCATGGAAAAGCGGTGTTGAATGTGAAATTTCTCACATAACTCATGAACATCCTGATTTTTTGAAGGGACGACCATTGTCAGTGATGATGGTTTGAGGGACACCATATAGACATATGATGTAATTGAGGATGAATTTGGAGATCTTTTTACCAATAATGTATGTCATAGGGATGGCTTCAACCCATTTGGTGAAGTATTCAGTGGCAGTGATGATGAACTTATGGCCATTTGATGATGTGGGATGGATTTTCCCTACGAGGTCAAGTCCCAATTGGGAAAAGGACCACGATGAAGTGATAGGTTGCAACTCCTACGCAAGTGCATGGATGAGGTCACTGTGTATTTGGAATTGTCAATATTTCTACACAAAGTCATAGGCATCCTGCTCCATTGTAGGCTAGTAGTAACCTAGTCGCATGATCTTTTTGGCTAGGGTCAGACCACTAGAATGGGCTCCACATATACCTTCATGTACTTCTTATAAGGTAGTTTGGGCTTTGTTAGTGTCGAGAAATTTGAGTAGAGTGGTGTGAAAGCTATGTGTATATAAGGTATCACCAATGATGGCATAATGAGTGGCTTTACAGATGAAGGACTTACGTTGATTGTTGGAAAGGTCGGGCGGAAGGGTCTGGGAATGTAAGTAGTCATATATATCTTGGTACCAAGGGGAATTGGGGCCAACAAGATCACATACCATCTCAGACTTAGGGACATCAAAATAACTCATACTGTGACATGTTGTTAGGAATATCCAAAAGAGACCCAATAGTGGCCATGGCGTCTGCTGCTTTATTTTGAACATGTGATACTTGGAAAAAGGAGATGTCTGCAAAGTATTTCCTAAAACTATCAACCATTCTTTTGTATGGGGTCAATTTCTCATCCTTAGTATCATATTCATCATTGAACTATCGAATGACCAATTGTGAATTGCCAAAGATCTGTAGACTTCTGATTTTCCATTTTATTGCCATGCGTAATCCTGTCAACAAGACTTCATACTCTGCAATGTTATTTGTGCACAGGAAGGCTATCCTGAAAGATTTAGGGATTGTATCACCTTGAGGGGTAACAAATAATATACCTGCACCAGATCGATGTTTAGTATGCGAGCCATCAAAATACAATTTTCATATTACACCCGTGTCTAGTGTGAATATTGAATCGTTAAGAAACTCTAAAAACAAAGGGTGATCAACTTGTGTGGGCATGTCTGCTAGTTCGTCAACAATGACTTGTCCTTTTATTGCCTTACATTCCACATACTAAATGCCATATTCACTGAGTATCATGACCCATTCAACCAATCATCCTGTTAATGCTGCCCTACTGAGTAGATATTTCAGAGGATCTATTTTGGCCACAAGCTTAGTCTGATGGTTTAAAATGTAGTGTCTCAAATTTTGAGCAACGAAGACCATTGCAAGAAAAGAACATTCACTTGGATTGTAGTTAATCTCATACCCCACCAAAGTGCGACTAATGTAATAGATTGCACGTTCCTTTTCCTCAAGGTCATTTTGAGCCAAAAATGCCCCCAATGCGGCTATAGTGGCTGAAATGTACAAAATTAGGGGCTTTCCATCAATAGGTGACATTATGATAGAAGGTGTCAAGAGATACTCTTTGATCTGTTGAAAATATGCCTCACACTTGTTTGTCCAAATGAAAGGAACTCCCTTGCATAACAAATACTGAAAAGGTTGACATTTATCTGCAAGTTGTGCAATGGAGCGCCTAATGGATTGGAGTTGGCCCTGTAGCATTTAGAGTTGACTAATTCCTTTAGGGGGAGGCATGTATAATATTTCTTTTGACTTTTGTCATGTCTATTTCAATGCCTCGATAAGAGATAATGTATCCCAAAAGCTTTTTTGATGTCACATCGAAGACACATTTCTTGGGATTTAGGCAAACCTTATATTCTTCTAGATGATTGAAAATCTTGTCTAGGACTCTTAAGTGATCACCACATGTCAAGGATTTGGCTAGAAGATCATCAACATAGTCTTACATCAATGTGTGCACAAGATCATGGAATATGGTGGTCATAGCTCTCTGATAGATTGCGCCTGTGTTTTTTTAGTCCAAAGGGCATGACATTCCAATAGTATGTACCCCATGGGCAAGTGAATGTTGTCTTATGTTGGTCTTCAGGAGTGATATAGATCTGATTATACCCTGAGAATCCATCCATGAGGGACAACATCTCATAGCCAGTTGTTAGGTCTACTATGATGTCTATATTCAGGAGTGGGAAGTCATCCTTCAAACATGCTTTGTTTAAGTCTGAAAAATTTGTGTAGATACAGATTTATCCACTCGGTTTGGTCATTGGGACAAGGTTTGAGATCTAGTCTACATAGTCAATAGGTCTTATGAAACCAACATCCAATAATTTCTTGAGTTCAACTTTGACTAGCATAGCTATTTGAGGGTACATTTTTCTAAGCTTTTTTTTTTTATGGGCTTTGCATTTGGATGTAATGGTAGATGATGCAAGAGGGTATGTGCAATATCATGATGGGCCAATAAGTGGCAATGGGAAAAACATTACATTTCGCATTGACCCAAAAACACAAAAATCTCGAGTTGATTTTTTTTTTTTTGGCTTGGGTGTTAGTACATTGCTCCAAAACAATGCCCAAACAAAGATTAACAAATTAGATATCTGATTTGAGCTACCTATAAATATAAAACAACAGACTTTTAGAATCATTTTACTCATTTTGAAGAGGCTGCGAGCACACGGTGAGAACCACTTCTTGATATTAGATATCCGATTTCAACAGATATCCGATTTCAAAGGTAAGTTTTTGGATTTTTTTTGTTTTAATCAATTTTTTAATTAGATTTGTATAATTTTAAGTAGTTTTTATGGATCTTTTTAAAAAGTAGGGTTTTTTATTGATTTTTATTAAAAACTAGAGTTTACAATAGATTTTTATTAAAAATTAATGTTTTTAATGGATTTTGATTAAAAACTAGTGTTGTTGGTGTATTTTTATTATAAACTAGAGTTTGTTATGGATTTTTGTGAAAAAGTAGGGGTTTTTTTGGATTTTTATTAAAAACTAGGGTTTTTTTACAATAATTTCATGTATATTGTGTAATTTTAATTAGATTAATTAGTTTTTAACTTTAATTAGGTATTATGGTTGAGAATGAAAATGCATAGATGCCAAACACTCCTCCACCTCTACAACCATCAATTGAAGACTTAATTGGTGAAAAATTGGAGCAATTGAGGGAAATTTGTGATGTTTATAAGACAATCCCTCGATTCTCTGAGATGACAAACACATTGAAGGAAATAATTAAAAATGCAGAAACCCTCTCCACCCAAGATAATGCCTTTCATTCACGGTGAGAAGGCATGAGGGGATATTATGCATGTGGATTGTCTTACGATGATGTGAAATATCTCCAAATAATAAAAGCCCAAATAGCCTCTTTATTCATTAACCCCCATACTGGTTTGCTAATTAATGTTAATAAACTAGAACTTTCTATAAAATGGTGCATGAATAGGGACATTGTAGATAACTTTTGGGATCGTTGGTGTATGGTTTTTGATAAACCATTGAACAACAATTGTGATAAACCATTTTACTTTATTAAAAAATTATACGCCGAGTTTGTGTTAGGGAATCATGTCAATTACTTTGACATTAAACCCTTCCAAGACGTCGGTGGAGGTATGCCCCAGGATAGACCAGAGGCAGCTAGAGTAGTCCCACACCCATATGTTCCCCCTCCTCCCCTTCCTCCGCCACCTCCAATATATCATCCAAATAATATCCAAGATGCAACCACACAGACTATTCAAGCTATTCACTCTTTGAGTGGTCATTTGGATTCACATGCTTCTACAATAGCTCAGCCACATTCTAGTGATGTTGGCAATGGGTGAACCCACATAAGTGGTGAACACTTTTGTGGAGGAAGGGAAAAGTCATTTTTTCCCTCTACACAAAGTGAAGGGGTTCGACCGAACCAAACTATTCGACCGAACCTTTAACATGGTTCGGTCGAACCCTATGGTTCGACCGAACCCTATGTTCACTTGAACCCCATTTACATGTGAGTAGAAATATTAAAATAAAGGGGTTCAAGCGAACTAGGGTTCGGTCGAACCCCCTTAATAGGGATTAAAAAAAAAAAACCTATCATTTTCCCGGACCCCCTAAATTTCCCTCATTACTTTAAAGGGGTTTGAGCGAACTAGGTTCGGCTAAACACCCTTCTTCCCCTATCTCCTCAAAAAAATGATTTTTTTTTGTAAAAAATTATCGTTCGAAGCTCAATTGGAAAATAAAAATGCAGAAAACTTCAGAAACCCAACTAGATAATGATAGTCCTCAGAATGAGCTATCCGTCGAATATAATTTTACTATGATTTGGTTTTATTATGTATTTTATTTTTTAGTTTTATTAAACATAGGTTTTTCATTGAAAATCAAAATCTCTGGTCTGCACATGTGGAAAAATAACAAATTATCAAAATAATTTTTTTAAAAATATGTTGAGGCTGGGTATTGATGTCCTTGATCCATTAAAAAAAAAAATTGAATTTCGATTCATACAGAAAAAGTTATGTTGTATACAGTCTGCATATGTCTAAATTGCAATTGGTTTGACTTTGAAACTTGATTAAGGAAAAAATATTAGTAAAAAACTATGAGACCAAATGCAAGTGCTAGATATCGTAGTTACAAATCTAAATTCAAAAAAATCATAATTTTATCCTTCATACAAAAAAATGTTATGTTGTATACGGTGAGCGTCACTTTTTAAAAATGCTGTTTTATGAAAAAAACCAGTTTTTGTGGGAGATGAAAAAAAAAATGCAATCTGATTCCAAAAATTTTGAAAAAAATATTTTTAGAATCTACAGACAAAATGTGATGAGACTCTAGTTTGCATCATTTTCAAATTTCTCACGGTTTAGCCACTACAAGAACCCGAAAGTGATGATTTAGTTAAAAATAATAATTGCAGTGTCCAGTTTGGCCAAAAATTGTAAACCACTATTGTGGGATCACCCCAATGGATCGAGTGTTGCTGCATTATCCTCCTTAGGTTCACATATTTGTGTGCCACATACTTGCACTATGTGCCACCATATATGCTTATGTCCTTTTGTACAGCCCGTTGAGCATCCCTTGAACACTTCTAATTGTGACCTCCATGATGTGGACATTATAGATCAAATGCAGGGGAGTGGAGTGCACCCTATAGAGTCCTCTCCTGCTAGAGATGGGGACATTGGAATAGTGACACAGGTAAGATTTAAGTTATAAATTCATAACTTGCATTTGTTTTTAAATGAATATTAATAAGAGATACTATAAAGTACTAATATTTATTTACATGGTCTATTTAACAGTTGATGTCCGAGGAGGAGCTCACACAGGTGACTGATAACACCCTTAGGGCCATTTCATTTGGCCTCGACATGCACACAGTATATATTTTCGCACACTTGTTTATATTTTTTTATTATATACTTGCCTGTCATTTGAATTATCATTAGTGAAATTATATAATAACTTATATGTTTATCTTATTTTCCTCTTGTAGGAAATACCTAGTGCGAGTGAGGTGTAGCCTTGTCCAGACTATGGAGGCACAAATTTAGATAAGGGGAAGGTAATTGAACTCAAATTTGATTGAATTCAGATTTTTAAGATCTTATATTGATTATACATACATCGACATAGATTGGTAGTTTCATATGTACTTGTCATTTTTATGTACAGGTAGTTATGAACTATACATCATTGTTGAAAAGTGTCAAAACACCTGAAGGAGTATGTGTCGAAACACCTCAAGGAGGAGGTGTCGAAACACCTGAAGGAGATAAAGAAAAAGATCAGCCTAAAGAGGTATGCGCTTATTTTATTTTACATGTTTGGTAAATATGTTCCTATTACCAACAATTGTACACTAACTTGGATCAATTTTATGTTTTTGTTCACATATATAGATTGACATTTCAAAAGTTCATTTGGTTGGTTCTTTGAGAGGGGCATATTCTAGGACTCCTAACCCTTTGAAGAGACGTGTATTTCAGGTAATCAAGATTTCAATTAAAACTTAATGTATATTGATTTTGATGTTAATTATTTGATTTTAAATTATGTAGTATAACTAATCTCAATTGTGGTTTGAATTTTTCTTGTGCAGCTACCTTCAAAGCTAAAGAGTGCTTCAAAGAGGCTCCATTTTGATGATCCACTAGTAGTTTAGGATGAGATAAACATTTTGGAATGTAAATTTTGAATAGATATTGAGATGGCATATGCCACATTTTGTAAAACTTTGTTTGAGTTGGCGTTGATGCTATTTTTGTATATGTAAATACACTTGATTATTGGATAATTTGATATATAGAAGTTGACAATTAAAATTTAATTTGTTCCTCATGTGCATGATTAAACTCTTTGAAAATTTAATCTTGAGAAATGGTTAAATATCAATGTACAATAGCATAAAAAAGAATGGTTATACTATGTAGTTTATATTCATATTGCTTATTACATTTCATTGCACATCTTTCAAACTCAAAGCGTTACTTCACATTGCATAACTAATAACTAGGAGCAACTGTCAATTACATTTTCCTCTCATGGAATTCTATGAGACCACAATTATTTGAGGCTTTTTTTTCAAATAGTCCCTTGCCTTGTCTATGCTACCACATTTTTCATACATGTCTACCAGAGATTTTTATCATACAGTTCATTGGCTTGTTGCTATGGCTAAAATCCTAAAACAAGTGCTTTCAAATAAGCTATGGATGCTTGGAAAAATTCTATCAAAGCATAATAGTAAGCAATATCATGGACAAGGTAATGAACTGTTTGAAAAAATGCCTCAAAAAAATGAGGTCTCATGGTGATGGAATGACATGACAATCAAAAGCAATTTTGATTCTCATGACATTCTATCACCACGAGACCTTATTTCTTTGAGGTATTTTTTCAAATAGTTAACTGCCTTGTTGATTGTTATGGAATTCCATCACCATGAGACCTCATTTCATTGGGGCATTTTTTCAAACAACTCACTACCTTGTCTATGCTACCACATTTTTCATACATAACTATCAAATCATTCTATCAAACATTTAATTACCTTATTGATATGGCTAAAAGGCTACAACAAGTGCTTTCGAACAAGCTATGGATGCTTGGAAAGAATCTAACAAAGCATAATAGTAAGCAAAAATATAGACAAGGCAATGAACTATTTAAAGAAAATGCCTCAAAGAAATTTGGTCTCATGGTGATGGAATGCCATCACCAGAAAATTGCTATAGATTGTCATGGCATTCCATCACCATGAGACCACTGGTTTTTGAGGCATTTTTTCAAATAATTCACTACCTTGTATATGCTACTACATTTTTATACATCTACCAAAGCATTTTATCAAACAGGTCACTACCTTGCTGCTATGGCTAAAAGCCTAAAATAGGTTCTTTCAAACAAGCTATATGGATGCTTGGAAAATGGTGTAGGAGCACCTTGGAAACAAAGGACTAGTTGATGGTTAGTTGATGCAACCAAGGATGGAAAACCACTCACTTTCATAATACAAGGGATTCCTAAACACCTTTCTCAACTTAACTCTTAGATATCTTAAAAAAATCTTGCAACTAATCATCATTCTAGACACCCATTTTAGTCCCCTTCAACATACTTCCAACTCACATAGGACTCCTTTGGAACAAATTTCACAAATCATGCAAACTGTGCTACTCAACCTAGCCAAATAGGCAAAATTTCCAAAGCAACCACCCTTGGAACACTTCACAGACCCTAAAACTTGTTGGGGCAGCACTCAAAAAATGAAAAAACCTCAAATTTTCCCATTTATTCTTTGGAACTTTCCCTCTAAGACCCTATTCCACAAAACCCTCAAATTGCTCAAATTTGGAAAGGGTTTATTGATAAACCTACTTGTAGACTTCCCCAAAATTTACCAAAAACTCCAACACCCTTGAATAACCCTGTAAAAGCTTAAAAGAACAAGAAAAGTGCAAACTTCCCTCAAATAATTCCCACTTTTACCCTCTCTAACCTCACTTTTTCATGCAAAAACACCCCAAATGCCATCTAGGCCATCACCAAAAATCATAATGTGACCTCCCATACACAAGAAATAATGCAAACATATATATATCTATCCTAACTAAGCCTATCCACCGAGTTATAGCATCATACAGTGGGTGGAAGGCTTAAAAGTCCATTTTAAATGCACTCAAACCCTTGGAATAGGGCTCATAGACTAATCTCCAGTAAAATGCCTCTTAAATGAACAAAAATGAATGAAATTACTTGAAAAAATTTTTGTGAAGAAGTTAAATATATTGCCCACTAGTTTCCCTTAAAAATAAAGCAACAAGCTATGGTCTCATGACTTTTTTCGCACAAAAATCGACGTTGGAGTTCGGTTGGAGACTGAAAACTACTTGTAAGGGCATAAATAAATCTTGTTCTACAAATTGTATGACCAAACCAACTATTCCATCACATCTAGATGGGTACGTTTAGGTTAGGTATGGTCCCCTTTCACACACAAATAGGCCAAAGCAGTACAAGCTACGTTCAATTGGCGAATTCCTTTAAGAGTCCAAAGTGATAAAAGACAACAATCTTTGAATGGATATTTATCAGAAACCATGACACTTAAAGAATCTCCATATGAGGCTATGGAATCATGTTATGACCATCTACAATAACCTCTCTCGGTTTTTGCTATCTCGTAGGCATTTTCCCATGGTGATGAGTTTTTAGTTGAGGAAAAAGTTGCCAAATGCAAGTAGTGTAAAGTTGCAAAGTGGTGCAACTTTCATTCTCCAACTCGTACGACCAAACAAATTGTTCCCACATGTACAAATGGGCATGTTTATGCTATGGATGGTCCTCTTTTTCACCCAAATATGTCGAATCACTCTGAGCTACATTGGACCGACGATTTCCCTTAAGAGTCCAAAGTGCTAAAAGACAACAATCTTTGAAGGGCCATTTCTCAGAAACCATGATGTTTACAGCCTCCCTGTCTGAGGCTATGGGATTGTGTTGGGACCATCTACAATGAAATATCTTGGTTTTTACTATCTTGGAGGCGTTTTCTGGTGGTGATGAGTTTTCAGTTAAGGGAAAAGTTGCCAAATGCAAGTAGTGTAATGTTGCAAAGTGGTGCCACTTTCATTCTCCAACTCGTACGACCAAACAGACTGTTCCAACACATCTGGATTGGTATGTTTATGCTATGTATGGTCCTCTTTTGCACCTAAATACGTCGAATCACTCCGAGCTACATTGGATAGCGAAGTCCCTTAATAGTGGGTATGTGCAGGATCATCATGGAAAAAACAAGCCCTTAAGTGACAATAAAATTCAAAAAATCAGAGTTAGGCAACTTGAAATAAAAATTTGAATAAGTTATCTATATTATTTCAAAAATATGTAAGAATAGAATCTATAAAAAATTGAATGTAGTTTCTGAACTACTAGGTTTATTTAAAAAAAAATAAAATCTATTTGGTGAAAATTTGAAATTTCAATGCAGTAGCACTTAAATTTCAGGGAAAAAATAAGAATTAGGTGTTTGTCTGACCACCCTAACCACAATAAAATGATAATTTTTTTATAATATTTTATTTATAAGTAGGGGACTCATGTCCCGATGTGATGCATATTTTTTTGTAATTTTTTCTAAGTAAATAATTAATTATGAATTTTTTATTACAAAATTTTAAAAATATAAAAACTCGTAAATATTTATTATATAAATTATTATTATTTTTATTTATTACATAAATTATTATTACATAAATTATTATTACATAAATTATTATTATATAAATTATTATATAAATTATTACATACATTATTATTATATTATATAAATTATTATAATTTATATAATATAATAATAATTTATGTAATAAAATAATTTATTCTTGCTCTCTCCTTCCCTCTCTATTTATCTTTATATCACATATCCCTCCCTCCATCCCACCTATTTCTCTACCACTCTCTCCTTCCCTCTCTACTGCTTTCCCTCTCTCACTTATTCCTCTCTACCTCTCTCTCCTTCCCCTCTAATTCTCTATATCTCCCCTATCCCTCTGTCTTCTTCCCCCTCTAATTCTCTATATCTCCCCTATCCCTCTCCACCTCTCCCTCCCTCCCCCTCTCTCTCACTCTCTTTGGCTCTCTCTTTCCTTCTCTACTTCTTTCTATCCCACTTCTCTCTATCTCACTTATTCCTCTCTACCTCTCTCTGTCCCTTTACCCTCCTTTCTCTCTCTCTTTCTCTATCCTTCCCTCTATACTTTTCCCTCCAACTCTCTCTCTCTCTCTCTATACCCCCTATTATGGTAAACTTTTTAAACCGGTGGTGCTGGCGCGACACGCCCTCCGATTTGGGGGAGACTAGACCTTATTATATAGGGCCCCAACCCCTATTATACAAATTATTTTATTTATTATATAAATTATTAGTATTTTTATTTATTACATAAATTATTATTACATAAATTATTATTATATAAATTATTATTATATAAATTACTATATAAATTATTATATAAATAAATTATTATATAAATTATTACATAAATTATTGCTATATTATTTTATTTAAAGAATCTTTTTTATTTTATTTATTATATAAATTAATTATTATTTTTTATTTATTACATAAATTATTATTATTACACCAAAGGTGTGTCCTATTTGAAAATGGAAAGCTAAATAATTAAATCGACACTGAAAAGATTACTAAAACCAATGCAATACAGTCAGTTTAATCTCCTCTATCAAATTTTTTTAGTATAAGAAAAAAAAAAGAATCATGGGTTCCCTTCTTTTTGTGAAAAAAAATAAAAAACATCGTGGGTTCCCTTATTTTTCTGAAGAAAAAAAAAGCATCATGGGTTCCCTTCATTTTCTTTAGCATAACAGTTTGGGAGCTTTGTACCGAAGAAGAATGTAGTCGCTCGTGGATTTCTGCATCCTTTGATTTTCATTTGACTTCTCTTTGAAATTCTTGCCGCTCAGGAGTGTATTTGGCTACAAGAAGGTTCTTGCAGATAGAGGTGACTTCCTAGTAGAGTATTGCATGTAACCCTGTTGTTGGGGATTATGGAAGCTACGCAATCTAAGGTAAATAAGAAATTTCATAGCCTGAATGTCCTTTGTGCAAGCATACCGAGGTGCTTAGGGTTGGTTTGATTATTGTATTAATATCTTAATCTTCTTATTGTGTAGGGTTTTAAGCTGGTCCATTCTTGCCTATGGTTTGATTATTGTATTAATATTTTAATTGAATATAGTATTGATACATATTAAACTCTGCATACCCTAAGTTTATATTGTTTTCTAAATACTTTCTTTTAAATTTGCAAACTCTAGATTCATGTAATATTGTGCATCAAATTTTGAAGTTGTGTACCAATAACGGAAGTTGCAAATGGGGGCACAAAACCCTCAAATTCTTCTGGCGTCGGGTACGAAATAAACGTAAAAGCTTCACTAAAAGATTGGAAATTTTGTATGCCCACTGGAAAGAGCATAGACAGAACTTGTAGAGCACCTACAAGGCGATCACGGTTTTCGCCCCTTCATCCTTTAAAGATTTGTATTATTTTAAGTCGTAGGCATTGAATATTTACAGGCATTTTAAAGCTGCATGGAGATGGAGTCGACCGTCTGAGATAATCCACAACCTATCAAAGGATTGAAACCAAGGCTTTATAATGTTTGCTATATTTTTTTGTTTCTTTCTTTATTTCAAACTCGCGTCTTATACTTAGGGCCCAAGCAAGGAAGAGAATATCCTCTCTCTATCGAAGAGATCCCTTACATTTTATTTCATTTTCTCTCTACAGCTTACCAACATGGGTGTGTGCAAATTCGTGGGAATTAAATCCTGAAATGGCTGGGGGTTTCATTGATGCTTATTCAACCATATGATAGGAATTTCAATACAAAAAATGTTCTTTAAAGTCCGGGGTTTGTTATTCTGAAAATTACATTATTAAACTATAATATCATTTACTGCTTTATAGAGCACAATAAGTTCTTCATTGCTTTCTTTTGTCTTATTTGTGAAGAATTATTGCTTGGAGATGTAAGACAACATATGCTATTTTCTTCTATAACGGAGTGTATAAGTGAATGGTCCAAATGCTCATCTCCCGCCATATAATGACCTGCAGAAAATCTACCGCCATAAAATGATCTCTAGAAAATCTACCTCCACTTGTGTCACCTGCATCATTGCCTCCACTTCTATCCATTGCTTCATCAACATATCGGTTCACCAATTTGCTTTCATTAATGGTTGCTTTGATGGATGTCCATACCCTATTCCAAAGCTCCTATTTTGGCATAGGTAGGAAAGATACTGGTGAAGGTTCTGGAATTTGTCTTTACACCTACCAATTGCATTAGCTTGAAAGTTTATGAAGGCTTTTCTACAAACCCATTTTGTACATATCCTACAATCATTGCAGTGCATGAGATTTTTTTAGGTATTTTGTCAAACAGTTCACGTGCCTTGTTGATATTTCTACTTTTTGCATGCATGTCTACTAGGGCAGTCACAACTATAATATTTGACAAAGTTCCTCTATCCTTTATGCTTCGATGGATGTACATACTGTTCCAAAGCTCCCATTTTTGCATGGGCAGGGAGGATGCTAGCAAAGGTTGACATGACAATTGCATTTGCTTGGAAATTTCTAAACCCTTTTCAACAAATCCATTTTGTGCATATCCTGTAATCATTGCAGTCCATGAGACCACATCCTTTGAGGCATCTTGTCAAACACTTCACGTGCCTTGTCTATGCTTGCATATTAGGATCACCAATTTTTTTTCATTAATGGCTATCTTTTATAATTTAGTCCTTCCTTCTAAGCAATGATGCTGTCCACTCAACATTCTTCCTTTCTCGTACCAAAATGGATGCCAAGGAGTTGATGTTTAATTTATTTTATTCCTTTTTTCCCTAATTAAATACTAATTATTTAATGTATGCACAGACTGTGATGTTTACTTTGGCAAAGACAACTGATGAAGAGGAGTATTATGCTGATGAGAATTACAAGGGGTTCAATGAATGGGAAGAATGGATGGGATTTGAAGGTGGTTTTTCAAGTTGAAATGATTCAAGTCATATTAACTATTGTCTAATTATAATCAATTTATAATGGCAATCTCCATGGATGGTCTCTGCCAAGAGTTCTAATTATTTAACTCAACAATAGCTCTTGTAATTTGAGTAACTGTTTTGGTGTCTTTCATTCTTCTCATTTCATCTCTCTGAAATAATATTGCCTTTACAATGTGCATACAACAGGCAACATTAATATCCTAAAATCAAGATTTCATGATCCATGCTACCAAACCGAACTTCAAACCATTATTTCAGTGCCTCCCTAATTATGATTGTCATATAACAATCTGTACATAGGTCTTGTATATTCGTAGTATCTGCTTTGAAGTGCCTGCTTTACAATGAAGATAACCTGTATCATTCTGTGCAAAAATTCATGCTTAAAAACCAATAAAAAATATTCCACTCAAAATTTAATGCCTCTTGATCTACTAGCTTGAAGGAATTGTGTGAGGATTTGTGAATGGCAACTCTAAATGAAGAGTTGCAAATTATTCTAGTTGTACATCATATCTCTTCATTATCAATTAAAAAATAGTATTAATTTCAACAAGCTGACATTCTTATGCACTAATCATTTTTATTTATTTTATGTGGTCTTTTTCTTAAGAACAATTAAGTTTATAAATTTATTTGGATAGTGTTGTTTCTTAGAATGAGCGGATTTGGAAAGAGAGCATTGGTTTCTTGACATGAAATATAGTTAAATTGGTACCATACACTATATTCCACTATCTTAATTTTTTTTGAATGTTGATTGTATGATAAAATGTACTTCATAATACACTACAACTCATCCTACATTCTTGAGATTTGTAAGCATGAATCAAAATGAAATGTAAACCCATAACTAATATCAAAACTTACCCCACATTCTCAAGATTTTAGTCTACAATTTCAAATGATGGACATCAAATTTTTTGATTCATAGGCCAGAAATAGAGAGAATTTGTTGCATTGGTATGTAAGAGTTTCAAACATGGGTTTTCCAAAACTTTTTGTTTGGATCTATTCATATATATCCATAGATAATGTAATAAAGGAAATGCATACATATTTACAAGATATCAATCCTCTAGAGTAAATTAGCACATCCTATGACCATGGTAGTGGTAGCATATTATAGGTAGGCAACAGGGCATTGAGCCCTCTGCTGCGGTGAAATATTTCAATATATTGCATGGAGAAGGCATAACATGACCATGTTTGTAATGGAGTCTACTTATCTTTGTCATTTGCTAAATGGCTTACAATTGACCTCATGTATTGCACAAATGTATGCAAAAAAATAGGCCAATTTTTTTCTAATTGATCTTCTACACCTCTTCGACGTACCCATTACACACCAAGATGCGATTGCTAATATAAATTATTATATAAATTACTATTTTTTTATTTATTACATAAATTATTATTTATTATATAAATTATTTTATTTATTATATAAATTATTTATATTTATATTTTCTTTATTTATTTATTTTTCATTTCCACAAAGTATCTTCTCTAAATAATATTATAATAATCAAAATTGGTGGAAGTTCCCCTGCAACTAATTCGTTTGAAGGAATCTATTCTATATTCTAGATCTGTCTTAGCCTTTACCTTTTTGCGCAAACAAGAGCCAGGGTATTTATTATTATAGGTCCGGAAAAGGACATAGTAATTTACGTTAATATCCACATTCTAAATTAACGGGAACGGGCAGAATAAGTAAAAAACCAAACATTTTAACCCTGCCGTAAAGTTCGTGGGGTTCCCGCTGGCATCAGACTGCTGGAAATCCCGTTGGACTCTCCCCACGTAAATAGTGTATCGGCTAATAAATACATTCTATAATACCAAAGTTGCAACGAAAATGTTCAAATTCAAATTACAAGGATGACGTCCCTAAATGTAACTCACTAGTAGGGGCCAATTAACTTAAAAGATCTTTAATCAATCCCAAAAATAGTAGCCTCTCTTCACTTTTAGAAACAAATAAAACTTAGGTTCTCCGCCACTGTATTTCTCTCTCTGAAAGAGTTTCTTGCAACATGACACCCATCAAAAAGATCCTGGACTACGCAGATGCAGAGGACATAGGTTTTACGAAGAAACTTCTGGATAGGGGGGCACTGGAATCTCAACTGTCCCTTCAAGCATTTGAACTACTTTTTTCATTGATGGTCTCAGAGAGTAATCTTCTTGGATGCACCAAAGTCCCACCAACACCATTCTTTCCAACTGTGTTGCCTCAATACCACTGCAATCTTGTTGCTCCACCAATTTTACAAGTTGACCATATTTGAAGCAATCGTACACCCATTCACACAAAACCATTTCATTTTCTGGAACATGCAACTCGAACATTTTCCTGCAACAGATAATTTCCAAGAGCACCACTCCGAAGCTATACACGTCGACTTTGACAGTAACAGACATACTCTTCTGCCACTCAGGAGCTATGTAACCGATGGTGCCGCGGGCCACAGTAAACGTTCTCGTTTGTTCTGCGCCAATCAATTTGGATATTCCAAAGACGGCTATCTTGGCACGGTAATTTTCATCCAGAAGGATGTTTTCAGGCTTCATATCACAATGGAGTATTGGGGTTTCGCACTCTTCATGTAAGTAGAGGATTCCCCTTGCAATTCCCAAAGCAATCTGAACACGCAGCTCCCAATCGAGATCTCTTGTATTCTTAAATAAAACGTTTCCCAGAGATCCATTGGACATGTATTGGTATATCAGAAGCCTATGTGAGCCCTCAGAGCAGAAACCATAGAGTTGAACCAGGTTTTTATGATGGCTTGCCCCGATGATACCCATCTCTGTTCTGAACTCCTTTTCTCCATCTTGCCGTCCTCCCTGTTTGAGCAGATAGTCAAGTTTCTTCACAGCAATTGCTCGTCCATCAGATATGACGCCCTTGTATACCCTTCAAAAGCCCCTCTCCCTATTTCTTGCTTGAAGCTTCCTGTCGCAGCCTCGATCTCCTGATAACTAAATGCCTTCAACCCCACCGGACTAACCTTGTGATTCTCTTGCAAGGCTCTCAGCTTGGGTCTGCATGTATACAACCAAATTAATAACAAAATTGCTGCAAAGACAAAGAAGCAACCGACAAGGCTTATGCCAATAACGACTAGCCCCTTCCCCTTCTTCTCCCCCTTCCTCTTCACCATGTCCTCCTCTCTTTGCATTGACAGCGTGGGAATATCATCATCGTAGACTTTTACAAAAGCTGTTGTTATGTTGTTTTCAGCGCCGTACTTCATAGGCAATTGTTTCATCCAACAATGTTCTCCATCGCTTTTAGAGGCGTAGACGGCCACGTCGCAAAAGCAATCTTCAAGGCATGCCTGCTTGCAAGCAGATGCATTTGTGAAATTCAATCTCACGTAATGACCTGAGCCCACAAAATCTACGTGCTCAATCGTATGCATTTTTGCGCCACTTGCACTGCAGCTCTGTTGCGGGAATGTGTTCTGACGGCATCCCATTGATGGATTACCATTGACCACAAAGTCGAATCCCGGAGGACAACTGCAATTCTTTGAAACGCCGGAGCTTCGGCAGATTCCATTGAGACCACACACCACGGACCCACAAACACTACCTTGCTGCTGAGAAAAGTGGCTTATGACCAAGAGCAGATAAATAACATATATGAGATGGAGGAGCGTTCCTTTAATTCCCATACACACAGACACAGCCATAGCCATATAATGAGTGCAAAGACATGTTATGTGGATCAAATGAAACAAGTAGTATAATTTATACTGAAATGCTGGCCGTCAAACCCTTTCCGCCAGAAATGATTTTACAAAACGAAACAGTGAATGGCAGCCAGGTAATGTACGAGGACTTTTTGTTGTAAAGCACTTTAAAAATACGTATCTGCTTAAATCACCTGTAATTGTAGTTTTGGATTTTTAGTCTTCTCCGATCATTGTGGTGCAATCATACGTGAAAAGACCTGGAACACGCGGCAAGATGACGTTGCCTAATTATTAGGCAATTGTTCTAATTGTTAGTCCCTAATTATTAGGCGGGGAATTATGTTTTCATCAGATGGGGACATGTTTTCATCACACAACATTAGTGTTGTGTTGGGGAGCGAGCGGGAAGGAAAAACTTGAAGGATTTTTACGGTTTTGTTTACGT
Source organism: Sequoiadendron giganteum (assembly GCA_007115665.2). Taxonomy (NCBI): domain Eukaryota; kingdom Viridiplantae; phylum Streptophyta; class Pinopsida; order Cupressales; family Cupressaceae; genus Sequoiadendron; species Sequoiadendron giganteum. Next base: position 459,644,336 of record CM021100.1, on the reverse strand, counting down.
TTATTTTTTCTGTCTAGAAATGGACTGTTTATCTAGCTTCTAGTTAGTTCATAATTTTTCGGGTAGCTTCTGGTTAGTGCATAATTTTTCGGGGTTAATCATAGGATTTTTGTTTGTATAGGATATTCCAAAAGGGTCATCTAATGGGGAAAGAGGGCGAACGAAGAATCAAATAGGTTTGGAAAGGTAAGTAGTTTTTTTTTTTCCACTCCCTTGATTACATACAAAATGCGTGGATGTGAAAGTGGTTGGGGCTTGGATGTATTAGGGCCTGTGTGGAAAGGATGTCTAGTATAAAATAATAAAGTGAACAAAGGCATGAAAATGTATCAAATATTTTGCAAGAGAAACAAGTGTGTTTAAATAATTTATGTTTGGAAATGTCATTGATCATTTTATTTTTTTGGTTGTTGTTGCAAGTCTTTCTTTATTCAAGCGCGTGTCGAAGGTTTGATAAAGTAATATTTTAAAATGATTATTTTTGTCTACATGTTTATTACGTTTTTTTTTTAATGTTTTTTAAAATCATTTACAACAAAATCTAGTAAATACAACAATATTAGAGAACATCTTTACTTTTAGGGTTTTTTTTGGTCTTACATGATTTTGAAAAGAAGCTTCGTAAAGCTTTAAATATTATGGCAAGGGAGAAAATGAAGTTTCTTGAAACAACGAAACCCTAGCGTCATTTTCTCCGATCTTCCTACATTCTTCTGCAATCTTTGAGCTCATTCTGCTACTCAGTGCATGAATCCTTCTAAGGATTCATTTACCGCTGCCTTGGCCTCTTGTGCTGAGTGGAAAAAGGTCGACGAGGAGTTTAAACAATAGGCTATGTGTTTCAAGTTTGTGGCTAGGCCAACGAGGGTTTCTAAAATTAGTAGTTATAGGGATTCTACCACGGTTTTTGATGATTTGGAGGAAAATATGGCTATGGAGTGAGAAAAGAATGTGCAGATTTGGTTGCAACAGAAAATTAGACGGACAACATAAAGACCAAGGCTACGAACCAAATTGTTGAAAGAGAAGAAAGGAGGCCAGAAGATTCAAACGAGGAACAAGGTAAAACCCTAGAGTTTCAATTCCCTGATGAAGTTGTAGATCTCATTGTTGAGCACCAAAGTCAAACTGTTATTTTTTTTTAGGGGAATTTCTCCAGAATTAGAATTTTACAAATGGGCCAAAATAAACAAGGAAAACAAGGCATGTGTGATTGAAACAATAAGGGGGTTAGGTAAGGGATATGTTTCTTGTATGTTTAAATCAATAGAGCATGCCCATGTGGTGTTGTAGTATGAAACATGGATTATTTGTAGATAGGTATGCTACCTCCAAGTCTAGACATTTGACTTCCACCTTGAAGGACCTTCTTGCTCTTGTTACCTAATGTGGTTGGAATTTCCCCTTTTCAATTTAGTTTTTAGTCCATATCTTAAGGACATTGTGGCACAATTGGGTAAAGTTATTTGGTGCAAATAGAGTTTTGATAAGTTTTTCAATATAATTGTTCATCTAAGAGTTTTTGTAGAAGTAGATTTGAACATACATCTGCTAGACTATATTAAGTTATATGGCCCTGGTTTTGAAATTGATCAGCCAATAGTTTATTTGAATAGGCCCAATGACTATTTTTTTTGTTGACAAGAGGGTCATTTGATTCGAGACTGCCCCATTAGGAAAAAAAAGGTCTTCCTTCTCCCCTTCACAAGCCCCCCAAGCCAGTTATGAACACTTCACCACCTACGTCTCATCAAATGGATAGTAATATTCCCTCTTTTAGCCCCCATACCCCTTCTGAGCCTCCTAAGATGGCCAATGCTTCTTATAAGGATGTTGTTATGAGCGAGGATTGGAAAACTATTCAAAAATGAAAAGAACCTTCTTCCTCTTCCTCAAATTCTCTTTCCACTTGTTCTAAATTTGCTGCTCTAATTTCCACCAGGTTGTCGAAATCCCTAGGAGATCTTTGTCTCCTCCTAATTCTAGAAAATGTTCTAGATCTCCTCCTGGCAGTTCAATTGATAAATCAATCAATCATCAAGAAGTTCCTATCTATAATCACTTTGGAGTTTTTCCACAAGAGGAGGATGAATCTCTTGATGTTTCTCCATGAAGTTCAAAATATTATCATCGAATCTGAGAGGGATTTCTCACCCTCATCAAATAATTAAATTCAAGGGCACTCTTGAGAAATGGAAACTAGATATACTTTTATTACAAGAAGTTAAGATTGGCAATGGACATTCAGATATGTCTCTTTTCAATCTACTGAAGGATGCTCTATTTGTAATCATACCTTGCATAAAGAGGGAAGTTGTGGGGTTGTTCTTGGATTGTCCCCTTCAATTTATAAATATGTCATTTATAAGGGTGAGGACCCAACCCATAACTTTTTCTGGGCCCTCGCCTTTATCAATGGACAACCCCTTGGTTTTTGTTCAATCTATGCTCCTAATAATTTGAGAGAAAGAGTTTATCTTTGGGATTAGATGTCCAATAAGCTTCCTATTGCTGATTGGGTGTTAGGAGGAGATATTAACATAGTAGAACATCATGAGGATCATAGTTGATTTAGTCATTTTAAGCTCAGTCAGGATGAATTTGAAAAATGGATTTAGTGTAGAAATGTGCTTGGAGTGTCTGATCCTATCCATAAAAAATCTCTTTTTATGCTAATAATTGGTTCACCTGGTCTAATTGTAGACCATGTAATGAGAGGAAGTTTAGTAGATTGGATCATTTTTACTTATCTCACAATTTACAGTTGGATAAGTTGTCTCAATATTTTTGGGTGCTAGTGGACTATTCTACAACTTTATCTAATCATTTTCCAATTGTTTGTTCATTTTATTCTTCTGAGAGTGCTGATACCGAGTCTTCTCAACTCCCTTTCAAGCTAAATATTTCTCATCTTAAAAATAAATAATGTGTTTTAGCCTTAGTTGGAATTTGGAACTCTATACCTAAACCTCATGAAGGAGAGTCATGGGTAAGATGGTGGATTTCTACTATAGAACAATGTGTTGAGTTTATTCACTCATTTGGAAGAAGAATGGCTTGGAAACGAAAATCCTATGAGAAATCTCTCCAAGGACAGTTAGAAATTCCTAGAACTAAACTTAATATTGATCCTCATGATGAATCTCTTCAGAAACATAATGTTGTTACAAAAGCTTAGCTGTGAAAAATTGACCATTATAGAGGCTAGGGTGCCAAAATTAGAGCCAAAATTTTTTGGATCAAGGAAGGGAACAAGGGGTCTAAGTATTTCTTCAATCATCTTAACTATAAGAATAAAAAAGAGAAAATTGAAGCTATAAATTATGAAAATGGGTATCATACTATCCAAGCTGAAATCACTAATTTGCTTCATGATTTTTATGAAAGGTTGTTTAGAGAAGACACTGAGTGGAATGATATTCAACATGCATTAGAGGATAGCATACAAGAATTTATTCCAAATATGATTGACCCTGGCTATAGAAAATATTTAGATCGAATCCTCTCCTTGGAGGAAATTGAACATTTTTTGTTTTCCATGAAACCATACTAAATTCATGGCTTTGATGGTCTTCTTGTTGAATTTTACCAAACTATGTGGAAGCATATTAAGGATGATTTTTATATGTTATATTTGGAAGCTTTTCTTAATGGCTACTTAGGTCATGTTATCAACAAAGGTATAATTAAACTTATTCCTAAGGGTAAGAATGAGGATACCATGGTTGGTTGGTATCCAATCACACTTCTAAACACTTCATATAAAATTGTTGCAAAGGCTTTAGCAATCAGAATTAAACCCATCACACAAATTATTGTGGGTGCTAAACAAATAGGGTTTTTAAAAGGGAGATATATCCTTGATAACCTTATGTTGGCTTGGGAGACTATGGAATGGGCATAGCAATCAAGACAAAATGCTTTGATAGTCAAGTTGGATTTTGATAAAGCTTACGATAGAATACGTTGGAGCTTTATCCTTAAATTGCTTAAATGGCTGGGTTTTGGTCCTAAAATTTTAAAGCATGTTCAAATGTTGTTCCAAGATGCTAATGATAATTTGATTATTAATAAGAATATGTCATAATTCTTTGTATTATAGCATTCCATAAGGCAGGGATGTCCCCTTTCTCCATTTTTGTATGTTCTTATAGTTGATGCCTTGGGTTATTTTCTGCATAAAGCTCATCAAAGGGATTTCTATCCCCAAGACAAGGTGGTCATTAATTCCTATTTTGTAGATGATAGTATGCTATTTTTGCATAATTCTGAAGAAGAGATGAACAATGCTTTAGAAATGGTTAAGTTGTACTATGAGGTATTTGGTCCTCTTATTGCTCACAAGAAAACCAAATTTTTAATGACTCGACCCTATTATAATTCTCAATGGATACTGAAAGAATGGAGGAAAATCAAGCATGGCGAGATAACTAGATATTTGGGTATTTCATTTGGTTTGGGAATTTATCTTTTTGAAATGTGGACTTGGTTCTTAAATAGAATTAAGCATAAGTTGTTCAATTTTTCCAATAAATTTCTATCTTGTGATGGAAAGATTCAAGTGGCTAATAAAATTCTCATTGCTTCCCATGTGTCCTATTCTTCTTGTTGGATGCCATCCAAGCAAGGCTATGAGTGACTTGATAGAGTAATTCATAGATTTTTGTTGTCCAGATGGGATGGTAATGGTGATTTTATAGTTTCTTCATGGTCTCACTATATTCAGCCAGAAAACAAAGGTGGACTAGGACTTATCAATCCTCAAACCCAAGGTATCTACCTTGCTGCTAAATGGATTATTAGAGCTTCCAGTGGAGATGAACCATGGAAGATTTTAGCTCGTTAATGAATTATGGATGTTTCTATAAAGAAGTGGTAAGGGGTTCGTTGGCTTGATAAATTTCTTCTACCCTCTTCTTTTAGAGTTAGAGCTTCTTTTCCCTAGATTCAATCCATTTGGAAAGCATGACAAAAAGTCAATAATTTTTTACATTGGAATGGTTCATCCTTGCAGACTGGGTTTAGCTCTGTTTCAATATCCATTTGGTGGAATAAAATAATCATGTACCATGATCAACCATTAGAATTATGTTTCCCAAGACAAGCTTACTATTTGTTTAAAAAGGGAGTTAGAAAATTTAAAGATCTGGGATTTTGACCTTTTTGACTGGGCTCCTTGGAATAAAATTAAGGAGCAATATGGGTTGAGTTCTAGTTATGAATAATTCATCCTTTTTATTAAATCTCTTATGCCGGTGGATCTGGCTATGAAGTTATGCACTTCAAGATATTGTTACTCTTTTAGAGATTGGAAATGGTTATCTTACATCATTTCAATAATTTTCCATTAAAACACATATATTTGAAGTTGCTTCCTAGTTTCAATATTGCTACTCGTTTGAAAGAAAAGTGGAAATGAAAATTTAGCAGTAAATTTTGGTTTAAATTAAGTGCTCAAATATGGCATTCCAAAGTTTATTTTGACTCAGGTGCTGGTTTGGAAGATATTGCACTGCAAGCTACCAATGGGGTATAGATTGAAGTGAATTATGGTTCAACCAGTAGATTGTCCTTTTTGTAAGGGCATGGAAAGTTTGAAGCATATTTTTTGGGACTGTGTCTATGTTAAAAGGCTTTGATTTTCACTTTTTAGATATTTCTCAGCTATTTTTAGTCATGATTTGACTTGGAAAGAGGTTATTTTTGGTTTTGGCATGCAAAAAGATGTGATTGTTGATTCTATTCGACATGTTGTCTTGAATAATATATGAAAAATTAGGTGTTCTGCAATTTTTTCTAGTAATTATTATCAGGTTTTTGGGACTTTATGATCTGACATATATCTTCAGGCAGTTTTTCTTTTCTCACAGATTTAGGTTATATGTAAGAAGAATGAGTGGGCTAAACAAAGGTTACAAAAAAATAAAGAGGAGATTGTGAAGTTTTAGCTGGACAATAATATTGAGCATTGGAAAAATGTTATACTGCTTTTGTAATTTCTCTATTTGTTATTGTATCTTATGGTTGATACTTTTTATAGCCTTTGTTAATGTCACTCTAATTTTGCATGTCTGGGTTTGTTTAGTTTGACTGGCTTTTTGGCTAGTTTGAGTTTTAGCTATTGCTAGTAGCTCTATTCTTGTAATTCTTTTGTCTTATTCAATATAAAAAATAAGCTTAAACATTATGAATCCCATGAAATATTTCGACTCACATAGTTTTCAATGAGAAATAATCTTCCAAATGGTCAAATTTTGGTGGAAAATATATGGGAATTGGACATGCATAAATCTTGGTTGTAGTTATTTATAAGACTTTTACAAACTAGCAACAATGTGATTAGGCTATTCTTTCTACTTTTAAAGGCCTCCAAGGTAATGCACATTATTTTTGTCTATATGCATGACCACATTTGTGCATTGTATGCACTTGATCTATCTATCTACATTATCACCGTGGTTTGTCTTGCCTATATGTTTTAATGGAACTCCATAACCTTTTCATAAGTCATCATTTTGGCATAGGCAAGGATGATATTGGAAAAAATATTTAGATCTTGACTTTGTATTTTTCACTTGTATTTGGATGAAAAAGGGTAAATCCTTCTCAAAAAAACTTGTTTGTGTACATTTCCTAAGGAATTATGTTGAATGGTCCATGTTCTTTTATATTTTAGAAGTAAAATATAGGTACCACCTCTTATACCCAGCCTATGCCAAAAGTGGAGCTTTGAAACATGGTGTCAACATACACCAAAGCATAAAGGATCATTAAAATATTTTAGGAAAATGTGTACCATTACTAAATGCTTATTTCTTACTACCTATTATAGTAGAGTGTTCAAAAAAGTTTATTCATAATTACAATATTTTTTGGCCACACTAAGTGGATATTATCATCATGAAATATCACTATACCCCAGTTATATGCATACACACATATGCTCGAATTTTCCTTCTCTAGGTGACAACATTATGGCTGGTGCATCCAAAATCTTGATTTTAATAAATTATTGATTCTTGATTTAATGGAAAAAATTCATTGGATTAATGATCTTGTGAAATAATCCTACCATGATAGGAAAAATCATATTATTCCTACTATGGACAAGGGTATCTATATCTTAGTTTTTTTATGATATTGTTGGGTAATTATTTTGTAATCAACTTACTGATTACAAAATGGTGATTTTAACCAAAATATAGTGAGATTAAATCTCTCCTCTCAAAAAGGGAAGGCTCTCTTCTTATTTCTCTCTAAAAACTATCAAATAACCTAGATTATGTACATTACAATTATCGATGGGTGTTTCCATTCATCCTTTTCTCTTTATTTAGAAAATATATTTTCCTCTTAGAAAAATTAAAATGACATATTGTAATAATTACTATATGTAATTAACCACAAACTCCTAGTTTGAGCAATAAGAACCAATATTTAATTCAAAATTAAATAAAAGAATAATCAAAATGATACCAGTGAGTGTCCATAGCGAGAAAACCCACAAACCCACAAAGTCTTTTGTTTCTTTCTATGACAATTCAAAAAGAAAAAAAATGGTATACGTTGCAACCCAAAGTCTCCAATATATGCCACCAAAAGATCAATTAAACACGGATAATGAATCGTAACCCAAAGTCTTTGATTTATCACCAAATACACACTTAAACATAATATTCAAAGATAATAATGCAGCCTAAAGTCCATAAAATTGGATTTGAATCCCATTCTAGAACGTATGATCTCACACAACTATTCAATGAGAAATACATAAGAACAATTCTAATACATAAAAAAAAATCCAAGATAAATATTGGATGCGAACTTGCTTCTTTTATTGACTGAAATTTGATTTACACCTCAAAAACAAAGTTTTAAAATGATCTTTGATTGGGCAGTGCTTCACTTCACAAGATAAAAGGTTTTATTTTCAAATGAGCTCCCTCATATATATAGAGGAGAGCCAAGAGCTAAAATAGGAAATTTACAACTAACTTGACTTATTCAACAAGAGAGTCTAACTTGATTTAGGATTGTGTTGTTTTTACATATAATATGTCATCTACAAAATAAATATTGCATAAAAGAAAAATCTTGAAATAAAATAAGTCTTTCACAAGGATAAAGTTTTTATTCTTCATCATTCTTCTCCATGAAGTCTTCTTATATCTTCAATGCTACTTGGACTTTAGAATCATCTAGCCCTATTATATGGCTAGAGATAGCGGGAACTCATGTAAATGAGTCCTCGATACTAATGCATGCATTCTTGCTCTCATCCAAAATTACTTCTAGGTTATCCAAAGTCACTTGAAAATATACTTTTTTCAAAGACGGTTGTGGTTGCACCAAAAGATGAGCCTGTTAATGTACGATACAATCACTAGAGTTAATGAATCCAAGGGAGGTGGTTAAGACATGTCACAAACCTGAGTGCTACATTGCACAAAAAAAGGAGACCAAGGGCTCATACCTTGCAACAATCATGTAACACCCCTCTGTTTTGCTTTCTAGACTAGACAGTGTGTCCTTGTTTTGCTTTGATTTATATTTCTTGATATTCTGATACTATATCTTGTGTGTGTATTTGATCGCTATTTATAGAGCGACGAACTATAATTTTATGTGATGTGGTTTATCTGATGCTTTAGTTTATATGCATTAATTGGTGTAACGATGTTAGTGGATATAACATGTGATTGCATATGAGATTATTTTAAATATTATGGAAATGCCAGTTATGATGATTGTATTGGTGAAGGGGATGGGATTGCATCACTCACTTGCGAGTGCCCTACGATTCTGTGATTTCCTCTTCATGGTGTGTATTTTATGCAATTTATATTATATGTTGTTGGTTACTATGTTTTCAAGTTTGTAGGTACATGACATCGACTCCACCTAGTTTCACAGGTTTGAGCATGTCGATCCAACGGTTAAGTTGAACGGGAGATAGAAGCTAGGTAACTTATGTCAAGTCTACACCCTAGCCATAGTGTGTCGTCAGTCGTGTGTGTCGAGTTGTTGTTGGTCATGTTTTGATGTTATTTAATTCTGAAAAGATTCTTGAGTTGGAAATAATTATTTAGAATAAATTGCATTAAATCATGTTGATGGTTATTTAATTTAAATTATGCAATGTGGATAGAAGTTATTATTCAAATTAATTGATTAAATTTAATTTATTTAATTAATTAAATTTAATCCATGGGGATGAATTTAGTTATTAAATAATTAAATTAATTAATTAATTGTGATGTTAAGAAAATTAAAAGAAAGAAAAGAATTAAAATTTATTTTGGAATTTTATTTCAATTAGTTGAAATTAAATTAGAATTTGGAATTAAAATTGTATTTGGGAAATTAGTTTTCAAATTTTAGAATTAATTTATTATTTAGAATTATTAAATTAAATGGAATCTGGATTTGGTTGTTAGAAGATATTTTAATTTGCATGTGCAAATTAGATTTGGTTGTTGAAGATATTTTCAATTATGCCAGCATGTGTAAGTTTAATTAATTAGAAGAGTTTGTTGCAAATTCATTCACGGAGAGAATTTTGGGGAGGAAAGCTTCTTCATGGGTGTGAGGATATTTTTGGGAAAAAATTACACAAAGGATTGTTGGAAGGAAATTTGGCTATAGAATTGCATTGGAAAATTTTGTTGAAGTTTGTTTGTGCTTTTGGATTGTCTTCTTGACTGGAATCACTGTATGGTTGAAGAGAAAATTGTGAGATCTTTGGAGGAGGCTCTGCATCAAAATCTTCTTTTCCTGTAGCTTCAACACCAGGTTTTATTCTGTGGTTTATTGTTCTTGATTTGTTTAATCAAATTGGTATTGATTAAAGAATTGCTTGTTAAATTCATTTGGGAATAGATATTACGATTTGAGGAAAGAAATTAATTAATTAAATTTAGAAGTTTTTGTTGTTCCCGTGAAATTGCTTCAGGGAAATCATGAAACCTCTGTTAAATCTAGTTATTTGAGAAAAGTTAGTTGAGATATTTAGTTATTTGAGGAAATGGTTAGTTTTGTTATTAAACCAAATCTAGAGGATTTAGTTATTTGAGAAAAGTTGGTTGAGTTATTTAGTTATAAAACCTCTGTGAATTTTGGATTGTTTTCTTTGAAATTTTTTCATATTATCACCTGTAGGTGAACGTTTCAGAAAAAAGTTCCTCAATTTGTTTTAAGTAGAAATTCTGGTAAATATATATATTGTATATACATTCATATGTATATATATATTTTGTTAAATATATATATATATATACATATGATACATATATATAATTTATGTTTGTAAATTTTATTTTAAGTCTATGAGATTCGGCGTTCGTACGATGCTTTTGGTTTCTGGAAGTCGCGAAATTCAAAAAAACATGAATTTCATTCGCTATTTTTTTTTTTATTGTTTGTGTTAGTATTTGGGTGGGGGTGCTATGCGCACCCCATTGCTCCTCATTGGGAGGCTGCGATTGCCTTATGAGGTAGCGCCCTCCACTTAGTGGAGGGAGCGCTGTCTCATATGGCAGCACAACCCCCTGTAGGCCGCGCCTTGGAGAGAAGGGAGTGGGGTTCGGCTACAACCGACCCCTCCCGAAACCTTTTTTTTTAATTTATGGCCTGTGTTATTTGTCTTATAAGCCGTGGATTTCATAGTAAGTTTTGTCTTTATTTTAAATGTTTTTTTTAATAGTTTTAAACATTATATATATTATGATGTTTATTTATATGGTGAATTTAATAATATTTAAATATATATATTAGGGTAAGTGCACCAAGATGGTTCCCAAAAAGGGGACTTAAGTGGACAGCTTTTTTCTGAAATCAGGAAATATTGACCTTGGATGTGAAGTTGATGATACTTAGACTCAAAATTTTGAGATGGAACGAAAAGAAGGATTTAAGTGCTCCGAGTCTACTTTCTAAACTACTAATTTATTTTGAAAATGGTTGAGATTAAGGGGTTCAAACGAGGGACGTACACAAATTGGTGTTGTTTTTGTCAGAAAAACATAGCATAGCAACTCTTGTACGACCCTTGTACGATGAACTTTTTTTTAGTATTTTTAAAATCGCAATGGTCAGAAGTTAGCTAATAGTATGTAGTTGATGCATGATTTTTCTGATAATTTTTTAATGAATATTTGATTTTTTACTAATTTGCGAAGTGGACATATCCTGAAAATAGAATTTTGGCTGTGCTACCCCTACAAATTTTGGAAACTAATAGATTTGTTTTTCTTTTAATTTTTTAAATTTGTAGAATGGAGTGTAGTTTCTAAAAATGTAATTTATTTGAAAAATTGATGAACGGTTAATTTATAATGAAAAAAATACCAAATGCTGCTTTTTGGCAAAAAAGACATATAGATAAAATAAATTATGAATGAACGACTTAACATTTTCGGAAAGTGAAAAAAATTATATCATTGGATAGCTAAGAGATAACCCAACATTACCCATGTGCTCGATTTTTTTGATATTGAACCACGTGCAATCCTGTTGGTGAGCACGAACTCGATTATGAGAAATATGGTGGATTTTCTAAAAACACGTCTCTAGTCGTTGGGAATGCCCTTCAAACCTTTGGGTTGGAATTCCAAGGCAATACCAAGCTTAAAGTTCGGTAATTCTCAAAATAAGATAAAACGCGAGTGCGCTATAATGAGAGCGTGTTATAACGCGCTCGCGTTATATCTCACTTTTGACATGGTTCTTGCTTCTGCGGGGAACATGTCTACTAGCACATAACATGAGGGTGTTATAACACACTCGCGTTATGTCTTACTCTATGTAAAATGCTAATATATTAATGTATGCTAATATATTTTTATGTACATGTATGTATGTATGCTTGTATGGATGTAAGATTATATGTGCAAGTGTATTATGCTTGTATGTATGCATTTATGTATGTCTTTAGATGAAGGGAGAATTTAGAGAGAGTCTAGAGAGATGGAGAGGGGGTTGAAGTGAGAGTTTAAGAGAGAGGGAGTGGGAGAGAAGGGGTTGGATTGAGGGGGACTTAGCTAGGTAGGGTGGGAGGGATAGAGGGAGGGAGAGAGAGAGAGGTGGGGTGGGAGGGATAAAGGGAGGGAGAGAGAGAATTGATGGAGAGGAAGAGAGAGAGAGGTGGGTGGGAGAGAGAGAATTGAGGGAGAGGGAGAGAGAGAGAGAAAGAGAAATAGAGGGTTATGTAGGTAGGGTGGGAAAGGGAGAGACTTGAGAGTGTGAGGGGGGTGAGAGGGAGAGACTTGAGAGATAGGTAGTGAGAGGGAGTGTGAGAGAGAGGGAGTGAGAGAGGGTGGTAGGGATTGATTGAACAAGAGGTACACAGAAAGAGGGAGACGGTACATAGAGACAATTAGAGAGGGTGGGAGGGAGGGAAGGAGGGAGAGGTGAGATGTATAGATAGAGAGAAAGTGATAGGGGTTGAGGGTATAGGGTTGAGGGATTAGGATGGAGGACCTATAGGGTTGATGGATTCTAGGATATTAGGGTATAAGGTTTGGAGGTTGATGGAAAAGGTTTGATGGTAGAGGGTATTTGGTTGAGGGTATAGGGTAGAAGGTTTAAGGTTTAAGTGTTTAGGGTTGAAGGGTTTGGGGTTAAGGGTTTAGGGTTAAGGGTTTACTTGGTAGAGGGTAGAGGGTTTAGGGTATAGTTTTGAGGGTATATGGTTGAAGGATTAGGGTCCAATGTAAGGGGTAGAGTGTTTAGAGTTTAAGGATTGAGGGTTGAGTGATTAAGGGTTGAGGGTTGAGAATTGAGGGTTGAGTGTTTAATGTATAGGGTAAAAGGTAGAGGGTTTAAGGGTAGAGGGTTGAAGATTGAGGGTTTAAGGTATAGGGTTGAGGGATTAGGGTTGAGGGTCCAATATATAGGGTAGAGGTTATAGGGGTTGAGAGATTAAGGGTTGAGGGAATAGGGTTTAGGGTAGAGAGTATTGGGTTGATGGTAGAGGTTAGAGGGTAGAGGGTAAAGGGTTTAATAGTTTAGGGTTTAAGGGGTTAGGGTTGAGGGTCGAGGGTTTAGGGTTGAGTGTTTAAGGGTTTAAGAGTTGAGGGTTTAAGGGTCAAGAGGGTTGAGGGATTAGGGTAGAGAGTTTACTAAGTGGGTTTGAGGGTTGGGGGACTAGGGTTGAGGGTAGAGGGTATAGGATTGGCGGTAGAGGGTAGAGGGTTTATGGGTTAGGGTTTAAGGGTTTAGGGTTTAGGGATGAGGGATTAATAGGTTATAGAGTAGAGGTTATAGGAGTTGAGGGATTAGGGTTTAAGGGTTGAGGGTTGAGGGATTCAGAGGGTATAGGGGTTGAGGGATTAAAGTTTAAGGTTGAGGGTTGAGGGATTAAGAGGGTATAGGGATTGAGGGATTAGGGTTTAAGGGTTGAGGGTTGAGGGTTGAGGGATTAAGAGGGTATAGGGATTGAGGGATTAGGGTTTAAGGGTTGAGGATTGAGGGTTGAGGGATTAAGAGGGTATAGGGGTTGAGGGATTAGGGTTTAATGAGGGATTAGGGTTTAAGGGTTGAGGGATTAAGAGGGTATAGGGATTGAGGGATTAGGGTTTAAAGGTTGAGGGTTTAGGTTGAGGGATTAAGAGGGATTAGGTTTAAGGGTTGAGGGATTAGGCTTAAGGGTTAAGGATTAAGAGGGTATAGGGTTAAGGTTGAGGGATTAGGGTTTAAGGGTTAAGGGCAGGGCTTGGAGGCTGGTTGAGGGTTGAGGGATTGAGGGATTAAGAGGGTATAGGGGTTGAGGGATTAGGGTTTAAGGGTTGAGGGATTAGGGTTCAAGGGTTGAGGGATTAAGAGGTATATGAGTGAGGGATTAGGGTTTAAGGGTTGAGGGATTAGGGTTTAAGGGTTGAGGGTTGAGGGATGAGGGATTAAGAGGGTATAGGGATTGAGGGATTAGGGTTTAAGGGTTGAGGGATTAAGAGGGTATAGGGGTTGAGGGATTAGGGTTTAATCTCTTTATCTCCCACTCTCCCCTCTCTCCCTCCCACTCTATCTCCCACTCTCTCCATCTCTCTTTCTCCCACTCTCCCCCTCTCTCCCTCCACTCTATCTCCCACTCTCTCCCTCTCTCTTTCTTCCACTCTCTCCTTCTCCCTCCCTTTCTATCTTCCAGTCTCCTAGTCTCCCCTCTCTCCCTCCCACTCTATCTCCCACTCTCTCCCTCTCTCTTTCTCCCACTCTCCCCCTCTCTCCCTCAACTCTATCTCCCACTCTCTCCCTCTCTGTTTCTTCCAATCTCTCCTTCTACCTCCCTTTCTATCTTCCACTCTCGCCCTGTCTCACTCCCACTCTCTCAAAAATTCCTATACTCTAAAAAATACACTAAGAAAACAAAATTTCACATAACGCATGCGTGTTATAATGCGAGCGCATTTTGTAGTCCACTAAAATGGTAAAAAATTCTATATACTCGTGATTTGAAGGCCCATAGTTTGCATATTCCCCTAGTTTGGCACGTGCTCCTACAAAAAATGTCTTTTTGATGATGTTGTGAAGTGTGCAAGCATCTTTTTCACATTCCATCACCTTTTCCATGATCTTTTTACCACCTTTGCATGAAATAGCAGAGTTTCCATGTTGAAAGACATATAATATCAATTGAAGTTTGAATTGCATTGAAAACTGTTATACAATTGAAGTGTGGAAGGGAACAAGCTTTTGAACAAGTCAAATTATTGTGGAGTTTGAAGAAAGAAGAAGCTAAGGCTACATAATTGGGTTGAACTCCTCCATTTGAAAGTCTGGATTTTAAAGTATGTGAAGTATTTACAATTTTTCTTTCATTCTATTATGGATTGCTTTCATTTTTTGTTTATCATTATAAGCTTAGGTTGTCAATGCACATTTTAAATTACCAAATTATATACACAATTAGTTACACTTGCCAATTATAGAAATTCAGAACAATTCACCAAAATTCATCCTTTAAGACAACTCCAAGCCTCTCCCATTCATCTGAAGGGTCCAAACACCTTCCAATACCTCTGCACAAACTGATGTAGTACAAAGGAAGAAATCAACACCTTTCTTGACACACGCATTCAACTATATTTCCCTTCACAAAACATTTGATTCATATACTCAAATTAGCATCAAGAGTTCCCAATTCCTTAAGGACCTTCAAAACAAATTCAAAAATCTTGAAAATAACTGATTACAATCAACTAGGTTCCTCAAAACATCAACCAATGATTATGTCATTCACAAGTTGTTTAGTTCTAGGTCTCAAAACAAGATAATTTCTAGGTCTTAGGACCTTACCCGCTTAACTAGGCTTCCAATAGAAAAACCCCCATTTTTCAAAGCAAAGAGGGAGGGTTTATAGAAACTCCTATACCCGGGCCTTTCCAGACAATTCCAAAGCATCAAACATCTTCAAAATACCCTGCACAAGGTCAAAAGTTCATTACATAGACCACTCCTTCAACAATTGATGGGGAGTCTTATCTTTCAAGAGAAATCTTGCTCTTCCCAAGACCTATTCTCTGGTCTTCCAAGGGTATTCCTCCCTACCCTACTTAGGGATCCCTCCTAATCTCCTCTCACCTCATAAGACTCTCCACCAATTTCAAATTCTTCACCATTGCTCTCAATTCACCACTAAGCTTCCGTGGGCTCCACACTGACCTAAAGTGTCCTAACCACTCCAGGGGCTAGGAAAGGGTATTCTCACTATCCCCTTGTTGATTTGGAAATTCACTAATCCATCTCATAGGATTCTTTCACCTTGTACCCATCGCTTTCTTGAAAAACCCAATTTTAGGCCTTGTAGCCTTTTGCCCAATTAAGCCTCCTAGAACCCGTTTTCTTGGAACAGTCTTAACAATCCCCAAATATTTTTATAGATTCTTTCTAGTGGTACCCTAGGCTTCAATATTTACCATATCTTTAGTCCCTTTGGTGTCCGTACATAGGACTGCCCTCATACCCCCTATTTTCAAGGGT
Organism: Sequoiadendron giganteum; assembly: GCA_007115665.2. Lineage (NCBI taxonomy): Eukaryota > Viridiplantae > Streptophyta > Pinopsida > Cupressales > Cupressaceae > Sequoiadendron > Sequoiadendron giganteum. The sequence continues at coordinate 459,628,364 of CM021100.1, read as the reverse complement.
TTCTAGGGTTCTGGCTCCTTTTTCCAACTTTGAGGGCTTCAATGACCTCCTCAACTCTCCTCCTTGCACACACATGTATGTAATACATGTTCCCACACTCTCTTTCTCTTGATTGGCACAAAATAGTCCATTTAGCAACTTTATTTACTACTGTCCTCTCCAAGCCACTAGCCAAAATGCACTCGCACTCACCTAGTTCTTGATGAATTCAACATCTCCCCTGCAAACCAAGACACCACACACCATATGTACACTATAAAAAAATTTACCTACTTGATTCCAAGTGGCTATGGTAGCCTTTCCATGGGAATTCAAGTGGGGATCATTATTTCCAAAAACTGGCCTTAACCCGCTATGAGACCAAAAACTCTAAAAACTTGCAAAACGGAAAGCAATTGAACTAAATGGTTAATATAATGCTTCAAACAGTAATTAAGTGACACAATTGAAAGACTCAAAGCATTAGACATGTCCTTCCAATCCATTCTTAACTTGATGAAAGTACAAAAACATAAATTCAATGAAATTTACACTCTTCCAAGTCACAAATTCCCCTTCCAAAACTCCAAATCGTACAATAGATTTACCACATGCTCAATTAGGGTTTTTCTGACCTTATATACCTTTCTCCCACATGCTAGGACCCTTCGATCCGGCTTAGAGCATCATTAATGCCCTTTTCTGACTTTTAGGACAAATTGCCAAGTGTACATGGACTAATTTGCCTAATTTCATCATTCAGGCTTCTCCAAACTTCAAGGCTCTAGACTACCCTAAGTTTTCCTTAACTCACACATAAATGAAGCCTTCAATGACATATTTTTCAATTATCTTGAATGGATACATTTTTTAGGAACTAATATTCGTCTCATTACCATGGTACAAATAAAATTATCCGCCATGCCGAAGAAAAAGACAAAGAGGAAACTAACAGACTAAGATAACCAAACCTTGAAAGAAAAGGAGAGAGTTCAGGTGGCAGAATATCGTGAAAAGAAGAAATTGGAAACGATTGATGAAAACAACCCGATTGTAGAGGAACCTCAACCGTCAAAAAGAGAATAGGAATTGGCAGCACAAAAGGCACAAATGCGGAAGCATCGTCGTAAGATAGATTCAGATACCATAGTTGGAGACACACCCTCTACGACAAGTGAATATGAAGGGACACCATTAAGCACAAGCGAATATGGAGGGACACCATCTAGCACAAGTGAATATGGACAGACACCATCTAGTGCAAGTGAATATGGAGGGACACCATTTACAGCAAGTGAATATTGTTGGACACCATCCAACACAGTTCAAGTTGAGAGTACATCATCACTCGAAATTGACGAAGAAGGTATGCCATCATTCCCATGTGAACCTCAAGGTATGTCTTCTTCTCCACCCTCGACCGCAGGTATGCAATCTAGCCCACCTCAATTAAATATTGATGAAATTCCTAATGTTGAGAGGTATGTACCTAGGAGAACACCACGAAGAATTTTGCGTAGAAAGCCAAAGTATTTGATTAATATTGATGATGGTATTTTGCAGCACATGGAAGGTAAGATTTCAACACGCACTTGTAGAAGATATGCTGAAGGGATTTGGGAATGATTCTTTGAAAGGCTAAATGAGACTGCAAGATGTCAACTATTTGTTGAAATGATGCGGGGTGAAAGTATAGGAACATCATGAAGACTCTTGGGTTGAGAACATCGAATGCATCGAGTGAAGACACTATTGTGAAGAATCTAATGGATGCTTATGAGAGTGTGGGTAAGACCTCATGCTCAAAGGATAGTAATGTCACTCGACGTGTCATTACATCGACTTTGGTAAGTTGTCAAACAAAGAGTGCTCGCCTAATTAAAAATACTAGTGAAAAAATGGGAATTAGTAGAAAGACTTTATCAAGAGCCATTGAAAGGAAACAAAGAATTGAGGGCAATGATACAAATGAATTATGGGCATTCTCAGGGAGACTGTCACGAAAAGATAAAGAAGTTGTCGAAGCCTTGAGAACACTAATTGAAGATTATTGGAAGAATAACACAAGGCCATCTCTGAATCAAAGGGATGTGGTAAGAAGGAGAATTGGTAGTCAGAATCGTGAGCCACATCCAAAGCATTTTTTGGATATGACTCAAACCCAATTTTTTCAGAAATTTGAAAATGATTATCCTCAAATTAGTATTTCTCAAAGATTTTTTGAACTGCTTAAACCTTTTTATGTCAAGATAAATCACATACGCACTACTTGTTGTTGTAGACTACATATTGAATTTTCTAACCATTATGATGTTTATCATTCTATATGTTTAGATTTGCATACTAACGATGTTTTGTAGGATTGTGGCATAGAAGCCCCACCAAAATCTTCAAGAGAGTTCTTATCAAAAAAATTATGTGAAATAGAGGATGGCCAGATAATCTATAGGACACTATGCTTGGATGGTTCATGCGAGCGTTGCGGTGGCTTCCAGCGTATGCCAATATGTCAACATATGGAAAGCACCTATGAGGTGGGCCAAAAACTAGTAGAGTTCAGGAAGTATAAAACAGTGGCATATGCTACAAAAGATGGGTCTCAAGCAAAAAGGTGTGATTTGGTTATTGAGAAGATTCCAGTGTACAAATTTATGATCACATTTCATGACAGTATACTCTCTGAGTATGCAATACATACCCATAGAGCTCGATGGTTGGACACGTAGTTCAAGATATGCAAGAACACCTTTCCAGTTGGAAGCATAGTATCCATGGTTGAATTTGCAGAGAACTACACTCTACAACCACAACATGAGGTGCAGTCACAGTATTACAACTCCACACAAGTTTTGATATTTGTGCACATAGCATTCATTCATGCATCTGATAGTATAGATGAGCAAAGGAAAGTATTGAGGGAGTACCACTTTTACATTAATGATGATCATACACATTCTCCAGAGTCCGTGCAAGGTTGCTTCTAGATGTTCTATAGTGGTTTGGCTTAGAGGGGCATAGAATACAATCAACATATAATATGGTCTGATAACTGTGCAGCACAGTTCAAGAACTCGTGCATGCTCTACTGGTTGTGCAGGATGCATGTCATTACAGGTGTTCAACATATGTGGAACTTTTGTGAGGCTGGACATGGAAAGGGGGAGCATGATGGTGCAGGAGCATGCATGAAAAGAGCATTAGCACGAGAAGAGTTAAAGTATAAAGACAGTGCAAAGTTGACAGATGCAAAATCAATCGTCGAGTGGTGTAATGCTTTGATGGGTCCAGGTAATGAAGGTATGTCTTCAGTTCTTAGATTTTTTTGGTTTATCGATGATACTAACATTGCACCATATGAAGACTGTTGTACACTAATAGGATCGAGTGAGGTACACTCTTTCCTTAGCTCAAATACAGGTTCACGGAGTATCGATACATGAAAGATGGCATGCTTTTGTTCTTCATGTACAATGCAAGACTGGAATGATTGTGAGTCAAGGGAGTGGGTTGACAAATGGTTCACAAGTTATCTTAGCCCACTTCACACGTATCGCCCTCTGATGGCATTGGAACTGACACGGATAGAATCATCGGTGGACTTTGACCACATATCAGATCTAGTTCAATGTGGTGATATATCTACTTTCTTAGTTGTTGAAATTCCATATCGTTAGATCTTACTTTGTATTGTATTCATAATGTTGAAAAATTTCAAGAGATTTTTTGCACATATCAATGCAGGGCATGTTTATGCAGTTATTGCAGATGAAGACAATGAAGAGGGAACATACTATTACTTGTGTCATGTTGAGACCAAAAAGAAATTGGAGGCCCCAGTTATAGATGGAGAAAACATCAAATACCCTACAGGGTCAGTTGTGGTTACTGGAACATGGCTTAGAAGGTACCCACATTCAAGTGTTAAACATTGGCTATTTTAGGACTTTGACACGCATCATAAGATTCTTCATTACTCGAACCTTGTCGTGGCATCCAATGTTCATTTGACCAAATATTGGGGTAGACCTTTGAACAAGACGTTATGGAAGGTCCGTGAGTCTGACCATGAGGCAATACTTGACACAATAAAGAGTAGAGGAGACCCGGATGGTTCGTTGGATTAATTTTTAAGTATATGCATATTGGTTCTTATTAATTTATACATGTATGCACATTAATTTGTTTGATGCCAGTGCTATCATCTTCTTTTACAGTGATTGGTGTCCCCTTGCAAAAAATGCATATATATGAGTCATCCAAGAGAATGTCAACCAGAAAAGCAATGCAACATCCTTATTTTGATGCCTGCATGCAACATCTGTAAGTGCCTTCCATCTATTTTTATTTCATTTCCATTTTGGATGCTCCTTATTTTTCTCTTTTACTTTGCGTATTTGTAAGTAAACTACTAAGGGTTGATTGATCTTTCGTTGCAGAAAATGTTGATTTAAGAGCCATTGAAAAGAAAATCTCAGCCAAAAAAGCAATGCAACATACTTATTTTGATGATTTTGACAAATCTCAATTTTTATTTCAAGCCATTGTAAGAGAGCATGTGAAGCTTAGGGAGGGAATCTCAAGTTACTCATTTGAAGTTAACCTCGTGATGAGCACCTATGATTTAGACATTTAAAAAGAATCTTGAATGTATAAGTGACATTGTAAAAGATCTAAGAGAACGAAGTGCCAGAGGCATTGTAAGAAGATTTAATTACATAATGAGATATACTCAAATATTTCAAGGTTGAAGTTCATGTTTGGTGTAGTAGCACCTTGTTCTGTAAATGCCTTGAGTAGGAAAATTTGCAAACTTTGAATTTTGAAATGTAAACAATTTGAGAAAGGTCATATAAAGGTCATGTAAACAATTTGTACACATTTTTCGGCAGCTCATGTGACCAAGCGGACTATTCCAACATGTCTGAATAGGTATTTTTACGCTAGGCACAGTCCTCTTTTGCACCGAAACATGTGGAATCGCTCCGAGCTATGTTCCACCGGATCGATCCCTTAAGGGTCCAAAGTGCAAAATGACTGCAAACTTTAGCATGATAGTACTCGGATACCATTACACTTTCATCTGATCCTATAGAAGGGCGTTGGGCCCCTCTAGAAAAACCTCTCTTGGTTTTGGCTATCTTGGAGTGGTTTTCTTATGGCGACGAATTTTCACTTGATGGAAAAGGTGTCAAATTCAAGCAATGCAAAGTTGCAAAGTGGTGCAACTTTCGCTCTGCAACTCGTGTGACAAAGTGGACTATTCCAACACATCTGAATAGGTATGTTTATGCTAGGCATGGTCTCTTTTCAAATCAAAACACGTGGAATTGCTCCGAGCTATGTTCCACTGGATCAATCCCTTAACAGTCCAAAGTGCAAAATGGCTGCAAACTTCAGCATGCTAGTACTCAGATACCATGACACTTAGAAACTTCTCGTCTGATCCTATAGAAAGGCGTTGGGCCCCTCTAGAAAAAAATCTCTCGGTTTTGGCTATCTTGGAGTGGTTTTCTCATGGCGGTGGATTTTCACTTGATGGAAAAGGTGTCAAATTCAAGCAGTGCAAAGTTGCAAAGTGGTGCAACTTTCACTCTGCAACTCGTGTGACAAAAAGGACTGTTCCAAAATGTATGAATAGGTATGTTTACGCTAGGCATGGTCACTTTTCAAACCGAAACACGTGGAATCACTCTGAGCTATGTTCCACCAGATCGATCTCTTAAGGGTCTAAAATGCAAAATGACAGCAAACTTCAGCATGCTATTACTCGGATACCGTGACACTTAGAAACTTCTCGTCTAATCCTACAGAAAGGCGTTGGGCCTCTCTAGAAAACCCTCTCTCGGTTTTGGCTATCCTGGAGTGGTTTTTCTCATGGCGGCGAATTTTCACTTGATGGAAAAGGTGTCAAATTCAAGCAGTGCAAAGTTGGAAAGTGGCGCAAGTTTCGCTCTGCAACTTGTGTGACTAAGTGGATTGTTCCAACATGTCTAAATAGGTATTTTTACGCTAGGAATGGTCCTCTTTCACACCGAAACACATGGAATCGCTCTGAGCTATGTTCCACCAGATCGATCCCTTAAGGGTCCAAAGTGCAAAATGACTGCAAACTTCAGCATGCTAGTACTCAGATACCATGACACTTAAAAACTTTTTGTCTAACCCTACAGAAAGATGTTGGGCCCCTCTAGAAAAACCTCTCTCAGTTTTGGCTATCTTGGAGTGGTTTTCTCATGGCGGTGGATTTTCACTTGATGGAAAAGGTGTCAAATTCAAGCAGTGCAAAGTTGCAAAGTGGTGCAACTTTCGCTCTGCAACTCGTGTGACAAAGCGAACTATTCCAACACGTCTGAATAGGTGTTTTTACGCTAGACACAGTCCTCTTTCGCACCGAAACACGTGGAATCGCTTTGAGCTATGTTCCACCAGATCGATCCCATAAGGGTCCAAAGTGCAAAATGGCTGCAAACTTCAGCATGCTATTACTCAGATGCCGTGACGCTTAGAAACTTCTCGTCCAATCCTATAGGATTGTGTTTTTCCTATCTACAAAAACCTTTCTCAGTTTTGGCTATCTCGAAGTGGTTTTCTAGTGGTGGCGGATTTTCACTTGATGGAAAAGGTGTCAAATTCAAGCAGTGCAAAGTTGCAAAGTGGTGCAACTTTCGCTTTGCAACCTGTGTGACAAAGTGGATTGTTCCAACACGTCTGAATAGGTATTTTTATGCTAGGCATGGTCATTTTTTACACCGAAACACGTGGAATCGCTCTGAGCTATGTTCCACTGGATTGATCCCTTAGGTTGGAGGAGTCTTAAGTTGCAATTTGTAAGTTGCTTAATGCAACAAATTTGAAATGATATTGAATGGACCACTTAGCACTCATTGCATCTAAGTGATGCTCACAGAGGTGAGGCACTAGGCCTTCTCAGGAGGTCACCCATTCTAATATACTCCAGCTCAAGCACTTAACCACAAAGTTTTTTCCCCAAGAAGGCACAGTGGAAAAGGCAGAATCCAATGTACTTTAGATGAGTGGAAAGGAATTCCTAAGAGACATGAAGGAGGAAGAAGGAGTTGTCTATGCAATCATGTTCAATCCAAAGGAGGAGGAGTCACCTAGTCGGCTACCTATGATAGTAGAGGTGAAGCAACTGTTGGATCAGTTCAGGGATATCATTTGTGAAGGCACACCAGCTACACTACTACGTAAGAGGGAAATTAGTCATCAAATGGACTTTGTACCAGGAGAAACATTGCCTAACAAGGCTGCATACAAAATAACACCAAAGCAGAACAAGGAGATAGCAAGGCAAGATCAAGAACTTTTGGACGAAGGGTTGATCAGGAAAACCATAAGCCCATGTGTTGTTCTAGTGGTGTTGGCACCTAAGAAGGGAGATAAGTGGAGAATGTGTACTGATTCTAGGGCCATAAATAGGATAACCATTAGATATAGGTTTCCTATTCCTAGGATAGAAGGCTTAATGGACTGTTTAGGGGGTGCTAAGTACTACTCCAAGATTGATTTGAAAAGTGGCTACTATAAGATTAGGATGAAAGAGGGAGATGAATGGAAGTCAACTTTTAAAACCACAGAGGGGTTATATGAGTGGTTACTAATGTTGCAGATGAAAAGGATAGGGCCATGCAAAGTGTTGGCTAAGTATGGATCCAATGCATACAAGGTGGAGTTACCCAAGTAGATGTCCATTTCGCCTATCTTCAATGTGAAGGACTTGGTGAAGTATAAAGGAATAGAAATGGATGAGGAATAGTATAGTGCTAAGGTGAGTAAGGATGTGGATGAACTCAAGGTACCTGATTAGATCAAACCAAAATTGGACAAGATTCTAGACTCAAGGGTGAAGAAGAAAACTAGGCACAAGACATACATGGAGCACCTAGTGAAGTGGAGACATCAACCAGAGTTAGAGGCTACTTGGATAGCAGAAAGTGACTTTAAGAAGCATAGAATTAGTGAGGAGCTCTTGACACCACAGGTTCCTTAACTTCTTTGTTGCAGGGGGGGAATGGTGCAGGAGCACCTTAGGGTCTTTTGGAGAGATCTTTGCAATTTTGGCTTGTAGGTGGTTCTAGCCAGCCACCAAGGGAATAAGGACTATGATGTAAAGTCCCAAGAGTGTTTTTGATGAGTGAATTGGAAATAGGTGATGTAAGATGGGGTTGGATGGAACACTCACTATTCCATGCTCTGGGTCTCACCTTGGCAATCCCCTATGGTGGCACTCTCCACCACCTTCACCTATAGGTCTTATCTCAGGTATAGGTACCCCTGGTTCTATTGGCCATCCCCACTTTCATCCAAGTTCACAACAACCAAACCAAACTTGGTGCTTTGCCAATATCTCACCCTTGACCCTTAATCTTCCCTAAAGGTCAAACACTCTCAACACTTAGTTAGATCCTTGCAAGGGTGTAGAGATGTGAAATCATGCTTCTTAGCATCCTATTAGGGTTGTTGAACAACCACTAGGCTCCATTTCTCCATCGCTCCCTCCAAACCCTCACCTAGGGTTAAAAAGGCTACAAGCCTAGAGCCCTAACCCGAGAAAAGTGGATGTTTCTCAAAACTTTCCCAAAGTACCCCAAAAATTCCCTATGGTTTCTTGGTCTTGATACCAAGTTCTTCAATATTTTCAAGGTCTTAGTCCTTGTCTTGTTGTACAAAGTCTCATTCATCAATTTAGCAAATATAGGGTCTTTTTGTCAACTCTTGGCCACCCGGGTGAACTGTCATGGAGTTTTTCCATCAAATGGATTGGTGTAGCCTCTTAACTGTTACCAAACCTCTGTAGGGCCTCCTTCCACCTTTCTACCATGGGGTTTAGAATGGAGAGGTCTTCCTTGCAAGTGAGGTGCTTCCCACCCCTTGACTTTCCTAGCCAGGCACTGTTTAGCTTGCCTAGGAAAGGTCTTCTTTCATGCACACTTGACCCCTAATGACTCCTAACACTACTAAAAGTATAGGCATGGAACCTAGCCACTGTTTCCAAGAGCCCATACACCAGGAACTAGGGAAAGGTGGACTATAAATCCATTTATTGCAGCTTGCCAGACATAATAACCCAAAAATAAGAACCTAGAGAACTGAAATCAGAAACTTGAACGATGAAACAACCAGTTATTGATCAACCAACACTTTGAGATCAACTAAACTGCATTCAACATGTATGCCAATGCCTGGTTATGCCATTAACATACTGCCAAGATCTCAAACACCAAAAATTAAGCAATTACTCCTACTGTTCTTCTTTCTCCTTCATGAAAAATTTAAAATTACAAAACTTCAAATGCCTTCCAACCTTTCACACAGGTTGAGGCAATCCTTACAAAGGTTCAAAAAGTGGTTACCCTTCCCCTTGGTCGGACATAACCACCACATTAAGCCAAAATTGCACATATGCAACATTTTGGGCTTTATTTCCAATTACTAGAAACTACCAAACATGAGTGTCTAAACTCACAACTCTTCCACTCCTGATAGCTCCTGACCAAGACATTTTTAAGTCTCTTCCACAATTTCAATGGTCAACATGACCTTATCACATTTAAAACAAAACTCAAAAAATCTTTCCTATTCCTAGTGTTTCCTAGGTGTTCTTCTAGGTGCTCCTGCACCAATAGGTTTGTTAGGGGCTTGCGGTTTGGGTAAGTCTTGAAAACTGTGAGCATTCTGAGCAATGTTGCCTTGGCGATTTGTCCTAAAAGTTGGAAAATGGCATTAATGATGCTCTAAGCCCAACCCAATTGTCCTAGCACATGGGAGAAAGGTATATAAGGTCAGAAAAACCCTAATACTTGGGTTGGAGGATTGTTTTCATGAATTGAGACTTGGAGAGTACATTTTTGTGATTGGAAGAGTGCAAATTTCATTGAATTTCTATTTTTGTGCCTTCATCTAGTCAAGAATGGATTGAAAGGACTTATCTGATGCTTTGAGTCTTCCATTTGTGTCACTTAATTACCTTCTGTAGCATTAGATTATTCATCTAGACCGACTGGTTATCTTTTTGCAAGTTTTTGGTGTTCTTGGTCTCATTGTCGGTTCAGGCCAGTTTTTTGAATAATGAGTCCCACTTAACTTCTCATGGCCACTTGGAATCAAGTTGGGGACTATGTAAATATTGTACATATAGGTTTTGGGGTCTTTTTTTGCAGGGAAGGTGATGAAATCATCAAGCACTAAGCGAGTGCAAGTGCATTCTGGCTAGTAGCTTGGAGAGGAAAATAGCAAGGAGAGTTGATAAATGGATTGGTTTGTGCCAATCAAGAGTATGGGAGTGTAGGAATATGTATCTTAGTCATGTGTGTGCTAGGAGGAGAGTTGATGAGGTCGTTGAAGCCGTCAAAGAAGGAAAAAGAGCCAAAAACCCTAGGAACCCTTAAAAATAGGGGGTTTGAGGACAATCATATGTACGAAAACTTTTAGGACCTAAGGCCTAGTAAATATTGGAGCCTTGATGGTCAAAAGAAAGAAACTACAAAAAAATTTGGGGGTTGTTAAAACTGTTTGTGAGAAAAGTCAAGAAAACGGGTTCTAGGAGGCCAAATTGGGGTAGAAGGCTACAAGGCGTAAAATTGAGTTTTTCAAGAAAGCGATGGGTAAAAAGTGAAAGAATCCTATGAGATGGATCAGTGAGGAGTCAAATCAACAAGGGGATAGTGAGAATACCCTTTCCTATCCCCTAGAGTGGTTAGGACACTTTGGGTCAGTGTGGAGCCCAAGGAAGCTTAGTGGTGGATTGGGAGTGATGGAGAAGAATTTGAAATTGGTGGACTCTTACGTGGTGAGAGGGGTTTAGGAGTGATCCCTTAATAGGGTAGAGAGGAATACCCTAGGAAGACCAGATAATAGGTCTTGGGAAAAGCAAGAGTGCTCTTGAGGGATAAATGGTTTGTTTGGAAACAAGGATGGGTTCTCTCTTCATCGACATATAAATTATTCCTCAATGTGTTCACACTAGTGTTACAAGACTAGGACTCACCTCAGACTTGACAAGCCATTTTTTGACTTGGACTCGGGCTCGGAGCCCAGACTCGACAAATAGAAAAACCTAAGAAATTCAAAGATTTGTAAGGATTTAAAACTTGTTTCATGCACCCTTTAATAAATAAACCTTAAAGACACAATAGCATCATCAAATAGAAATTACTATGATCCCATACACAAACATACATCAATCACATAAGTATAAGCACAAATTTTAGCTAAAGGAAATAACACATTTAGATATATAAATATTGTGATATTGCTATCAGGATTCAATCATGTAGTTTTACAAGTCAAACTCATTGACCCATGATTCATCAGTAGTGGTTCACAAGAACCCATCTCTCATGATAATGAATGGTTCATAAGGAGGAAGATAAATCTTCATACATTTCTTCTATCACAAATGAGATAAGTGCTTGGTTTCATGAAGGTCATGAGACAACCATTAATGGGGAGTGGATACATGAAGAACTGATGGAGAATGATAATGGCTTCAGACCTGCTATAAAGGAATTTTTTTTTCATTTCAATGATGCAAGAGGTTTTTGGTTTCACTACCAAAATGAGCCTACGAAGAATGCATGTGAAACTCCTTTTGACCTTGAGGGTGTACTTACTCCATCTCAAGGATCATGCATTGAGGATGACATAGATCAATGCTAGGGCTAACCAATTAATAATTATACACGTGAATAATTCAAACATGTACATGTCAATAAGGGAACTACAAGTACTCATAAACATGTAATCCTCAAAAAGTATACACACAAATACATAGTATACACAAATTAAAACAAAGTATATGCACAAATACAAGGTATATGCATGAAAACATGTAAGCCACAAAGTATACACTCAAATGCACGTAAGTCACAAAGTATACACGTAAGTTGTAAAGTATACACTTGAATATACGTAACTCATATCTATTGAACCATCAATTTAGAATGCAAATATGGACAGGCATCGAAAAAAGATATTTGTATTAACCAAATAGCCTTGTAGGCATACATAAATATATGTCGATATAAGTATGAAATATATGTACAAAATAGCCATGTAGGCTTGCGAGAATGCCATCTAGGCATACAATGTCAAATATGTCCAATAAAAAATATGTACAAAACTGCCATGCAGGCATACAATAAAGGACTTTGGAATCAAAAGTCATTTCTCTCCATGCCTAGGAAATAAAATCTTTCCCTTTCCTTTTCGCTTGGATGGCGATAGGTCTATCACTCATTTTTGCTGCGTTTGTGGAGTGCTCCTGCTACTCCTCCTAGGGTTTAGTTCATGGTGAAGTTTTAACTATTACAATAAGAAGTAAAGACATGAATATATAGAAATTGCATTATAAAAAATGATATATTTGACAAAATAATCACTTACAGCCATCTCACGATCTCTGTCCATGAGGGAAATATCCTCATGCCCATGCTCAAGCGTGCTCAAGCCCTGTATAAACCATGCAAATAGACAAAAACTATGTGAATCAATAATGGTTTGATTTCTCACTAACTAACATCTATAACAACAAATGTAAATTAAAATTTACTAATTTTCCTCATACCTATTCTGTCAGAGCCATCGAGGATTGTATAGCAGATGTCACACCAATATCCATTCCCCTCGTCACAGTCAGAGGTGTATCATCTCACAACAACTAAAAATAAATAACAAATTATTCAACGTAATCAACGATGTGCATGCATAAACTACACAAATCTATTAAGTACTTGATTCATTAGTTAAACTCTTTATTCTATTACCTGCGTGAAGGTTTGAGTAAATCCATTGCCACTAGGAAGTGTTCCATCAAAACCTCCAATATTAGTCTGTTCAACATCCAAAATTGCATATTAAATTACCATTCGTAAAACAATGCCATTAATATGCAATAAACTTATAATTGTTTACTAGTTACATACCCTAGCGATAGGTGTACTACAAAAATAGGTTGTGGGGGGGCGGTGTATCCAGTCTCAACACTATGACCTTGCAATTTTATTAAAATCATAATTTTTTTTAGTTAATCTTGCATTTGAAAATCGAAATTTAATAAATTAAATTCAATGAACACATGCACTAACTTTTACCTGACTAGCAATGCCATATGCCTCATGTAAAATGTCAGCTGCCCTCTCCATCTCCATAGCTGCAGTCGGATCCTGCGTACCACTCTCCTGAGGGTTGGTGGGGTCATGTGAACAAGTAGCCCCACAAGATTGACACACATGTGTTCAAAGACCACCACTAGAAGACTCCCCTAGATGGCGTTGTAGAATAGGGCTAGTATGATGGATGACACAGTGGGTCAAAGTGCTGATTGCCTACAATGTCTCTACATCAACACTTTCCTTCACGATGGAAGGCATAACAATGTGCTCATGAGGTGGCCTAGCGAGAGCTTGTCTACCTTGCCGCGTAGGATCCGGTTGTGCACCAGGTCCATCCTGAGTTGACCCCCCACCTCTCCCCTAGAAATCCCTCATATCAAATTAATTTGGGATTTTGTTCAATATGAACTCACTATATAGTTTCCTAAGGAAATATTGCGGGACCTCGCAATTGTTGCACGGTGGGTAATCGAAGACCATGTACCACCTATCATAAAATCGGTCCTTCATTTGTTGGTGGTGGCACCAATGGATAGGAAACCTCTTCACATTGAGGGTAAGATTTTGATTTGTGCGTGGATCGGTGAATAATGAGCACAAATCACCTTTTGTTTTTTTAAATCTTTCATATCCTTGTATGATAGTTTGTTTGCATAATACTCCCTGGCTGCTTGCCTCCTATCTTCCCATCTAGTTATTTTTTTGCTAATTGAATCTACGTTTTTTAACATTTCTTTCAATGAATTTGCTAGGGTCACTCTTTGTATGGTTGAACCATTTGGATCACTCAACCTATTGATCAAATCCTCAATTTGTTTTTTGTTGTTCTCAATTTCACTCATTAAATTTTGTTGAGTGCCAGGAGGGGGTTGAGTGATTGGTGGAGGAGGTTGATGTTGTGGTTGATTTTGATGTTGAGGATTTGGTTGGTCCTCCTATTGAGGATTTTGAGGGTTTGCAGGTTGATTTGTATCTCCTAAAAATTAAAACAAATAGATATCAAATTCAACCTAAAACTAACAAATTCAAAACAAAAAGCATAGAATCCTTACCTCTTACAGCTCCTCGTCGTTGTGGCGCCATCGTTGTGAAGAAATTCAGATTTTTGGTGAAGAACTCTTCTCCTAGAATGCGAGCGCGATATTTGGGGTTTTTGGCCGCGAGTGGAGCAAAAAAACCAATCGAAATGCAAATGATAGATTTGCAATTTTTTTTTTGCTTTTAACAGAAGATAACACGAGTGCGTTATAACGCGCTCGCGTTATGTCTTTGCACTTGTGGCTGAAGGGAACTTGCCTAGGTTTAACGAAAGACATAACGCGAGCGCGTTATAACGCGCTCGCGTTATGGCTTTCAAGTTTTTTTTTCAAGGGTGTCCACGAAATTGCTACCCATTTCCATGCACTCGCCCATTAAACATATATGTATTAAATAATGAAATGATTAGAATAGATAATGGGTAATTTGTAATATTATTAATAGGGTTTTATTTACTTCATTTTATCAAATGGATATTATGTAAGAGATAGTGGATATATCATGTGCATGCATATTTAAATATATAGTTTAATATTTTATCCTATTTTATTTAGGGGCATGTAATTTTTGTGCATGGAGATTTTAAAAGATAAGTTTTGAATGCATGGTTAAATTGTTAAGGAAAAGGATATTTAAATATATTAAAGAAATTGCATGTTTTAAATAGAAAATTGAAAGAGATATAGATTTTGGTTAGAAAATTGGAAGGATTTACTTGCATGAATTTGTGTCATTTTAAAAGTAAACTAAGGAGTTGTTTATATTGATAAGGCAATTAATTATTTTAATTTATTTATTCAATTATATCAGTAAAATTATTGTGATTGGAATATGAAGAAGATATGGATTTAGTTTATCCAAAAATAGAGATATTCTCATGATTGCCTTTTAGATTTATTTTCTTCGTATTTCACAAAGGGATGTGAGTATTAAATTTTTTAAAATTTCCAATAATGGAAGAGGAAAAAGGGTTATTTGATTATTTGAGTTAATCCTGTCATTGTGCCTTTGACTTTGGCAACGTTACCTATTGATTGAGGATGGATTTAAGAAATCCAAATATTAGATTTGATTAATGACTTGAATGCTTTTGTAGATATTTCATAAAGTTGTGTTTTGGGAAATGGGATTAAGTGATAGTCCAATATTGTAAGTCTTCTAGAGGATCTTAGAGGATGAGGGTTGTTGATTCATTATGTCAACCAATTTTTTTCCCCTTGAGTAGCGCATGGTGTGTTTTCAGTAATTACCCAGTTTCCACAAACGGGGATGTTTTGTACCTCCTGTGAAAGGAGTGGTCTATGTGTTTTGTTGCCTCCAAGATGTTTGGAGTGAGTTCTATTATTTGTTTCCTCCTATAGTTGGAGTGGTTGTTTAATCTAGTTTGTATAAACTTGGGGTTCTCTTGGTGATTGGTTTGTTTGTGTGTTGTCCATTAGAAGAGTGGCTTCTGTTAGGCGCCGAAGCCCAAAGAGGTAAACTGGGTAACCTTCAGAAGTGAGTTAATCAAGTGATAATTAAAGTAATGTACTTAGATGATTAGGATTCATTTCACACTAATCAAGATAATTTATCCTCACTCATAGACACAAGGGCTCATTTAGACTTGGGATGAGTGAGGAAGCCTGAAATGGCATAGTCATCTATCTTGTCCTTATGAGAGGTATTTGATTCCGCATGAGTGAGTTTTGAGGGTCGGGGTTCAGTTGAGGTCACCAAGAAATCCGGAGCCTATGAAAAATGCCCAGAGGAGATCTCATGACTAACTATGCGATGACACTCTATCTAGGACAACTGTTGGTATTTGTTTTATGTGTATGGCTCTCTGAACATACTTGATCTATTTTATGTCTGGAAGCAATGTGACCTATGTCAGTGATGTGAGAGTTGTACTTGTGTTTGGTTGTGTCAGTATGTGTTAGTATGAGTCTGCCTATGGTTAATGGTTGTAGATATTTGTCCATGTTACGTTGTTACTATCTCCTAGCATGGGGGGTGGGCCTTCGGGTACAACTTGGTTGGGTGGAACATGCACCATACACCGTTGGGTCCCCATTTATCTTCAGTAATTGGTGGTGAGACATCCAGTTGGACAACTTGCGTTTCTTGTGTTTTATTCATGCATTGTAATATTTCAATTTATATAAGTTATTTTTATCCCTCTTATTGTTATGAGGTGGAATTCTATAATTGTAAAACATTTGTATTATTGCCTCATTCTGGGAATGAGTGATGTAACTATTTGATTAAGTTAATGATTATGAAATTATATCTTGGATGTTTATCTCATTATGTTATGTTGTATCTTTATGGGGATTTAATGCTATGGTTTTATGTTGTTGTTTGTGTGGGTTTAAGTAATCCCAACCTTGTAACCTTAGAGGTTGTTGTTAATTAGTAAGTGAATGTGTATGTTAATTACACTTTACAAAAAAAAAATTGGTTCGCTTAAGTCGTTAATTACAACTTCCTTTAGGGTTACTTGGCGGGGTATTACACATGGTATCAGAGCCTAGGTTTAAACACTGGGTGCTCTGGGATTATGATGTACCCATTAAGCTTAGTTGCATAGGTTTCCTAGTGTACCTTCTCTGCGGCTGATTGGGGTAGTATGCAGCAGTCTATTGTATCGATAGGAGGTAGTGGGTTTGATCGTAACACTAGGTGTTACTCTTGTGGTCAATAGGGCCACCTTGCTAGGAATTGTCTGCATCAGAACACTTCTAGAGTTGGTCGAGCAGTGCAAGATACTCATCCTCAAGGGTCGAGGTTTTGATTTGATGCAGTTTGTTTGAGGGAGTTATATCCCTACTTGTGTGCAGGCTTCTAGGAGTAAGCCTGGTCTTTGGGGGGGAGAATGTAACACCCCTCCATTTTTCTTTCTAGACTAGAAAGCGTGTCCTTGTTTGGCATTGATTTATATCTCTAGATATTCTGATACTATATTTTATGTGTGTATTTGATCGCTATTTATAGAGTGACGAACTATTATTTGATGTGATGTGGTTTATCTGATGCTTTAGTTTATATGCATTAATTGGTGTAATGATGTTGGTGGATATAACATGTGATTGCATATGAGATTATTTGAAATATTATGGAAATTTCAGTTATGATGATTGTATTGGTGAAGGGGACGAGATCTCATCACTGGCTTGTGAGCACCCTACGATTCCATGATTTCCTCTTCACGGTGTGTATTTTATGTTGTTTATATTAAATATTGTTGGTTACTATGTTTTCAGGTTTGTAGGTACATGACATTGACTCCACCTGGTTTCACAGATTTGAGCACGTCGATCAAACTGTTAAGTTGAATTGGAGATAGAAGCCAGGTAACTTGTGTCAAGTCTACACCCTATCCATAATGTGTCGTGAGTCGTGTGTGTCGAGTCGTTGTTGGTAATTTATTAATACAATAAATTAAATTAATATATAAAAATTCTGATGTTTAATTGATCTTTGGAGAGATTAGGAAAAAAAAAGAGAGATAGAAGGGGATACAATTATATATAAAGACAGGCATATATACTAGCACTTGCATTTAAAGGAAGTTCAAGGATTACGTTGATACAAAACTATGTGTATGTTAATATGTTAAAGAGTATGTGTTTGCACATGGATGCACTGAAAATTCTAGTTTAATTAGAGAGTATTTTTATATAGAACAAATTAAATTAATATATAAAAAATCTCATAGTTTAATTGATCTTTGGAGAAATTAGGAAAAATAAAGAGAGAGAAAGGGGGATACAATTATATAGAAAGAAAGACATATATACTAGCACTTGCACCTAAAGGACGTTCAAGGATTACTTTGATATAAAACTATGTGTATGCTAATATGTTAGAGAGTACGTGTTTGCGCACAGATGCACTGAAAATTCTAGTTGCATGTGGCTAGATTAAACAATTAATAATAAGTGCTAAATAATGGAATGAAATAAATTTAGACAAATCTATATTTTTTCTTTAAAGAAATTAAGTATTATTTGATTATGAAATATTTGCATACTTACCTAAAACATAAAGCAATGCAAAAGAAAAAATAAGTTGCCATCAAATTGACAAAAAATACTGCAAATGGAAATAAAATGTTTCCATCTAGTTGTCAAGTCAATATTTATCTAGCTTTTATGTGATAAGTGATATTTTGGAGGCTTTTACCTAATATCTTAGAGGATATCACCCTTAAACAACATTTGGTTTACCATTAATGGCAACCGAAACTTGTTTTCAAATGACTCAATAGTGGTTTGCAGGCGTGAGACTTGTTTTAGGCTCAAATCTCACACAAAATACAGAGAATGATAAAGAGACAAATTTAGATAGATAGATGTCAATATATATATATATATATATATATATGGAGTAAGACATTGAATGAGAGAGAAATAGAAAATAGAGATAGAGCATGAGAGAGGGAAGTATAAGAGATACAAAGGAAAAGAGAGAGAACAAATAAAGTAACTTTTTATTGGTTGTTTCATGTCAACAATCCAAGGATGGCATGTGTCCTTGGGGACATATGCTCAAGGTAGCATGTCATTTTATTAAGGTTTTGATAATTCACCTTTAAGAACTCTTCAGTTTACCCATTGCACACTTAATGAGACAAACATATATATATATATATATATATATATATATATATATAGAGAGAGAGAGAGAGAGAGAGAGAGAGAGAGAGAGAGAGAGAGAGAGAGAGAGAGAGAGAGAGAGATAAAATATAGATAGGTGGAGATAGAAAAAGGAGAAAAATAGCAAGAGAGGGAGAAAAATGAGACAAAGGAGTAGAAAGAGAAAAAGATAAATAAAGAGAGAGGAATAAATTTTAAAATAAAATGATAGAGAGAGGGGTAGGGAGGAAAAAGAAGAGAAGAGAGAGAAACAAAGATAAAGATAGAGACAAAGAGAGAAAGAAAGATAATTAAGAATATAGAGATAAAGAGGGAGAAAAAGACATATAAAGAGAGATGTGGAAAAAAAAAAAGTATCCCTCTACATTTTTGTGCTTGTTTGGGTTGTCCTTGTTAAATTGAGCATAATGTTGCCTTGATTTATTGTTGTAATGTGTTTAACACATTCACATTAGGTCTTGGGCCCATGTAAACTAAATGGACCTAGTTGTGCCTTATTTAAGGTGTTGTAAAGTGTTGTATTACACTTTGACACTAATCTAGGGTTTTCATTTTTAATTGGGCTTCTTTGTGCTTTATTTGGCCATATTTTGCATCCACAAGCCTTAGTTAATGCATCTTTTCGAGGATAATCCTGACACAAACCAACATCCAATCATAATTAAAGTGTTTTTGGATTTACGACCTAGATTTTGTGATCTTGGACTCATATGCCACCTTGGGGGTATGGGTACCACCTAAGTTTCAAGCCCCAATCTATATTTCACATGAATCTAAGCATTTCTTGAAAAATGTGTCTCAAGAGTAGCTTAATGGGACTCATACACCACTTTTGGAGTATGAGTCTTGCTTAGCTTAGACCTAAATCTAATTCAAATTCTTCATATGATTTTATTTTCCTAGATCCAATGTCGGCTTGTAGTTATGTATGTTAGAAATGTGAGATAAATTAAACTAAATGTAAAGCAAACTAACATACCAAGGAGACATTGTATTAAAGAAATCTAACTAGAAAGCATAAATACAAACTCTAATGACAACAGCTTCTTCAAATCCGTCCCATTGTCCTCTATCTCCAAGAATTTGTTTTAAGATACTGGCTCTCAGTTGTGTAAGAGCAGCATCTTATGGAATGGTAGCTTAGGAGAATGAGATTAATAAAAATGCATGTGCATGACTATGATATAAAAACTATGAACTTGAAAATCTAAGATGAAATGATGTTGATATGATAGTGATATGCAAATTCAAAAATACAACTATAGTAATCACGTATGAAAATCTAAGATTCAAGGTTCCTTTTCAATGCATTGGAGGACTGTATTTATAGATTTTTGAAAGGCAAGAATCCGGTTGGCGGAGATCAATTGTTAAGATTCAAACTTGTGAGGATGAACGGTGAGAGATGGAGAAGTTGAGAAAAAGATGGAAGGTTGAGAAGAAAGTGGAAATATGTTTTCAACCCACAAGACCATCCTCATTCAAAAATAGAAATAAAACATGGCTTTTATTTCATTTATGGCAATTTGTTGAAGTTTGAGGATAATTGTTAATTAAATAAATAAATTTATTTAATTACATGTGACATATGAAAATAGAAGTTTCCATAATTTAAATAAATAATATTTAAATATGTGTGAGAGATGATAAAAAATGCTTTAATTAAATATATAAAATACTTAATTAAATATGAGAAGAAGAAAGTTTCTAATTAAATATTTTTAGAATATTTAATTATGGGAAAAGAATGCTTTTAATTAAATATTTTTAGAATATTTAATCAAGTGGAAGAGAATAAAGAATTTAGAAAGAAAGCGGTTTAATTAAATATTAAAAATATTTAATTAAATGTGAAATGAAGAATATCATTTAAATTTTGAATTTAAATATGTGATAATTAATATAAATAAATTGTGAAATCTATTTATTTAATTAAGAGGAAAATAGTAATAATTAAATAAACTTATTTATTTAATTAAACTAGCAAAATTGGAAAATGAACAATATAAATAAATAATTAAATTTATTTATATGTGGATGACTTAAGAATATTAATTAAATAATTCATATTTAATTAATTAACATGTTTGAATAGCCGAGACCATTTTTAGATGTGTACATTTTGCCCCTCTTTGAAGTGATGGGATTTACGCATTGCTTCAAAAAATAATTCCAATTTTGAAAAATTGCCCTTGATTTTGGAAGTTGATTTGATGATGCTGCATGCCCCCTTGAGAGGTAAATTGCGTGATGCAAGTGCTGTGAAAGAAATTGGTTGATTTTCAGAGAAAATTTGCGATTTAGCTCTCAAAATGGTCGTTCGGATAGTAAAATTTGAATATTTCCACATTTTTACCCCCTTAAAAGATGGAAAAAGTGAAAAGTCATTGTCATTTGAACAGTAACTTGTTAGGAATTTCAAAGCTTTTGAGAGATAAAAACGAGATGCCGATCCATTATGAGCGCCACCAATTCGAGCGAGCTCTCCGATATCAGAGATCGGCAGCGTATGGACCTCCGGTGAGTGAATCCAATCATCTGTTTCCAATTTTGAATCAAATTTTGATGAATTTTCGTATTTTTTAATTTTTAATTTTTTGTTTTAGCACATAGAAAATCTAGTTTAGCGCATGCGATCCATAGTTTAGCACATAGGGTAGATCGTTTAGTGCATACAAAGTGGCGCATAGGTGTAGAACAGTTGCGCATAGGGTGCCAGATTAGCGCATAAGATAAAATTGCGCATAAGGCAACTGTTTTAGCGCATCCAGGAAGCTGGGGCCGGGTAGGATACCAGTTTAGCGCATAGGGTTACTGTTTTAGCGCATAGGGTAGATAAAACATCACATCCGTGATTTAGCGCATACATTGTCTGTTTGGGCACATCCATAGGATAAAGTCGTGCATACATGATTTAGAGCATTGATGACCTGTTTTAGCGCATCCAAGGATTTTTGCCGAATTTCAATTTTTGAAGAAAAATTGATATGTGTTTGATGATTGTTGCTAGATTAGACAACTGATTTTATGATGTTTGAAAACATCAAGAGTAGATTAGTTTGCTTTGATAGATTTGTCTTCACGATTGAAGAATAATTAAGATTTGATTGATAAATTTGCTTTCTTGATTGAAAGACAAATAGTAGATGATAGATTTGCTTTCCCAATTGAAAGACAAATGTATAGATGTTGAGCCGATTGGCTGTTAAATTTGTTTCCATGCGATATGAAAAACAAATAGTAGAAATGATAAATTTGCCTTCCTATTTGAAGAACAAATAGTAATGATGGTAGATTTGCTTTCCTAATTGAAAGACAAGATAGATAGATAGATTGATGAGTCGATTGACTGTTAAATTTGTTTCCATGCGATATGAAAAACAAATAGTAGAGATGATAGATAAAATGTGGTCTGATTGAGCTGATTGTCTGATGCATTGATTTGATTGATGAAATTCCTCGCTGATTGATTTGTGTGATTGATTGATTGCTTGATGTCATTTAAAGGAGGAATTTAACCTCCTCTAGTATAGAGAGAGGTTCCCTCGTACCTGGGAGATGGTTTCGTAGCTATCTCAGGCAGATTTAGATGTTATCCACCAGTGTGGATTGAGTCCACTGCTGCAGATCCCATAGTATTAGGTCAACATGGCACTATTGACGGCACTAGTAGAGAGGTGGCATAGTGAGCATAACACCTTCCATTTGCCGACAGGAGAGATCACGGTGACTCTTGTGGATGTTTACAGGATTTTGGGTATTCCTATGGTTGGAGAGCTTGTGATCTACGATCACAAGGAGATTGGGGGTACAGATGCATTGCGACGGGTCTTCCAAGATCTTCATATCTTTGGTTATGAGATTCCTTGGAAGGAGATGGTTGAGATCTATGCCCCACTTTCTTAAGTACTAGCAGGTATCATTGGTGGTTTCCTTTGTCCTGACTGCAGGTCAAAGGGACTATTGATTGAATGGGGTTGGATTTTGGAGGACATGGTTCTCCATGAGACCAAATATGCATGTGGGTCCTGTATGCTCGCCCATCTATATCACGATCTTCATCAGGTCGTGTATTTAGATGGGAAGAGTCTCTCCTATGGAGTGACTCTTCTTCAGATTTTTGCATGGGAGCACTTTGCGATTACTCGCCCTATTGTTCATGGGGATTGACCACTTGGATTCCCATACACCTATGCTTACACAGGTCCTCTTCTCCAGCCCAAGCTGAGCAAGTTAGAGTACTAGCGGCAGGTACTGGATGATTTGGATACGGTCATTTGGAGGCTGTACGTAGATTATGATCCATGGCAGGCGAATGACATAGAGCTGCCCTATGTCACTAGATCGAGATACTTGATTGGGCGCACTCCTTATATCATTGAGTGGTTTTTGGTTAGGAGAGTGCTCAAGCAGTATGGACTGATTCAGATGATGCCATAGGGGGTGGCACACTACACGAGGTGCCGAGAGGATATAGCAGAGTGGGGTCCCACTGTGACCATTGAGGTGACAAGGGAGGAGTATCTAGACTTGCAGCCAGAGGAGTGGGCCATACATCCCGAGGTGATAGATGCATGGATGACATACGACTATGCGACATACTTCTATACACATCTATTTCCTCGTTTCACTAGTCCAAAGGAGCCTGCTCCATTGATTGGAGGACCAATGATACTACAGGGATGACAGTAGCCTCGGGAACATGCAACAGCAAGGCAGCCACAAGGTTAGGCATAGGTAGGGTAGGCCGAGGATATAGGTGGTGCTGCCATGGATGTCAATGAGGAGTCGGGGGGTGAGGAGATAGGTTCAGAGGACTCCGAGGCTAGCAGTGATGATAGTGGGGATGACGAAGGTGGTGGGGGTGGAGGTCAGAGGTTGTTCTTTGACATACCTTTCAGTACCAGGCCGTAGACATCAAGAGTGGTGGGGCAAGCGAGTACCTCTGCTCCATGGATTGTTATCAGGGCTCCCTCACAGGGATAGATTGAGGCCTTGCAGGCAGAGATCTAGACTCTTTGGAGGCAATTGGCATAGGCACACAGTACGATTGTGCAACTACAAGCATAGGTTGCACATGCACCACCTCCTAACCCATAGATAGCTCAGGTCATGGCAGAGAGGGATAGTTTTTGGCAGAGGTGTGTTCAGGTTGAGCTGATAGTAGAAAGACTCATCAAATCAGTGGAGAGAACCTCTATTGGAAAGGTTGTGCCAGAGGGACTGGAGATTGCTTAGGAGGCCGAGTACTACAGGATATGATATTTTGAGGCAGTACCTGCTGATAGGAGGATTGCTTTCACCTAGTCAAGTACTTGGACTCGGACCCACTCACGCAACCACACCAGGAGTATAGGTCAGCCGAGCAGATGAGAGATTGGTGCTTCTAGCAGTAGAGATCCAATGAGACCTGCTACCTCAGGAGGTAGCACCAGCCATGTGCCTTGGCCCAATGCCCCCCAGTGATGAGATTTTTGTGACACATTCTTTCCATTGTAATTTGATGTATCTTGTTGAAACATTTGATATCCTTGTATCTTTGGACATTTTTTTTGATGAGATCTATGATATGCAGTGGTGATTTGATTATCCACATGTTTAGGGATGGTTTATGCATTTATTTCTATATGATATGATGTGCATATGATGATTTTTTTATTTGATGTTTTTATTTGATGTATGATGATGCAATAATGATGTGATGTAGGATGTGTTATGATAAAATGATTATGGATGATTTATGTTTTATGATGCAATCTAAATGATTTTATTTTATTTTGTTTCATCATTGAGCTTTTTTAATATGTTGGAAGTTAGTACAAGCATCAAAGGGTATGTTAGCACCAATGATGACCTGAGTACTACTTCCATGATGTTTGATATAGCAAGTTAATACAAGCATCGAGGTATAATTGAACCAAGATGACCTGAGTATTGCTTGCGTCAGGAGACAAAAGTTAACCACTTTCTTATGCAAATCCCGAAATGTCATCAATGATATATTGTAGATCATATCCCACGACAAATTTGCATGATACTACTGATTATCTTATAGACAACAGGCAAAGAAAAATCATACTTCTTCCTTGTGATTCTAGTTCAGTACATCATTGAACCACTCTAAAGATATGATGTCATCAAATGTCAAAAAACAACAAATTCAACTCATGTTTAAAGTGTGTCATTCATTTTATTCAGATTAAGATCATCCAATTTTGAGTGTGTTGTCAAAACAGTTGTCTAAGCCTAGTTTGATTAGATAGTTTGTTGTTCCCGATATTTTGATACTTGACACATGTTGCTATTTTGCTGCCAAAAAGAGTCTTAAGAAGTGAATTTCCCCCAATGATCTTGCACTCTGACTCTTAAAAAGATACCGTACTGCTAAGGATAACAAAAATCATCAAGCCATGATGAAAAACCCTTGTCATTTCAAGGAGATGATGCGAATGTAATGGTCAGGCATGTATGTGATGAAAGATGGATATGCCAAAAGTATCCTAATAGATGAGAGAGCCAACTAAATCACAAATAGTGCCTGTTTGCCATGTTTTCACCCTTTGTTTTTATTGCACTTTTCCGATTTTCTGATTTTTTTTTGTATTTTTCTCTTTTTGATTTTTTTATATTTTGTTGTATGTCAAGAGGATGCCTGTTTGCTAGGTTTTCACCCTAATAACATATTTTTCCAATTTTTATGAGTTTCTTCATGACTTTTTATATTATTTTTGATATTTTTCAGACATAAAACTTCTTCAGATGGATGTTGTTGGTTGGATCTTCAAGCAGGTCGCCTTCTGATGTTGACAACTAATATGCCCCCGACCCATATGCTGCAATGATCACGAATGGGCCCAACCAATTTGGCTCAGACTTGCCTTTCTTTTCTTGATCCTGTTGATTTCGAGGGTTTTCCTTAAGAACCAAATCACCTACTTGAAAAGCTCATGGTTTGACTCTGTGATTGTAGCTACGAGACATAATCTGTTGATATCCCTTTAGGTGATTAACTGCACTTTGTCGTCGTTCATCAAGCAGTTCCAGCTCTTGCAATCTTGATATTCTGTAATCCTCATCGTTGATTAGCCCCTTCAGTGATACTCGAAGCGAAGGAATCTCAACTTCTAGTGGCAAAATAGCTTTTGCTCCATAAACCAAGGCATATGGAGTAGCCCCTGTTGGTGTGCGAATACTTGTTTTGTATGCCCATAATACTGGATTCAATTGGACATGCCAGTCTCGACCGACATCATTCACTATTTTCTTCAAAATCTTCAAGATTGTTTTGTTTGAGGCTTCAGCTTGACCATTCCCTTGTGGATAGTAAGGAGTGGAGAACCTATGTTGGATGTGAAATCTTTCACATAGTTCATCAGCATCCTAATTTTTAAATGGTCTTCCATTGTCTGTGATAATAGAATTTGGAATACCATATTGATAGATGATGTAGTTAAAAATGAAGGAAGATATTTGTTTACTAGTAACAGTTGTGAGGGGAACAACTTCAATCCACTTAGTGAAATATTCAGTAGCAGTAATGATGAACTTGTTTCCATTTGATGATGACAAATGTATCTTGCCAACTAGATCCAATCCCCATTGAGCGAAAGGCCATGTTGTTGTAAAAGGTTGTAATTCCTGCGCAGGGGCATGAATGAGATTCCCATGAATCTGACATTTTGAACATTTTTTTACAAAGATGAAGGATTCGTTCTCCATGTTTGGCCAATAGTAACCCATTCTCACAAGTTTCTTTGCTAAGGTTAATCCACTTGAATGAGTTCCACAAATGCCACCATGAACTTCATGTAGGGCCTTTTCTGATTCATTGCATTTGAGACATCGTAGGAGGGTACCATCAAGACCACGTCGGTATAGAATGTCGGCAATTAATGTGTAGCGAGAGGATTGGCATATGAAGTTCCTTTTCTGGTTTCTAGACAAATCTACAAGTAAAGTGTTATTTTCTAGATAAGTATAGATTTGGCCATATAAGGGAGAATCCAAACTGGTTAGGTGACAAATGATTAGGGCTTCTGGATTATCATAGGTAGGAGAAAACAATTGTTCCACCAGGAAATCATACCATGCTTGATTCTTTGTCAATTGGAGGAGTGATGCAATTGTAGCCATGGCATCCACAACTTTATTATCGGTACGTGGAATTTGTGTGACTTTGATATCCACAAAGTATTTCTTGAAGTTATCCACCATCTTCTTGTAAGGGATCAACTTGTCATCTTTAGTGTGATATTCATCATTGATTTGATTTATAACAAGTTGTGAATTACCAAAAACCTGAAGTTCTGTGATTTTACAGTCTACTGCAATTCTCATGCCAATCAATAGTGCTTCATACTCAGCTATGTTGTTGGTGCAAGGGAACGTCAGCCGATATGATTTTGGAATTGTGTGTCCTTGAGGTGTGATAAAAATAATTCCTGCTACTGAACCATGTTGAGTGTAGTAACCATCAAAGTAGAGTACCCATGACTGCTTAGGTGTTGCTGTGAATATATCAACATCAAGAAAATCGATGTGGATTGGGTGTTCTACTGGCATTGGTGCTTCGGCTAACTGATCAGCAATCACTTGTCCGTTTATAGCTTTTCGATCCACATATTGAATATCAAACTCGCTTAGAATCATGACCCATTTAGCCAACCTGCCAGTTAAGGTTGCTTTACTCAAAAGATACTTTAAAGGATCAATCTTGGCTACAAGCTTTATTATATGTGCTAGCATATAGTGTCGTAACTTATGGGAAGTAAACACTACTACCAAGCAAGCTTTCTCAATGAAGGTGTAGTTTAGCTCGTGGCTAGTCAGTGTTTGACTGATGTAGTAGATTGCTTATTCTTTTCCTGAGTTGTCTTCCTATGCCAATAATGCACAGGTGGTATCAATATTGGTGGACTCATTAGGTATTGCTTTATCTGATTAAATGCTGTTCCGCATTTGTCCTCCCATTTGAATGGAACATTTTTGTGCAAGAGATGGGTGAAAGGTAAACTTTTATCTGCCAGTTGTGTGATAAATCTCTTGATGGATTGTAGCTGTCCCTATAATGATCTTAATTGGTTGATATTCCTTAGTGGTGGCATATCGAGAATTTCCTGTACCTTAGCTGGATCTACCTTAATCCCTTTTTCTGATACAATGTAACCTAGCAGCTTTCCAAATTTTACCCCAAAGACACATTTCTTTGGGTTTAGTCTTACTCTGAATTGTTCCATTTGTCTGAAGATTTTAGATAAGATAGTTATGTGTCCTTCCCTGGTGGTGGATTTGGTGAGGAGATCATCGACATAATCTTCCATGAATGTATGCATCATATCATGAAAAATTGTTGTCATTGCGCGTTGGTATGTAGCTCCTGCATTTTTCAACCCAAATGACATTACGTTCTAGCAATAGGTACCCCAAGGGAATGTGAATTTTGTTTTGTCTTGATCCTCTGGTGCAATCTTTATTTGGTTGTATCCTGAAAATCCATCCATTAATGAATACATTGCATGAACGATAGTCAAATCAACAATCATATCAATGTTAGGCAAAGGAAAATCATCCTTTGGACATGCCTTGTTCAAATCTATGAAGTTGGTAAAAATTTAGATTCTTCCGTCAGGATTTGAAACAAGTACGATGTTGGAAATCCATTCTGCATAGTCGATAGACCGAATAAACCCAACGTCTAAAAGCTTCTTTAATTCTTCTTTGACTAATAATGCAACATGAGGATGCATTTTTCTGAGATTTTATTTTACAAGTTTTGCCCCCGGCATGGTGGACAGGTGTTGCATGATGAGATTTGGATCCAATCCAGGCATATCTGTGTATGACCATGCAAAACTGATTTGATTGTTCTTGAGAAAATGTGTGAATTCTAGAACTTCTTCTTCTGTTAAAGATGCTGCTAGTTGTAGGATTTTAGGTTGTTCTGCAGTCCCTATGTTGAGTGCCTTTGTTGATTCTATCAAAATAGAGGATCGTTCTTGATAGTGTTCGGGGAGAGTGTCATGTTTCCCATCATCCAGTGCCTTTGAAAAGTTTTCACCATTAGATGCGCTTTTTATTTTTCTCTTTTCATGATCTAATACTGCCTTTGTTAGGTTTTCACCATTAGATCTTTCTCTTATGTTATTTATTTCATAGCTGAGAAACTTGGAACTTTCCCATCGAAAACTCTGATCTTGCAATTCCCTGGTGGAACTTGTTTCTGGTTGGGATAAACAAAGGAAATTTATGATGGTCTCATCATTTGGAAAGGTTGGGATGTTAATGGGTGTGATTTGTTCCCAATCGATGAGTTCGGGGTGGAGCAAAGGAAATTGATCATTGGGTTGGACAAGGTCACTAGGTGTTAAGGTCATGACGCTATCATCATTATCGTTATGGGAGAGATCTATGATGATATCCTCCTGCTAATAATTTGTCTTGCTTTGGATCGAATTGTCCTCACTCGAGTTGTGATCATTTTGTAAAACGTAATTAAGCAGAGGCCTTGAGCTTTCCCCTTGTGTGAATGTAGATGTAAACTTTTGTACACCATCTACTTGTTTATCTCTCCAAAACTTATCATCATAGATGGTGTCCCATTCATACTTATTGGAGTCGGTGTGAGAATTGTTTTCTTGAATTCTAAGAACTGCTTCAGTTAACTCCTTGTTGGATGGTCTTTGCATTACTGCTTCCTTTGTATTTTCACCATATCCTTACCCTGTTTTATCTTTTGGATGCATCGTTTTCAGCTGGATAGGTTCAATAATACCCTCTTTTCTTTTAACTATAGGGCCATTTCCTTCATAACCCATTTGCTGCATGATTGCATATCCTTTTCCATATTGTTGTGTGGGTAAGCTGATATGTTGAACTGATTCTTCCTCATCTTTATAGAGCCAGTCAAGGATAACTCTATCTTCCATTTCATTTTCTTTGATAAACACTCCATTGAACTTGGTGATGGGAATTGAAGCTGAAGCTAAAGTTGTGGTAGCTTGTTGTATAGATGTGGACGACTGCCCATGGGATCTTGGAGATACGGGTAGGCTAGAGAGAGATAAGGAATATTCTCCCACCCCACTATCTTTCAATTTTAGCTTAGAGCCAAAATTACTGATCATTTCCCTTGCTTGTTCATTGTGCCTGGAGGAAGAGATAGCCAGAGCTTATCTATTATGTGGGACAAAGGTGTCCTGAGTTGATCTTAGGTTAGAGCAAGTTTGACTACTAATGTGATCAGCAGGTACTGTTACCTCTTGTCCGTCGTACAGAAACTTCAGGCATTGATGATAAGTTGATGGAACTGCTTGCATCTCATGGATCCATGGACGACCTAGGAGTATGTTATAGGATAGATCCTGATCTAGAACTTGACAAAAGGTGTTCTTCACAATAGGTCCCACTCTGATTGGTAACATGATGAGGCCTTTGGATGCTCTCTCTTCATCATCATATGCCTTGATTGTGATTTGCCTCCTTAGATCTATGGATTCTTCTGAATAACCCAAGGCGAGGACCAATTTTAAAGTGCAAATATTTAATCCGGTTCACCCATCTATGAGGACATGTCTTATTCTGGCTTTATGGACCATGACCTCTAGATAAAGAGATGAATTATGGGGATGGGTTATGGACGAGTCATCCTTTTCAGAAAAGGATAAGCATGTGGGTGAAGACAAGTGTCCCAGCATGGCTTGAAATTTATTGATATCCAGATCAGGAGACACAGTTGTGTCAACAAGTGCCTTTTCCAGAATATCTTTATGCACGGGCAAAATTTTTAGGAGCTCCAAGATAGAGATTTGGGCCAATGTTTTCTCAGTTGATTGACCAAATTGTATTGGCTTGGAGGGGGAATTTCTGCCTTAGAAGAAGAGCTTCCCTTTACTATGATTTTGGCCTGTCCCCTTGTCATAGCGTTGACTTCCCAATATTCTTGTTTCCCTTTGATTCAGATAGCATTGATTTGTTGATCATCAGTATAAATGTGATTGATAATGGTGTCATGGACATAGTTAACATTCTTGCCTTTATCACCCAAAGATTCCCCTTTTTGGTAATTGGGAAGAGGATCCTTGAATGCTTGATGGTCATCATTGGGATTATGTCCTTCAACCGTGATGGTGCGGTTATCAATCAAATCCTGAATAACATTCTTTAACCCTTGACAATTGTTTTTTTTATGACCTTTGCACCTATGATAGTCACAAAAGTGTGAGTCATTCCACGATGGTGGTTTAACTCAAGGCTCATAATCTTTTTGTGGTGGCAATGTAATAGCGTTTTTCTGCAACAATTCTTTGAGAATGGATTCCAAAGATTGGCCCAAGGGAGTAAAACTCCATCGATTCAAAAAATATGATGATTTGGGCATATTTGAATTTTGATTATTGCCAAAATTGTTTCCACGATTATTAGTCACGTTCCCTTGATTGGGGACATTGCCTTGGGTATTAGAATTTCTAGCATTATTGCTACGTTGGGCTCGTGACACATTAAGAATGACAGGTTTCACATTTACGTTGTTTGCATCTACTACCCCATCATTCACAACATTTTTATTTCAAGTCCAAAATCACGACTTGTCATTGTTATTTTTGTTGTTGTTGTTGTTGTTGTGCAAATTTGAACCCTCTTTATCAATTTTCAGAACCCCATGCTTGAATAAGGCACCTTGAATAGTAATTGCAATTTCAATCAATTTTTAAAATGATGGAGGGCAATGAAGGTTTAGTCTGTAACTCATCTCTTGGTTCAGACTATCGATAAAGATTTCCATCTTTTTTATTTCAAGAATAGGACGAGAGTATCTAGCAAACACCCTTGTCCATCTTTGTAAAAAAGTGGTGAAAGATTCTCCTCCCTTTTGTTTTACTTTACAAAGATCAAGCATGGTTATCTGGTGTTGAATGTTGTAGGAGTACTGTGATATGAATTTATTTATCAGCTCCTCAAATTTCCTAATGGGGGGAGTGATCTTTGAAAGCCACTCCATGGATTATCCACCCAAACTTCATGGAAACAATCACATTAAATAGGTATCTTGATGAGAAAATTCTAAGCTCATATTTCGAAAATCCCTTACATGTTCAATGGGGTCAGTTTTCCCATTATATCTATTGGACTTAGGGATTTCACAATGGTTTGGAAAAGGAATCATTTGCATACTCCTATCAAATTGATACATACAGATGTCATCCAAAACATATTTCTTTGTTGTACCCCCTCGCATCTCTTTTATTTTCCCTTTTTGTTCTTGAATCTGTCAAGTAAGGGCACTAAGATCATTAGGAGGGATTTCAGGAACCTCTTTAATCCCTTTTGTGTTAAAATCAGCAGGTAACTTAGCCCCTTGATTGGCTAGTGAAAGGAAATATCTTTCCTTGTTTCATTCTAAAATGATTTCCATAAGAGTATGGAATTGGGGATCCTATTCCGCTTCTTGGAGCTTTTCCTCCATTATCTCTTCAGTATTTGAATTATGAAAGGCATTCTCTTCCCTATCACTATTATCACCCATATTTTTTATTGTACTTTCTCTCTCATCTTTTTCTGTATGCTTTTGGGACCTCGTGACAATAGGCATAAGCTTTGCCAAATATCTACTAACTTTGATCAAAGGAATGAGATAGTGCAGTTTTGATGGATATGAAAGTCAGGATAGAATGAAGATTCTGTGACTTAAAAGATTTTAATCTTTAGTTCGTGATTCCCTGTTTTGAAAGGATGAAAATCCTGTTTGCGGGAATTAAACTAAAGGTCAAAAATAAAAATATTTTGCACTTTTTGAGGTTTGATCATAGCTTTGTAAAAATTAAGCATTTTGATAGATGCCTAAAGTTTTGAAGTTCTTTATCGCAGAAAAAGTTGATTGGGACGATTAGAGTATACAATTGCTGGTTGGGGAATGTAGGAGGGATGGATCCTCTGACTATGATTGTGCCTTTGAGAAAGAGCTCTTCTTTGAAAGAATGCTCGTGAATATAATGGTTCTAAGGCAAAATCGTTAATGAAGCCTCTAACAAAGGCGTGATATCGATGAATAAAGGTTTTGTGTTCAAGCAAAACCTTTTGACTTTGGTACAAGAATTTTTTCCTTTTTAACAACTCTTCTTATAACTGAGGGATTTCTTTGGCTTTTTAATTCTCTTCTTTAAGGATTTTCTAGCAAAAGTTGTGGATTTCCAGACCTTGAGCATGGGAAAAGAGTAGACAGACTTTCGGGCTTTCAGAAAAATTACCCAGATGCGCTAAAACAATCTCCAGATGCGCTAAAAGATGCAACCTATGCACTAAAATAGAGCACGTATGAGCTAAAATAGAGCATGGATGCACTGGAACAGAGCATGGATGCACCAAAATAGAGCACAGATGCGCTAAAACAGTGCCCAAATGCGCTGAAACAGACTCGGGATGCGCTAAACTATCGAATTACTAAATTTTACCGATATGTTTTGACAGTTTTGACATTTTGGATCATCTTTTATCTGATTAAATTTTGAAAAACATGGCATATAGTAGCAGACAGTTGTTTTGTTAGTTCTAAAAAGTAAACAAAGAGTGTATGTTCTTGAGATTTTCACAAGTTTTGAACAAGATAAGCACTTTAGTCAGACTCAATCTTAGTTTGTCAAGTAGGTCATCATAACATCCACAACCCATATCTTAAAATCGCGTCGATTCACACAGCCATGTCAGCCCCTAAAGGGCGCCCGTGTTTTTGTCTTTAATAGGTGTGTACTCAAGATGATGGAAGTGAATATCGAATCCCCTGAGCAAACGATCCGTGGTGATTATATGGTGAGTGTCTTGGGGATAGATTCTTCCCTCCCCTTGCACTGTGTTTGATATGACATTTGGCAACTGAAACGGTTGGCTACTACACTATGGTTTTTAATAAGGATTTCCGTTCAGTGTGGCAAAAGATAGAATCCCTCGAGAGACCTCCCAACCTTTAGAACAAAGGCTTTAGGGATGGTTATCCTATGCACTACTGGCAAGTTGGATTTTCATCAACAACTTGCTTTTGATTAGAGTGGGTTGGAAACCTTGGCTTTAGGTGTTCCCACTTAGGTCATTCCTCTTGGGTGAGTAATTTTTCCCACAAGAGCAGGCCTTCTAAAGGATGTAATAAAGCATTAAATTGCAAAAAATAAAAGGTAAGTTTGGCGTTCTGGTCACCTAGTTAAGTGGAGAGCATAAACCTATTACCCACAATCACAACAAACAAATATGGTTCAATTTTAAATCCCAAATTGAAAATTTTCTATACTAGGGGAAGATGTTGCTTCATAATAAGCATGAGATTCATTTTTAGCCAAAAGAGATTGATGTTTGGTGGCTACCCTAGGATTGATAAATTCTAGATTTTAAATTTCTATCCTAGGATTGCTTCATTTTACTTAAACCCGAAAAAGAAAAATTTTGTCCGCGGATGGCGTCGGAATTAGAATTAAAAAATTTAGAATTTTTTTTTTTACATCCTCCGTATGTGCTAAAACAGTTTACCGATGTGTTGAAAGATCTCTCGTATGCACTGAAACAGTCTGTCTATGCGCTGGAATAGTCTTTGTATGCACCGAAACAGTCCCCATATGCATCGAAAGATTCTGTGTATGCATTGAAACAGTCTGTCTTTGAGGTGGAACAATCCATCTACATGCTGAAATAGTCCCTGTATGTGCTAAAACGAAATTTCCAGTCTGTCACCTATAAAAAAAATAAAATTTTCTGCAAGAAGAGATTAAAAATGGGGGGATTTTCCATGGTGGGCGCCAAAATGTGTATGTTAGAAATGTGAGATAAATTAAACTAAATGTAAAGAAAACTAACATGCCAAGGAGATATTGTATTAAAGAAATCTAACTAGAAAGCATAAATGCAAACTCTAATGACAACAACTTCAAATCCGTCCCATTGTCCTCTATCTCCAAGGATTCATTTTAAGATACTGGCTCTTAGTTGTGTAAGAGCAGTAGCTTATGGAATGGCAGCTTAGGAGAATGAGATTAATAAAAATGCATGTGCATGACTGTGATATAAAAATTATGAACTTGAAAAACTAAGATGAAATGATGTTGATATGATAGTGATATGTAGTTTCGAAAATGCAACTATAGTAATCATGTATGAAAATCTAAGATTGAAGGGTCCTTTTCAACTCATTGGAGGACTGTATTTATAGATTTTTGAAAGGCAAGAATCCAGTTGGCGGAGATCAACGGTTAAGATTCAAACTAGTGAGGATGAACAGTGAGAGATGGAGAAGTTGAGAAAAAGATGGAAGGTTGAGAAGAAAGTGGAAAGATGTTTTCAACCCACAAGACCATCCTCATTCAAAAATAGAAATAAAGCATGGCTTTTATTTCATTTATGGCAATTTGTTGAAGTTTGAGGATAATTGCTAATTAAATAAATAAATATATTTAATTACATGTGACATATGAAAATAAAAGTTTCCATAATTTAAATAAATAATATTTAAATATGTGTGAGAGATGATAAAAAAGCGCTTTAATTAAATATATAAAATACTTAATTAAATATGAGAAGAAGAAAGTTTCTAATTAAATATTTTTAGAATATTTAATTATGGGAAAATAATGCTTTTAATTAAATATTTTTAGAATATTTAATCAAGTGGAAGAGAATAAAGAATTTAGAAAGAAAGTAGTTTAATTAAATATTAAAAATATTTAATTAAATGTGAAATGAAGAATATCATTTAAATTTTGAATTTAAACTTGTGATAATTAATATAAATAAATTGTGAAATCTATTTATTTAATTAAGAGAAAAATAGTAATAATTAAATAAACTTATTTATTTAATTAAACTAGCAGAATTGGAAAATGAACAATATAAATAAATAATTAAATTTATTTATATGTGGATGAGTTAAGAATATTAATTAAATAATTCATATTTAATCAATTAACATGTTTGAATAACCGTGACCATTTTTAGATGTGTATAGTAGTGTTTTAGGAAATTTGGCATAAACAAGTATAAATACAAGGTCTCTTCAAATATTTTCTCCTAAGCTTTCAAGTATTCGTGCATTATAGAAAATTGGATATTACAAGAGCATTCAAGAACATTCAAGAGTTGATTATCAAGCATCATGTCAAATTCGTCATGCATCATGTTTGTTTTTGAGCTAACGTTTGAGATGTTAGGTTTCATGATTCAAGAAAGAATGCAAGTGAAGATCTACTACATTCAAGCAAGAGTCAAGATCCATATTCAAGTTAGCTATTTCATACATGTTTGCAACACTTTGTTTCTAGGGTTTGGCAAGTTACAACATATCATTTTGTTCATTCGTCATTCCTCCTTTCCATTTGATTTAATTTCAAGGTTTGATTACCAAAATGGGGTTTGACAAAGGCAAACCCCTTTCAACTAACAAAACAACTTTTTTACCTCTCTCTAGTGTGTGATATGTAGATCTACATTGAAGGCACATTGAAGAGTAAGATTGGAAAGAATTTGTAAAATGTGCAAATTTTTCACCTTGTTTACAACATCACTAAAAGGAATCCATAGAGCAGAATTTGACATTTCAGATCCAAAATCTAGGTTGAGAAGATAAAGAAGAGATTGAAGAGCATATTTAGATCTTGATTCTTTGAAAAATCCAAGTAGGACTCATACGTCATTTCTGTTGTATAAGTCCCAGTATAGAAACTTTTCCACATTTCTAGAGATCTAGACTTGCCATCACTAGATTCTTGTTCCAACCCAAAAACCCTAATATGGGACTCATATTCCTAGCCTGGTGTATGAGTTCTAGTGTGCCTTAAATTCATCATTTTCAATATTTCAAGTCTTTTTTCAACCTTCTACAGATTTATAGGTGCATCTTTCTGATTTCTGAGTTTGTTGTTCTATATTTCATTCATTTTCTAGGTTATTCATTATAGTCTTGCATATCATTAAGTTTCATAATTAGGTCTTGGACGTTACTTATCTTTCCAAGCCCTAGCTTTGTGGTGAACCATTCTTTAGTCATTAATCATACCCTAGGACAACCTTTAGCAGATCTCTTTCCTTCATTCTATCATAGGATTGAGATCTCTAAGGTTTTCTTAAATGAAACAATAACATGAAATGGGAACCCTATCTCCTCAAATATAAGTCACCCTATTTCCATTGTTTCGATAGATATATAGAGAAATATGTAGAGATATAGAGGAATAAAGAGAGACAATGAAAGAGGTAGAGATAGTGAGGGACATAAATAAAAATCTATAAAGGAAAAGATAAAGAGAGAAGAGGAGAGAGACATAGATAGAGACAAAGTCACATAAAGATATACGGAGATAAAGATAAATAGATGGATGAACAAATATATATAGAGGGAGATAATGAGAAACATAGAAATAAAGAGGGAGAAAAATAGGTAGAGATACATAGAGAGATAAAGAGATAAAGATGACTAGATAGAGATATAGGGAGGGTGACTGATATATCTCTCCCTGTCGCTCTCTATCTCTTTATATCTCTCACTATATATTCTACTCCCTCTCCCCTTCACTATCTATTGAGATATCTCTCCCTCTCCCCCGTCCCTTTTTGTGATTCACTCCATCTCTCCCTCCATCTCTTCTACTCTATATCTCTATGTCGATTTCTATCTTATCTCCTTGTCACTCCTCTCTATCTCTTTCTATCCATATCTTTCTATACCTCTATCATTATCTCTCTATCTCTTTCATTGTCCCCCTATTTCTCTCTATATCACCCCTTTCTATGTCTCTCCCTCTCCCTCTCTATATATTGAGATATCTCTCTCTCTCCCCCATCTTCTTGTCTCTTCCTCTCTATTTATCACTCTTTGTCTCTCCCCCTCTTATTTATCTTCATCTTCTACCTATATCTCTCCATCTCTCCCCATTTTTCTCTCTCTTCCTCTTCAACCTATCTCTCCCCATCTCTCCCCCTCTTATCTATCTCCTTCTCCACCTATATCGCTTTCTCTCCCTCCCTCTCTCTATCTCCCGTCTTTATATCTCTCCCTCTCTCCATCTCTCCCCATCTCTCCATTTCTCTCTCCCTCTCTCCATCTCTATTTACCTGTGTATAATTCTCTATGTTTGTCTATCTCTTTGACTCTATCTCTCTCTCTTTATCTCTCTCTCTCTCTCCCTCTCCTTATATCTCTATCTCTAATTCTCCTTATATCTATATCTCTCTAGATATCACTATCTATGTCTCTCTATCTCCCCCTCTCCATCTTCCTCTATATCTCTCCATCTCATCCTCTCTATCTCCCTATCTCTCTTTGTATCCATCTCTTCCTCTACCTATATCTATTTATCTATTTATCCCCCCTTCCTCTCTCACTCTATCTTCATCTCTACTTCTATTTTCCTCTCTCCCACATTATCTCTAGAAATGTCTCCCTCTCTCTATCCATCTACTTATCTCCCTCTCTTTTTCCCTATCTATATATTTATCTCTTCGATTTCTATCTATCCATATCTCCTCTCTCTCTTTATCTATCCCTCTCCTTTTCTCCTCTCCATAACCCTCTCCTTCTTCTCCATCTCCATCTCTATCTCTATGATCTTCCTTTTTGTATTCATCTCCTTACCCTTCTCTCTCTTGATCTTCCCCTCTCT
Organism: Sequoiadendron giganteum; assembly: GCA_007115665.2. Lineage (NCBI taxonomy): Eukaryota > Viridiplantae > Streptophyta > Pinopsida > Cupressales > Cupressaceae > Sequoiadendron > Sequoiadendron giganteum. Next base: position 459,589,946 of record CM021100.1, on the reverse strand, counting down.
ATCTCTCCCTCTTTCTTTAACCATCTCTCCCTTGCTCTCTTCCTCTCTCCTTATTGTAAACATGTCATGATCTTGTTGGTAATTAAGCCTGACTATCTTCCTGATTTAGAGGTTTTAATTCAATCATGTACAATGCAATCTCTCATAAATGGAGAAAGAGAAAACCTAGTGAGAAAAAAACTATCTTCTAAAAGAGAGATAAGATAAGGATAAGACCTCTTGAAAAGATGTCCCATGAAGATAAGAGCATGATGATGAAGAACTATTGAAGCATGTTGAAGTTGTAAACTCTACCGAAAATGAATAGTGTTTGTTGGAAACAATGAACCTCCAAGAAATGTAGATCAAGATGAGAGATACGAAACACTACATGAGTGAACATATGAACACAACTCAACCATGAATACACTAATGAAATCAAACTCTATAAATTTAAAAATACAATTGGTACTTTTATTAGAGTACTAGATGTGATGTATTAAAATTGCGCGTCATAAAAATTTCACATTTGCACATTTGTACCCTACATTTATGATGCCTAGCCACTTTTATGACAAGGACCTTATGAGTCAAAATTTTAAGATGTTAACTACACAAGGGGAAATGATGAAGTGAAAATGGTCCTCTACATCATTTCTTGGATATTTATGATTTGGATGCCTACACAATACATAAACATCTACATGGTGCACTAGCATCCTTGAGCTTTATGAGTTCAAATGAGGAATAATGAGAATCTTTTCCTATGACACATGTCATCATGGTAGAATTTTGTGTGTAGAGACTCTTCCTACCAATGTAACTTAACAAAACTCTCATTTTCACTCTTATTTGTATGAATTTTCACTCTCTTAGTCCAACTTGCTTGTCTCTTCTACATCACAATTATATCACGAATCTCTACTGAATTGAAGTCTCATCAATAGCCAAAGATCTCTTGGAAGCTCTCAATGTCATTTCTATCAAACCAAGAGAGAGCCACAGATTGTTGGCATTTCTCTCTTGCTCTCTTGTCTATATGCTAGCATACGTTATTGTGTCTATTTATCTTATTATATGGGTTCTCTTCCATAGTGAGATTTTCTTTAATCAGTTAGCTATCTATTTCATGATATAGGGTTCTCCTCCATCGTGGGATTTTCTTTTATCACTCATTATTTCTACATTACTTTGTGTCTTTTATTCTCTCTATATATTTAGCTATTTGTGGAGGTGGAAACATGAAAATGAAGGTTAGACTAAGGTAAGCCCTTATAATAATGGAAAATGGGTTCATAAAAAATGGAATGGGGGAATGTATGATACACCTATCTTCCTTATTTCCATAGGAAAAAATAAATCTAGTGTAATCACGACATGAGGGTGCTAGAAGCAACAGTTTGGACCATGCAACATTGAGTCAACGTAGCAAAAATAAAACAACAAATTGGTAGAAAAACATGAAAATTCATTGAATTGATAATATTACATGCAAAAAATGCCTCATGGGTGAATATCCAAGGCTCATAAGCCTTCTAAAAGGGCATTCAACAATACCAATGTACAATAGGACTTATTACATGCCCCAAAGGGTCCATGCAAAAGTATGAACCTGAATCTCATCCTAAAACTACTGATCTAAAAATTATGAATCCTATATGATTACAGATTCTTATAAATAGGATTCTCAAACTCCAATATAGGTCCACATTGGAGAAAATGGTTAATAACCTAATGAATGATCATAAATGAAGGTCGACTCCAAAATATGTAGAAATAACTCCACACAAAAAGATATGAATTGCAAATCTCTAAGATAGGTCCCAATGAACCAAGATTCTTGTAAGTTGTCCCATTAAGCTTCACATAATTTGGAATAGATAGGCACTAAAATTTTTGGACCAGGTCAACTCCGAAATGCTTTGACTAGTAACACACTTGAATTTTGAGAGCAATAACTTTTGGTAGAAAAATGAAAATGATGTGAAATTTGGATATGTAGTAGATGTCGATGGGTAGATACTATATCTTGCTTTGTGAGCCAAGAATTAATGATGTAGAAAAGTTTAGAATAAAATATTGAAAATTCTGTTGAATGCAATGCAAGAAAAGATAATTTTTGGTTGATATAGGATTGCTTTACAACAAGGGATTCTCTTGCATTAGACACCCGGGGTTAGAAGAGAAGTGAGTCGCTCACTTTCTAGGGCTAAGAGGAAAACAAAGATTGTCCACCTTAGCCTCAAAAATCCATGAAAAATCCTCCACTAGTCTTCCTTTCTAGTTCAAAATATATTTTGTGTACTACTTGTTCCTGGTGCTCCTTCCGGTTTTGGTATCTAAAATCTACTCAATCTCCTCTAGTTCTTAATGTGGCAACTGCTCCTTGAAATCCACTTCATCACTACCACCACCCAACTATCCTTCATGAAACTCATATATGTCTGCAACATTGAAGATAAGTGATATACCAAATGTCTCTAGTAACTCTACTTCATAAACATTTCTAGAATCAAAATTCCTAAGTATCTTACATGGTCCAAACTTCCTCATCTTTGAATTGTTATATGGGCAAACTGGAAATATCTCCTTTCTTAAATATACAATTACTTCATCTCCAATAGAAAATTCCTTGTGTCTCTTGTGCTTATCTACCTTCTCATTATACTAACTATTCATGTCTTCCAAATTCTTCTAGACTTGATTATGTAATGTCTCCATGAAATCTAGAAAGTCGTCTACCTTCACACTCCTTTTATTCTCCATGCTCATGTCCCTTATCCGATGGGGAGTCCTATCCCTCAAGAGAACTCTTGCTCTTCCCAAGACCTATTCTAAGGTCTTTCTAGGGTATTCCTCTCTAACCTACTCAGGGATCACTCCTAAACCCCTCTCACCTCGTAAGACTCTCCACCAATTTTAAATTCCTCACCATTACTCCCAATCCACCACTAAGCTTCCTTGGGCTCCACACTGACCCAAAGTGTCCTAACCACTCCAAAGCTAGGGAAGGGTATTCTAGCCATCCCTTTGTTGATTTGTATCCTCAATGATCCATATTATTGGATTCTTTTACCTTTTACCCATCGCTTCATTGAAAAACTCAATTTTAGGCCTTGTAGCCTTCTGCCCCAATCAGGCCTCCTAGAATCCGTTTTCTTGACTTTTCTCACAAACAGTCTTAACAACCCCCAAATTTTTTTGTAGATTCTTTCTATTGAAAATCAAGGCTACAAGATTTACTTAGCCTTAGGTCCTATAAGTTTTCGTACATATGACTATCCTCAAACCCCCTATTTTCAAGGGTTTCTAGGGTTTTTGGCTCTTTTTCCTTCTTTGAGGGCTTCAACGACCTCCTCAGCTCTCCTCCTAGCACAAACATGTTTGAGATACATGTACCTTCACTCCCATACTCTTGATTGGCACAAACCAATCCATTTGGCAACTCTCCTTGCTGTTGTCCTCTCCAAGCTACTAGCCAAAATGCACTTACACTCGCCTAGTGCTTGATGATTTCATCATCTTTCCTACAAAACAAGACCCCAAAATATATATGTACACTATTTACATAGTCCCCAACTTGATTCCAAGTGGCCATGAGAGGAAAGCCATGGGAAGTCAAGTGGGACTCAATATTCACAAAACTGGCCTGAACCGGCAATGAGACCAAGAACACCAAAAACTTGCAAAAAGATAACTAGTCGGTCTAGATGACTAATATAATAATACAAAAGGTAAGTAAGTGGCAAAAATGAAAGACTCAAAGCATTATATAAGTCCTTTCAGTCCATTCTTGATTGGATGAAGGCTTAAACACAAAAATTCAATGAAAAATTGCTCTCTTCCAATCACAAACAATGTACTCTCCAAGTCTCAATTCATGAAAAGAATCCTCCAACCCAGGTATTAGGGTTTTTCTGACCTTATATACTTTTCTCCCATGCGCTAGGACCCTTGGTTCGGGCTTAGAGCATCATTAATGCCATTTTCCAACTTTTAGGACAAATAGCCAAGGCAACATTGCTCAAAATGCTCACATTGTCCAAGACTTACCCAAACCTCAAGCCCCTAACAAACCTATTTCCAATTCACTCATCAAAAATACTCTTGGGAATTTACATCATAGTCCTTATTCCCTTGGTGGTTGGCTAGAACCACCTACAAGCCAAAAAAAACCAAGATCTTCCAAAAGGACCTCAAGGTGCTCCTACACCATTCTCCCCCTGCAACAAAGAAGTTAAGGAACCTATGGTGTCAAGAGATCCTCCCTAATTCGATGCTTCTTAAAGTCACTTTTTGCTATCCAAGTAGCCTCTGACTCTGGTTGATGTCTCCACTTCACTAGGTGCTCCATGTATGTCTTGTGCCTAGTCTTCTTCTTCACCCTTGAGTCTAGAATCTTGTCCACTTGTGGTCTGATCTGATCAAGTACCTTGAGTTCTTCCAAATCCTTGCTCACCTCACCACTATATTGTTCCTCATCCATTTTTGGTCCTTTATACTTCACCAAGTCTTTCACATTGAAGATAGGCGAAATGGACATCTCCTTGGGTAACTCCACTTTGTATGCATTTGATCGATACTTAGCCAACACTTTACATGGCCCTATCCTTTTCATCTGTAGCTTGCTTGGTATGCCTTTCTTTAGTCTTGCCTTGTTCAAGCATACCATCACCAAATCACCTATTTCAAATTGTAGATCTCTCTTCCCTTTATCTCTTTTAGCATTCAACTTCTGGTTAGCCTCTATCAATGTCTTGTTTACCTACTCATGAACCTCTCTCATTGGTTGAGAAAAATCATCAGGATGTCCACTAATTCCTTCATAACCTTTTAGATCTCTAAGCTCAAGTACACCCCTTGGATGTAAGCCATAAACTATCTCAAATGGACTCTTACCCGTAGTCCTATTTGTGCTATCATTGTAAGCAAATTCTTCTTGTGGAATCACTTGTTCCCATCCTTGTCCATACTCCTTAGTTAGACACCTCAACAAGTTACCAAGTACCCTATTTATCACCTTTTTCTGTCCATCTGTTTGAGGATGATATGCTGAACTATGAGACAAGTTGGTTCCTAACCTCCTCCAAAGATTTTTCCAAAAATGTCCCAAAAATTTCACATCTCTGTCTACAACTATGCTCTTTGGCAACCGATGTATCCTTACTACCTCCTTGAAGAATAGGTGTGCAATCTGACTTGCATCATGTGTTGTTTTGCATGGGATGAAATGGCTCATCTTGCTGAATCTATGCACTACCACAAATACACTGTCCAAACCAGTCGGTGTCCTAGGTAGTCCTACTATGAAGTCCATGCTTATGCATTCCCATGGTCTAGTTGTGATGGGTAAAGGCTGATAAAGACCTTCATTTGTTGATGTTCCCTTTGCCCTTTGACACACTCCACATTGCTCCACATACCTTCTTACATCTCTTTGTATCTTAGGCCACCAATAGAACCTCTCCACTAAGTCTAGGGTTTTGTTCAATCCAAAGTGTCCACTCAAACTGCCATTGTGCTTTTCTTGGATAAGATTATCCCTCATGGAACCTCTTGGAACACATAGTTGTTTCCCTCTAAACAATAGACCATTCTGCAAAGTATAATCTACATATTCCTTGTGAAAATGGTTTTCTAAATCAGTACATACCTTGTAGATCACTGAGAAATCAGAATCTCCTTCATATAGTTCTTTGAATCCTTCAACCCCTGTGCTCTGCAGCTATATCTCTTGAATGGTAAGCAATCTCCTACTAAGGGCATCTGCAACCTTGTTGTTAACCCCTTTCTTGTGCTTGATAGTAAAGGTGTATGACTGCAAAAACTCCATCCATTTGATGAGCCTCAAACTGAGCTTCTCTTGAGTATTGATGCAGCTTAAGGCCTGATTGTCGGTGTATACCACAAATTCTTTGGGTAATAGGTAGTGCCTCCAATTTTTAAGAGCTTGTACTAAAACATACAACTCTAAGTCATAGGATGAGTACCTAGAATTTGATTCATTTAGCCTTTCACTAAAGAATTCCATTGGGATGCCTTCTTGGCTTAGGACTGCACCCACTACTATGTTGCTTGCATCACATTCCACTATGAATTGTTTGTCAAAACTTGGTAAAACTAGTATTGGTTGGGTAGCTATCTCCCTCTTCAATCTTTCAAATCCTTCATTGGATTCTCTGGTCCACACATACTTTGTTTTCAGTCCTCCTTTGATGGTGTCAAGGACCGGTATACAGATTTAACTAAACCTTCTCACAAACTTCCTATAGAATTGAGGTAATTCATGGAAACTCCTAACTTCGGTCCCTATCTTGGGAGCAGGCCAACTGAGAATGGCTTCAACCTTGCTCTTGTCCATCTTCAAGTTCCCTTGAGATACTACAAATCCTAGGTAGACTAGTTCTTGCTTCATGAACTCACTCTTCTCAAGATTTATGGTGAGCTTCTCCTTTTGAAGTTTCCTCAACACACGTTCTAGGTGCTTCATATGTTCTTTTGTTTTGCTAAAGATGAGAATATCATCTAGGTAGACAACCACAAAGACTCCAATATAGTCCTTTAAGACCTCATTCATCACCCTCATAAAAGTGCTAGGTTCATTTGTAAGCCCGAATGGCATCACTAACCATTCATACAACCCTTCTGTGGTTTTAAATGCTGAATTCCATTCATCTCCCTCTTTCATCCTAATCTGATAGTAGCCACTTTTCAAATCATTCTTGGAATAATACTTAGCACCCCCTAAACAATCCATTAGATCTTCTATCCTAGGAATAGGAAACCTATACTAATGGTTATCCTATTTATGGCCCTAGAATTAGTACACATCCTCCACTTATATCCCTTCTTAGGTGCAAATACCACTGGAACAACACATGGACTTATGCTCTTTCTGATCAGCCCTTGGTCCAAAATTTCTTGAACTTGCCTTGCTACTTCTTTATTCTGCTCTGGTGTCATCTTGTATGTCGCCTTGTTAGGTAGTGTTGCTCCTGGTATAAAGTCTATTTGATGATTGATTTCTCTCTTAGGTGGTAGTGTAGCTGGTGTACCTTCACAAATGATATCCTTGAATTGATCCAACAATTGCTTCACTTCTGTTGCCATAGGTAGCCGACTAGGTGACTCCTCCTCCTTTGGCTTCAACATTATTGCATAGACAACTCCTTCTTCCTGCTTCATGTCTTTTAGGAATTCCTTTCCACTAATCAAAAGTGCATGGGATTCTACCTTTTCCACTGTCGTTTCCTCTATTAGAGACTAAGTTTTGTAAGTCACTCCATCCATCTTGAATGAGTACTTATTCTCCTTTCCATGGTGTACAGCCTCCCTGTCATATTGCCATGGTCTGCCAAGCAACAAATGGCATGCATCCATTGGTAACACATCACATAGTATCTTGTCTTGATACTTTCCTATAGTAAATTCAACCCAAACTTGTTCATTGACTAGTATATTTTGCCCTTTGTTCAACCAAGTAACCTTGTAAGGACACACATGGGGAATCTTGCTAAGGTTCAACTTTTGTACTGCCTCCTCTGAGATGACATTATCAGTAGAACCTGAGTCAATGATGACCTTGCAAACCTTACGTAGTATCTTTTACTTGACTCTAAAAAGAGCTCTCATTTGTTTGTGTTCATCCTCAGTAGGTGCTTTGATCAAGATCCTTCTCAACATGAGATGTTCTCCTTTCTCTGAATCTAGACTTCTTCTGAGTTTTTAGAACAGTCCTCTTCTTAGACATGAGCAATCTTTTTCTCACCTTGTGAAGATGTTGGCTTTTCAGGACACCTATAAGTTGGATGACCCAACTGTCCACAATTGTAGCATTTCATGGAAGCAAAATGAGAGCTTCTTCCAAAGCCTCCTGATCTACCTCTTCCACCATTGAAAGAGCTTCTACCTTTGTATCCCCCTCTACTATTTTTCTCATGGGACTATTCACCCACCTTAGAATCGCCTTGGCTTCTATTTTCATTGCTCCTTCCACCAAAACCTCCTCTATGTCAACCCCTGGGGTCTATAACTCTTCCTTTATCCCTAGTATTAGAATCTTGTTTCTTTTTCAGTTTCTCCTCCACTTTAAGAGCCATCTGATAGCAGCTATGGAGGGTAGTAAGTGTGAAAAGACTCAACTCCTCTTGTATGTTCCATCTAAGGCCGTTTAGATACCTACCAACCTTAATTCTTTCAGTTTCATGCACTCTAGATCTGAGGCTTAGTTTTTGGAACTCCTCTGTATAGGCAGATACATCTAGGTCTCTTTGTCTAAGATTTTGCCTCTTTTTATGCAATTGGATATCATAGTCCTTGGGTAGATAGTTCTCCTTCACTTTAGCTACCATAGTTTTCCAACTTCCTATGGGTTTCTTGGCTTCCTTCTCTCTTTATTCTTGCAGAAATGTCCACCAAGTTAGTGCTTGTCCTCTTAGCCTTGATTCAGATATTTTCACCTTTTGTGCCTCAGTAACACCATCACATTCAAAGTGATTTTCCATTCCCTCAATCCATTCCATAAGTAACTCTGCATCCATTCTTCCTGTGAAAATAGGTATGCCTTCTAGTGCCTTGCCACTTAATGCCTTTAATGCTTTGAGGAAGGGTTCCTCTGCTAATGGAGGGTCAATTCATGGTTCTATATCTTCCTCAACTTGGTTCTTACCCTTGTCTTTATCCCCTGCTAACTGCACTTTCATCTTGTCTGTAGTCTCTGCAACCTCTTCTAGTTTGTGCTTCATCTCCTCCACAACTTCTTCAGGTCGTCTATTCTTTTCTTGTTGCTCTTTCAAGTCTCTAGCTAGCTCTACATTAGTCACCATGGTATTCTCTCCTATGGATTCTCTTCTCTCTGACATTCACTTCTCAATTCCCAAGCCTTTTATGGCTCTGATACCAATTTGATGGGGAGTCTTATTCCTCAAGATCACTCTTGCTCTTCCCAAGACCTATTCTCTGCTCTTCCTAGGGTATTCCTCTCTACCCTACTCAAGGATCACTCCTTAACCCCTCTCACCTCGTAAGACTTTCCACCAACTTCAAATTCTTCACCATTACTCCCAATCCACCACTAAGCTTCCTTGGGCTCCACACTGACCCAAAGTGTCCTAACCACTCCAGGGATAGGGAAGGGTATTCTAGATTTCGCTTTGTTGATTTTTCTCCTCACTAATCCATCTTATTGGATTCTTTCACCTTTTATCCATCGCTTCATTGAAAAAGTCAATTTTAGGCCTTGTAGCCTTCTGGCCCAATTAGGCCTCCTAGAACCCGTTTTCTTAACTTTTCTCACAAAAAGTCTTAACAAACCCCAAATGTTTTTGTAGATTCTTTCTATTTACCATCAAGGCTCCAAGATTTACTTGGCCTTAGGTCATATAAGTGTCCGTACATATGACTATCCTCAAACCCCCTATTTTTAAGGGTTTCTAGGGTTTTTGGCTCTTTTTCCTTCTTTGAGGGCTTCAACGACCTCCTCAGCTCTCCTCCTAGAAAAGACATGTCTGAGATACATGTCCCTCCACTCCCATACTCTTTATTGGCACAAACCAATCCATTTGGCAACTCCCCTTGCTGCTGTCCTCTCCAAGCTACTAGCCATAATGCACTTGCACTCGCCTAGTGCTTGATGATTTCATCATCTTCTGTACAAAAAAAGATCCCAAAATCTATATGTACACTATTTACACAGTCCCCAACTTGATTCCAAGTGGCCATGAGAGGAAAGCCACGGGAAGTCAAGTGGGACTCATTATTCACAAAACTGGCCTGAATTGACAATGAGACCAAGAACACCAAAAACTTGCAAAAAGATAACTAGTCGGTCTAGATGACTAATCTAATGCTACACAAGGTAAGTAAGTGACACAAATGAAAGACTCAAAGCATCAGATAAGTAATTTTAGTCCATTCTTGATTGGATGAAGGCTCAAACACAAAAATTCAATGAAAAATTGCTCTCTTCTAATCACAAAAATGTACTCTCCAAGTCTCAATTCGTGAAAAAAATCCTCCAACCCAGGTATTAGGGTTTTTCTGACCTTATATACTTTTCTCCCACTTTCTAGGACCCTTGGGTCGGGCTTAGAGCATCATTAATGCCATTTTCCAACTTTTAGGACAAATAGCCAAGGCAACATTGTTCAAGACTTACCTAAAACTCAAGCCCCTAACAAACCTGTTTCCAATTCACTCATCAAAAAAACTCTTGGGACTTTACATCATAGTCCTTATTCCCTTGGTGGTTGGCTACAACCACCTACAAGTGAAAAGAAAACCAAGATCTTCCAAAAGGACCTCAAGGTGCTCTTGCACCATTATTTCTGCAGATCCTCTAGGATTTACGTTGGTAATTCGGTTCATTAAAATATTGTATGCAAAATCTTCCTATGGTAAAAATTTATCCCAACTTCCTACCTTATCTCCAACCAAACATCTCAACATGTTACCAAAATTTATATTCACTACATCTATTTTTCCATCTATTTTTGGGTGATGTGTTGAACTGAACTTCAAATCTATCTTCATCTTATTCCATAATGTCCGGAAAAAATATCCAATTAACTTGGTGTCTCTATCTAAAACTATGCTCCTAGGTAATCCATGCAATCTCACAATTTCTCTTAAAAATAAGTCAGCAACATGCACAACATCATTAGTCATCTTACAAGGAATAAAATGTTCCATTTTAGAAAATATATCCATTACTACCATAATAGAATCATAACCTCTTTGTGTTCTTGCTAATCCTAAAATGAAATCCATGCTTAAATCTTCCCAAGGTCTCTCTAGTACTGTCAAAGTCTTGTACAATCTAGTATTTTGACTATTTCCTTTCGCAACTTGATGAATTCTACAAGTTTGGAAATACTTCCTTATATCCTTATATATTTGCAACCAAAAATATTGTTCACTTTAAAAAAATACTATCTTATCTACTCCAAAGTGTCCTACTAATCTACTACTATGGTTTTCCTTGATCACATTCTCCCTCATTGAAATCGATATACAAACATGGTTTTCCTCGAATAACATGTCCTCTTGAATAAAATAATCCAACCATTGGCTCCGGTTTGTCACTATTGGTTGTTTACATGTTCTCCATGTTTCACCAAAATTGACATCATATTCATACATATCCTTCAACTCCTTGAATCCTGCACAATACTTGCATTGTCATCTCTATCAACAAATTTCTCTTTCTAATCAATGCATTTGTAAGTTCTTTGTTTGACTTGCCACTTTTATGTTTTAACACAAATGTATAAATCTTCAAGAACTCAACCCATCTCATATGTATATGATTCAAATTTCCTTGACTATTCAAATACTACAAGGCTTGATGATCCATATACAACACAAATTCCTTAGGCAACAAGTCTTGTCTCCACTTCTTCCAAGCTTGAATTATGGCATAAAATTCCTAATCATAAACTAAGTATCTTCTTCTGGCATCATTCAATCTCTCATTGAAATAGGCTATAGGTATTCCTTCTTGACTCAATACTGGTCATATTCCATTTCCACTTGCATCACAATCAACTTGAAATACCTTGTCAAAATCTAATAATGCTAATGTTGGCTGCTCTATCTCCTTTGTGCTCTAGACGTCCACTTGAAATCCTTCTTGTCTCCTCTCATTGTCTCTGTCATGAGGTTACATAAACTATTGAAACTTCCGATAAAATTCCAATAGGAAATATCTAATCCATAGAACAATCTTACTTCCCCAATGTTTACCAGTGTAGGCCAATCAAAAATTGCTTTCACTTTCTCTAGATCTATCTTCAATCCTTCAATAAAAATAACAATTCCAAGGTGTACAAACTTTGTCTTTATGAAACTACACTTCTTGACATTAATGAACAAATTTTCTTCTCTCAACATCTGCAATACTTGTCAAATGTGCTACAAATGTTTGTCTTTAGTCTTACTGAAAATCTAAATATCATCCAAGTAAACAATGATAAACTTACCCAAATATTTCTTCAATACCTCATTCATCAATCTAATGAAGGTGCTCGGTGCATTGGTCCATTAAAAAGGAATTACTAACCACTCATGCAATCCCTCATTAGTCTCAAATGTAGTCTTCCATTCGTCTCCTTCTCTAATCTTGATACGATGATATCCACTCTTGAGATCAATCTTTGTGAAATACTGTGCTCCACTCAAACATTCCATAATGTCATCCATCCTCGACAATGGAAATCTATAATTGATAGTGATCTAATTGATTGATCTTGAGTCTATATACATTATCCATTCTCAATATTTATTTGGTGTAAGGACATCAGGTACCGCACATGTGCTCAAGCTTTCTCTGATCAATCCTTTCCTCAACAACTCTTATTTTTTTTGGTTCAAGTCTGCATTCTCTGCTGGTTTCATTATATGTGCTACTTTTTTTGAAACACTTACTCCTAGTATAAGATATATATATAATGAGTGATACTCTAGATTGGCGGTAATTTACCTAGTACATTTTCTAACATGATGTCTTCATATGAGCTACCAAAAATTTTGCAACTTCTTCATGGGGTAGGTCTTCACTCTTTGTTATCTCTGAACTACCTCCTTTCTTTGGAATTAGTGAAAAACACATGTTATCATGCCTCAATCCATCAAGAAAATTCTTTACATCTACCAAACATATTCTGGTACTACCACAAAATTCAGTCTTCTCCTCTTCCTCCAAAGGTATCACCTTGATTCTCTTTCCATTTGATGTCACGGTATAAGTATTCCTTTCTCCATCAAGAATTTATTTCTTATGATATTTCCATGGTCTTCCTAATGGTAAATGACATGCATCCATAGGCATAATATCACACAACACTTCATCCCTATATGATCCAATATGAAATTTCACCAAACACTATTCATTCACATATATCTTATGCTCATCTTGAATCCAAGGTATCTTATAGGGATTTGGATCTTTCAATCTCTTCAATTTTAACTCTTTTATCATCTCCTCTAAAACTATATTTTTAGTACTACCTCTAGATTAATGATAACTTTGTATGTACATTTCCTTCGGACTTACATTTGGTTTTGAATAGACTTTTCCTTTGTGGTGGTTCCTCAATCACTTCTTCTTTCATTAAAGCTCTTCTCATCACCAATGATTCTCCTTTCTCTAGTTTACTAGTTCAATTAGGGGATCCAACACACTCCTCATCCACCTATGCTATTTTTCTAGTATGATCAAGTTTCTTTCTGGTGCTTCCTTGATGACACATGAATTCTCTATGTCCTTCACCTCCATACTTGAAATAGGTTACTCTAAATGATCTTCTCTTAGATATTCCTTCATCTCTCTAAAATCCATCATTATGGTAAGGATTATGACCTCCTCCATTGTTGTGGTAAAAAATTATATCTTCTCTTCCTCTATGGTATGAATTAGTATTACTTTCTTCACTCCAATAGGGTTTTGAATCTTTGTTTTGTTCCACATATGGTCTTCTTTCTTCGAAATGGGTTCCATTCTTCTGAAATCTTCCTCTTGTGTTTCTCTACCTTTGTTCAAACTTCTTGCTTAGCCTCTCTAAAAAATTCAATGAAAACTAGTATGCTTCTTCAATAAATGTCATCTTTGCTAGGCTCAATTCTTCTTGAATGTTTGTTCTTAGTCCATCGATATATCTTGAAACCTTTTTTTTGCTTGCTTCACTATGACCATTTCTGATTATCATCTTGTAGAATTCATTAGTATACTCATTCACATATCTTTCTTTTTGTCTTAGGCTCTCTAATCTCTTCAATAATTCTAGTTCATAATCTACTGTTATGAATTGATTCTCCAGCTTTGTCACCATTTTGTCCCATTTGTGATTCTTTCTTTGCCTCTTCTATTTTGGTCTAATTGAAATTCTTTTCACCATAATGCAACATGACCAAGTTCAACTTTTTTTTCACAAATCTAACTCTTTCCATATCTTCAATTTATTCATATTCAAAATATTCTTCGATTTCATTGATCTAATCAATCAACTCTTTAGGATTCAAATTTCTTGCATAATTTTGAATTTCAACTCTAGTTCACTTGCCAATCTTTGATATTTATTTGAATATATTTACTTGATATGTTTCTTCTTCTTCATCTAGGGTTTCTATTATTTGATTTGTATGCTTTTATTCATCATCACTTTCATCATTTTGCCTAGGGTTTAGGTCTCACCTTCGATCTTATTCAACAACATCTAGCCTAACTCACATTTCACACATCATCTCCAACATTTCATCCATTCTTCAAGAAATATTCTCCATAGCAGATGCTCTCTTTGATGACATATCTCCCCTCGAATTGGTGCAACTTCCTCAATTTGGTGATCTAGATACAAGGGTTTCAACTACCTCACAATTTGTGATCGCTTGAAAAAAAAAAGAAGTTTGGCTCAGTTTGACAATCTTTTAACCTTAAGGAATTCCTTTAGGAATAAAAGACCACTTTGATACCACTTGGTACAGTCATGGTAGGAGGGTTCTAGAAGGAACAATTTGGACTATGTATTAATGATTCAACAGAGTGGAAATAACACAACAAATTGGTATGCAAACATGAAAATTCATTGAATTGATAATCTTACATGCAAAAAATGCCTCATGGGTGAATATCCAAGGCTCACAGGCCTGCTACAAGGGTATTCAGTAATAAAATTGACCAACATGCCTTATTACATGCCCCCAAAGGGTCTATGCAAAAGTATGATGAACCTAAATCTTATCCTAAAACTACTGATCTAAAAAATTTGAATCCTAGATGATTACAAATGCTTATAAATAATATTCTTAAGCTCCAATATAGGTCATGTTGGAATCAAGGAACACTGAGAGGGGGGTGAATCAATGTTCTTCACTTTTTAACTTTCTTAATCCGATCCTTAAAGCTCTTATAACATTCAACCAAAAGAAATATGCATGAACATAAAAAAATAACCACAACACCATAAGATGAGGGTTTTTACGTGGAAACCCTGTTAGGGGAAAAACCACAGTGGAAGGTCAATCCACAATATTATCTGAGTATACTCAAAAATAGATTTTATAGAATGGGAATGCACTTGCATTTAGGCACACTGACTAGAGCTCACTGCTCATAAATGAAGACTCTTTGTCTTATAAAAATATTCTGATTAAATCCATCCAAGGAATTGAACTAAGAAAAATAGCATCTAGTAACGCCTGATTACAGTTTTTGTTTAAGCACATTAGTTGATTTCTTGACCTTCTATTTGATTCTGCGCTTCTGCCCTGCTTTGCTTCAATTCGCATCACAAATCCATTTTATGCACACTTGTGAAACTGTGCATAATCCTTCTACTATTCACAAGACACACCAACACATATCACATGTATCAAAATGATATAATCAATAATTTATATATATCCACCAGTAAATATTTAATCACTACCTTTCAACTTCAACAAAAGTATGAAAATATTTACAAACTGTTGGCTCAATCCATAGTTAATTCTAGATTTGCACCAACCAAGGTTGGACATAACATAGTAATGACCCAAATGAATACGTTTGAACATGAAAATATTTAAACAATTACTCCTCAAACATCCACAATGGCTACATCCACTAAGTCAGCTTTTTGAACTGATAAACAAAACATTAATCAACTGGATCTTCTAACTCACACATCAATATGATTTTATGCACTTGTCACAAAAAGGTCTTGTTGAGTGTCCTCCTAGGACACATTCCCCCTATGGTGAATTGGTCATTTAGGGTGTTTCTTTTCAACTTTCAGTGTCCTCTATTACTTGGTCTACACTCCCAATTCCTCTAGGTTCCATAGTAAAAAAATTACAAATAAATTCTGAAAGTGAGTTTACGTGGCTTGACGACAATGTTGACAACTTTTGTTGCAACTTTGACAATTTTCACAATTTTTTCTTTTGATAGATCTTCAATCCCTCTTCAAACTAAGATTTGAAAAATACACAAGAGAGATTTTAAAAAAAAATTATGGTGAATGGGGGTTTTTCTTGGTCAGATCCCATTTTTGTAATTAAACCATGAAATGAAGTAATGAAACATGAAATAAATCATGAATGAATAATTGCTATGTTGCAATTCACAAAACCATTGAAAGAATGAAACTTATTAGATATCTCAAAGGTCTTTATCTTGCATGAAATGGTTTTATTTATGATGTGATCTTGATACTTGTATCTTGAATTGAATTCTTGAAACTTACATCACAATATTAGCTTTGAAAACATGCATGATGCTTGATAACTTTGACACGATGGTTGAGATATTGAATGCTGCAATAAATGATTAAAAAATTTAGTCTGGAACACCTTTTACAATAATCTTAGCTCTTGTGAAATTTGGATTAATGCTCTAGGATTTGAATTGATAAAAATAACATGCTTTTATAGACAATTTTCTAATTTCCCAAAAATTAAACATTACAAGCCAAAATTTGAAATTGAATTCGGGATCATATAAGGCCACAAAAAAAATATTTAAAATTTTAATTTAGCATCTAAAGGGGACCCATTCGACCAAGGGTGAATGGGTCGTAACCTAAACTGCAAGGAACTATTCATTTCAACGTATTAAAAATGGTAATTGCATTAATTAAATATTTATTCCCATTTTAGAAATTACAATTAATTAGGCTTGTAGATGTAAAATAAGGCTAAAAAGAGGCTTAATTAAGTCCAATTATTTAAGGTACCTAAACATAGTGTGAAAATGTAAAGTATTATGTTTTTCGACACTACATTTAGCCCCCATTTTAGTGAGAGGATGAGCCCTACATAAAACTCAGACTAAAGTAGATAAACAAGTGTCAAGAAATTTCTAATTGTATAGCTATTAGAAATATTAGACAACAAATATCAAGGAGGATGATTAAGTCTCCAAGATCAAAGATCTCATGGAAAACCAACAAAGGAACACCAAGACACATACCTTTGTTAAATTTATGCAGCAACAAGACAAGATACACAAGCATACAATGTAAAAATTAATGAGAAAGGAAAGAGAGATAAAGGTGGATTAAGACTTGACTATTTTCCCAATCGATATGGATCAAGCCTTAGATATTTGTGTAAAAATTTTACAAGTGGAAACCTATTGCCCACTATGCAAACAAAATATACTCAAACGGGCTAGTGAAATCCATTGTCCACTAGGTGAACCCCAAAAAGTGTCTAATGAGAAGTTGTGCCGGGTATAGGCTTCCATTGTACTAATGATGCCAAAGTGATACCTATGATAACTTGTATAAGGCACCATAGAAATGGTCACATGGATAGAAAGCTACATTATGATAAGAACTTATCAGAAAGGATCCACTAGAAAGAAAGTTGTCTTATGCTTGGTGGCCATGAAAAACATAAAGGCTCCATTAGAAAGAAATTTGTGTTATGCTTTGTGGCCATGAACAACATAAAGGCTCTACTCGCAAGAAAGTCGTGTTATGTATTGTGGCCTTGATACATGCAATAGGATATTTAAAGGGGCTTTACTTAGTTCATGAAAGGTCTCACCTTAGGGAAGATTGTGCCTAATGTCTCCAAGAGAGGATTAGTTTTGGATAAAATATTCACAACTTATAGAATGCAAGTTGTAGCATCACCACTAAGAGGAATGTCATATGCCAAGAAAGGTCACACTCTTTAAGTACATCAAACCTAATGACACCACTAAGAAGACACATCACATGAAGTAAGAAGGCCACACTTTGAAGCAAACAATGAATGGTGACACATATGCCCCCTCTTTAAAGAAATTTTAAAACACCATGCTATGTGAAATTACTTTAACGTAGAACATAATAAATGGCAATACATGAGAGATTTATTTAGAAAGTCCTATATTAAAAATATATGTTTCCAAATAAAGTTGCATCATGAAAAGGGATTTACCCCAACATGCAATGCTAAAGATAACATAGAAAGAAAATTATGTCACATTTAATCCAACTTAAGGCATGTCATCCACATCCCAATCTTGTTCTTATATATACATGGAAGGAAGTCAACTAGCCAAACAAGACTATGAAAATTTTCATACTAGAACAAGGGTACCTAACCCCTTGCCCCCCAAGGGAAAAAGGTGAGCCTAAAATGGATGATGATATGTTGATCCTTGCAAAAAGAAAATATCATTGCATAAAGCCAAGTTTATACCCTCATGCATGGTAGTGAATATGATATGATACTATAACTACCACATGGCAAGGAGCAACAACTAATGTTATTGATTATGATGAGTAGACAAAGTATCAATTTGATGCATATCCAATGAGATATTCCCACATTTAGTATCTATGAGTTCAAGATGCACCACGGTTAAACTTGTCTTAGAAGAATATATTGTAATAGTGTTGGTATTGAGTGAAGGATTTTTTGATTATTTTGTTATCTTTGAAGGACAATAACCAAGATCGCTAGTTGTTTCTTGTATATTAGTCTGTATAGGGACATGAATGCCTTGTTCTCTAGCACCACATACTTTTCCACTATAACCAATTTGTTTCAAAATATTGTAACCTTTTCCATTTCTTTTGGATTTGGTGGTTTCTCATGATCACACTCTTCATATGTGGATGTGTAAGTGTTGTTTTCCTCTTCTTTGCTAAAAGTTGTGGACTTACATGCTTTTGATTAATCTACTTGTGTTGATACTATGTTTCTTCTCTTTCTTATTTTGCGTGTAATATTATATTCTCCAATGAATGTAGGCATGGAATCCAATGAACCCCAATCATCATCCAACAACTATGATTTCTTAAATGCTATTTTCTCTTTCTTCTTCTTTCACAGGTTCAAATTTTGAGTTTGTGTCAATGTTTTCAAAGGAATTTCCTTGTCTTTATCAGTGTGTAATAAAATTTTGGGTGAGGGCCAACCTTGATTATTTGAACCTTGTTTTTATAGAAATATTTCATTAAATGATTAATATTTGTAGGTACTCCATTCATCTCATGGATCCACGGTCTACCCAAGAGTAGATTGTATGAGAGATCTTGAGGCATGAAATGGATAGGAGTTTGCAATGTGACCTTTCCAACTCTAATATGTAATATTATCACACCAAGTGGTTGTTTCCCCACATTACCAAATCCATGAATAGATAAATAATTAGGTTTAATCATAGTCTTTTCCACTCCAATATGATCTAAAAGGTTCACAATACACACTTTGAGAGTTGAACCATTGCCAATGATAGTTATTTTTATTTCACTTATTAATGCCATCAATTACCATAAGAGATTCACTTTTTTTTGCACTTCTAATAGAGGTAACTCACCTTGATGAAAGGAAATTTCTAAGTTCATCGAGTTCATGTACCATAAATTAGGGCAACTAGATCATTTGGTTGCACACTAGGAGGGATAAAAACTTGTTTGTAAAGAACTTTGAATCATATTAGGTTAGTTAGGTAAAGCTTGAATAAGATCCCATAAATAAATATTAGTAGGAGTTTTTTTTGACTTGTTCTAGAAGATCACACTCCTTTCCGCCATGCAAACTAAAATGAGGATCACTACATAAAATAGGTTGAGGTAATGGTATTGAAGTAGGCATGGTTTGTGGTTTCCTATTATTCCTTGTGTTATATCTATGAGATAGTATTATAACTCATTTTTTGTGAAACATTGTGTTGAGGTGGTCATAAGATAAGCATAGGATTTTTTTGCACTTGTGGTTGTTGCAAGGATGGATAGAGGTTGAGTTGACGCTTAGGAGGTCCAATAATTAAAGGAATTTTGGGTATGTGTAGGATCATGATGGTCCAAAAAGTGGCAATATGTAGTGATATGATGGTTCACGTGGCTAACGACTTTTTTTTATGCAAAATCAATGAAATGAAAAGGGTTTTTAAAGGAGATTCTCAACTTTCCACCAATATAAATTATGATTTACTTTGAATTTAATAAATAATTATTATTCATTTTCTATTTGAATTATGACTAAAGTCTCGATTGATAAGCTGATTGAAAAAATATCTATAGCTTTTAAACGGTATCACATTTTTTGAATCTAAAAAATGCGTCGCATTCTATGTTTTGCATAATATAAGATTAAAAAAAAAAAATGAATTTCATGAAGTTTTGACCAAGTTAAGGTGGTTAGACATAAGAGTTTTTATATTTTCTAAAAGTTGTAATAAAAATTCATAATTAATTATTTACTTGGAAAAAAATTATAAAAAAATATGCATGACATCAAGACATGATTCCTCTACTTATATCTAAAATCTTACAAAAAATATTATCATTTTATTATGGTTAGGGTGGTCAAACAGACACCTACTTATTTTTTCCCTGAAATTTAAGTACTACTGCATTGAAATTTCAAATTTTCACCAAATATATTTTTTATTTTTTTAAATCAACCTAGTAGATTACAAACTAAATTCAATTTTCTACATATTCTATTCTTATATATTTTTGAAATAATATAGTTAACTTATTCAAATTTTTATTTCAAGTTGCCTAACTCTAATTTTCTATATTTTTATCACCACTTAAGGGCCTATTTTTTCCATGATGATCCTGCATATACCTGGGTCATATGCCAATTTGATAATTGTTTGAGTTAAAAAAATATAACATACTAGAAAAAAGTAGTGTTCTTCCAACTTTAGCTTCTAAAAATGCTTCTATAACTAAGGAAAACTAAAATAACTTGTTTTTCCAAAAAGGGGACCTCTTCCTTTTGGTTCCACCTCCTATTTACAACTAAAGAGGGAGAACCACTGCCAATGTCCCAGAAGTAAATACTACTAGATGCCAACATCTGATAGCTCATGATCTAATTGTAGATATTTGATTAGGTCACAACAATATTTTCTCATTAATTCCCAACTACCTCCTTTATGTCATTTAGATATTTAGCAAAAAATGCTATTTGGAAACAATCAAATCCTATAAAATTTCCTAGCAAAATTTGGTTGACCAATCACATAGGTTGACAGTGCAGACTCAAAGGTTCTAGCCTAAAAACAAGGAAAACCTAACATGCTCCGACAAACTCCAAAAAGAGATTGGTCCTTTAAAGTGCAACCTGCCCAAAGTGAAGAGATGATGTGTCAAGTGGGTGTGAAATCTTAGATTTATGAAAAATATCCTGAGAGAAAATCATCGTTGAGCTGACACGTGCCTTGGATTTCTCCTAAAAGGAAGGCGATAAACAAAATCTGTGCAACCACCACATGGTGCATTGCTCAACTTTCAAAAATTTTTGTTCTTGAAGCGCAAATTCATCTCGAAGCCTAAAATGTATAAAAGTCGAAAATAAAAAGAATATTAAGGAAAAATTGATTCAAATAGACTATTGTATATTACTTTGTAAAATACAACTCGATGCATCCAAAAATAGAAACTTCTTAACAATCCTTGAATTTCACTTACAGATCTATGATCTCATTTAAGCACTTATTTAGCTCTTTGAACTAAAGAAAAAATGAAATCACATATTCAACCAAAGTGAATGAAGATAAATAAATGAACCTTGATCCCTTTATTCATAATTTGAAATCCAAAATTATAGAGGAGAGAAACTAATATAGGAACTTGCAATTATCATTCATATATATTTACTACTATAGAACAATTAAGCCTATTATAGATCTGAATACATTCCTAAGAATTAACACTAATCTATCTCTCTAAGCTTTAAATTATCAGAATTACACATAAATTAGCTCAAAATTGCTTAACCATCAAAATAACTGTGTGATTGGGTTTGCAATCCCATTTATAGAAGCATGGAAGCAACAAGAGTTGGGACAAATTTCAATTAAAGTCACATTTTTTATTTGACATACATTTCAATTTTAATTTGAAAATTCCCAAGACAGTTATATTTGCACTTTGCAAAGTGGGGGGGAAACACATAAGACACCACTTATTTTAATTAGTTGAGGAAGATACACCCACCTTCCAAAAGGAACCTTTCACTCATTGCAATATCATAATATTTTCCTCAGAAGAAATTTTTTTAACCACGCACACACCCATTCAATAAATATTAAAGTATAAAAAGAAATAAAAAAGAGGACCAACCAATCCAAGTCAACATTTATGCAATAAATCTTCATGATAGGGAGAGAACAATATTTTGCAATACTTCAATGAAAGCCTAATCTGCACTATTTCCAGGCTATGCATTGTTTCTCTCTTGCTCTTTATTCACCATGTTTGTCATCACCTTCCTAGCATAAGCTCATTCAGTGAACCTCTCCAACCATGTGTTATACTTATTTTTCAGTGGTCCATCTCATTTCCAACAAGGTCTACAATTTGGCGCTATGATAAATGTACCTTGGATCAATTAATGCTTGAGCTTCTTTAATAATTACATCCATTCTTATTTCAACTCCATCCATGTTATCAATGTGGGGGTTCAACACCGAGTAATCAATTATAGTTAACATCATCCTAGCCTATGGTAGCCACTCTCCCAATTCATGCTTCCATTTGGAAAACACCATCAACTCACCCATGTCATCTAATATTTTAGGCATACTATGATCTTCCACATCCCTAAACATTCTCAATTTGTTTTGGAGTTTCATTCCTAACTTCTGATGGAAATTGTTATTTCATTAAGCAAATCAATGACCTGCAATATTTCAAAAACATGAGTAGGAGCTTCAAGATCTTTCTGCATTTTGGACATTATCTCCTTCAGTGTTCAAACCCTATTACTCCATTTTCTCCACTTAGTTTGAAAGGCCCTTTGAACCTGCAAAGGTTTAATTTAAGCCTCATGGATGTTCTTGTAGGCTACCTACACATCATCAACTCTATTGACCAATTTTGTCACTCTATCTCAATACATCCTCAAAAATGTCATTTTCCACTTTACTCGATTATAGTTTGGCTTTCTTTGTATTCTCCTTTTCTGATTTCAAATCTTGATTAAAATTGTGAATTCTCAGTGACAAGGTCTCTATGTCTTGTTTAGACAAGTCTGAGGTAGATTTTTTTGGAGATGGGAAACCCTTTTATGTTGTATCAAGCACCCTATTATGTTCATCCATCAGTTTCTTGTATCTATCGAACAACTTCTTATAGTTAGCCTCTATAATCTAAGCAGTATTTATAGTCAACATTGTAACATGCATTTTCAATTATGCAGTTGTAGTAGTAGTCATTTTTTTACCCTCATGACAACTATTACTCCAATCTCCTTTTCCATAGATTTTATGACATCAGGCTTCCCTGTGTTTGGTACCGTAGACCAAATGGAAAGTGTGTGCAACTTGGGGCTAAAACCTTAGCCAAAGATTTTATTGTCAAAAACCTCCTCAAAAATAGAGGCATGGGGATACTTGCTAATTGCATCAAGTGCAATAGTAGATGATATGTCCCATTCAAGAAATAAGTGTGTCCCACTCGCTTTCACCCATGTTATTGCCTCATCAGGTGACATGCTAGAAATTTCTTGTATTATTTTATCTTCCTCCTCCTTTTAAGATTCTTCTTGTAAGGATGGGGTCAAACTTCTCTTTTACTTCTTCAATCCTTATTTTAATGTTAGATCCTTTAACATGGATGAAAAAGTCTCTGAATTCTTTAGTCTTGAAAAAATCACCATCACACATAAATTTTGCATAGGACTTTTTTTTTACATCATCATATTCAACCTCATTGTATGCCCACTTTACAATATTGCTTAGGAAAACCACTATATTCAAGGAATCATTATTGTCTTCAAGGAATTCTTGATCCACCTCCTACTCCATGGGAATGTTCTCTTTAGATTCCTCTAGGACTTGAACCTCACCAATCTACTTACTTACTGAATAAACCACTAATGGAGTGACTGGAGGTTGTCTACCTATCTCTTTTGTTCACAAGCGGATGTGTGGAGAAGAGGATTGAGATGGTTGGTTCCTCAATTGAGAATCATTTTTCTCCTTGGCCATCTTGGTCGTAATCTTATCTTGCTTTACTTTCTCAAAGAAGCTATTGTCACTAAAGTCACCAAACATTAATTTTTCCTTCACAAATTTATCATCTTCCTCTAAATAGGGGCTAACAAAGAAAGGGTTTTCCTTTAGCATCTTCTCTTCAATTGCACATATCCTTCTCCATGCATTCTTCCTTGCAATAACTTCTTCATCAGATGATAAATTCCTAATCACATCCTCCTGAAAGAGGAACTGATGGGGCTCTCCTGACAACCATATAGCTCTTCTTTCAGCAAAGATTACCCCCTTAGGGTCACAAAAATTAATGACTTCATGATTCAACCTATAATTATTTAGAAGAGAGACAAACCTCTCAATACCCTCCTTTCAGGTGTAGCTAAAATATGCGAATTCACAATCAGGATTCACAAGGGATGTCTTTATTTTCTTTCTGAAATGGTACTTGTCCATGGTATCCAATTACCACATGATTTCCATAAATAATTTTCTATTCGACACATATATAGGCAACTTGTGAGGTGGCATCAGGGCTCCATGAACTCTGATTGTTGTGTATTTAGTATGAAGATACCAATCTCCCCAATTGAATTTGTGTTTAGTGTTTTCAATATATTCCACAAGCCTCAAGATTTCTTTAACACCTTGTGAAATTTTATTTATGGGCTCCAAACCCAATTGTTCCAGCACCAAGAACTTAAAAACATTGCAAAACATATTATAATCAGAATATGGACAATGCACATCCCAAATATGTGTCCATGTTTGCACTGAAAACTCATTGTCCATGTCATCTCTTTCTCTTAATTTTACATAGTTCCTCGTCACCTCTTTTCTCTTGTTGGAATGTGATGATATTGATTTTTTTCATTAATGGTTGTCGTTGATGTAAACATATCTTAATTGATTGATTAAGGTTTGACTTTGTTACTTTGGTGATCTAAATTGGCATACTCTAGATGTTTTGTTGTGATGATATATCTTTGGTCATGCTTGTCCTGGTCCCATACATCTTGCAACATAATGAGATACTCTTTTGGGTTCGGACCTAATTGAAAAGTGGTTAGCGTGTTCTGAAACATTGCTTGCATTGTAATCCTATCCCTCATTTTTGGATATCATGGTTACTATGTAGCATGTTTATTTGAGTGAGGAGGTTATGTGTGGTCCAAATTTCATTCCCTTCCACTGTGTGAATATTTTTGTGGTGACCTAATTCAAATTGTGCTCAACCAACTTAGGATTTTATGGAAGCATGAAATCGAATTGTGTTTGGCCAACTTGAGGAGATTATGAAGGCATTGATTGGTTTAAGTAGAAGTTGATCTCGTTCGGTGAAATTAATTTTGGTGAATGCAAATTTGAATATCTAGAAATTGTGCAACTATTGGAGATATTTATCTCTGTGGTGGATTCCTTTTTCATCATTCTTCTAGTAGTTTGCCTTTTTTTGTATAATTGGCTATAAGAGTCGGGCAATGAGCCCAACCGACAGTGAGCCACCCTGTAGTGAGCCCTTGTAAAAATCACTTTAACTAGTTTCACCTTAACTGGTGTTTTATAATTGATAATTAGCATTCTCTGTGGTTTTTCCCATCTTGGGTTTCCATGTCAATTTTGGTGTTCGTTGTGCATGATGTTGTTAAGTGAATTTAGTGTTCATATCTATTTAATTTCTATTCAATTTATTTGAGTTTGTTCATATTAATTAATGATAACAAAATTGTTGTATAATAACTGATTCACCCCCCTCTCAGTTATCCAGACTATTCTACAACACTTCCATAGCAACAAGTGCATCAATAGAGAATAGTTCCTACACAAAAATGGAGAACTTGCATCTTTCAATTTCATCAGGTCCTCATGCAAATGCTCAACTATGTAGGAAGCATAATTGCAAGCCCTATTCTAATACTTTTGTTGAATATCAATTGCTAGGGTCATAAGGGAAATATCCATCTTAATGTCATAATTCTTATGCAAGACTTGACATATTGCATAATAGGTATTTTTGAATTAATCTTCAAAGTTAGCACAATCAAATGGTTCCATCTCAAGGGAGCTAAAAGGCACACCATTTTTATTCAATTCACACCTCCTATGTATAGGCAAGACACCCTTCTTGTATCCAAATCTACTCTTCTCATATTCATTATACAACTTATGGAAATTGATGGACTCAGAGGTAGATGGATTCAACTGAAAAGCTTTCATTATCTAGCTTGTTGAGATTTCCAACATAGGAATAAAGTCAACAAATCTCTTGATTGTTCTATCTAGTGGATCATAGCACCTGGCCAGTTTGAGCATTAATTCTACCTCCACAAATACATTTGGACATACCAAATTTATTGTGTCACAAGTCCATAAGTTACAAGTGGGGCGGTTAGTAAGTCTCATTTTAAAATCATGCTAAAACAAACCCCAACCACTTTGTGGCACAACAATATCACAAATCCTAGATGCAAAATACTCAAAATGGGTTGTCAAGACACCTTTACCAGATTTTCTATTTCCCACCTTCTTCTTTACCTTTGTATTTGAGTCCTTAGGGGATTCCTCCATAAACCTAGTACAATCCTTTTTTACAGTTCTTTGTTTTTGTCTTTTCTACTACTTTAGGTTTGGGCTGGTCATCCTAGGGTTTAGGTCTTTTAACACATTTCTAAGTAGATTTTATTTTAGGTTTAGCTTTATACCCACTAGGTTCACTCATGTTTACTACACAACACAATTACTCAATCCACAAACTACCCACAAAGGCCAAGAAATTAACTTACTCAAGAAAATAGCTGGTTGTTCCTCAGAATTCACCTTACTAGGAGCTTTCTTTCTTCACTTCCTCAATTAGTTGATTCATCTACTCATGACGACTACAATTGTGAAATAAAATACTCAATAACCCTCTTAATACCTTATAATTGAAGTGCATTCACCATTAATGTTTGATGGATTGCTCACGTGAGTGAACTAACAAGTAGTTGTTCTAGTTTAAACCAGAGTCATCGATCCTTTGGATTTGAAGTATGATCAACGATCCTCCCTAACCATCACCATATACTTTTTACAACTATGTTTTAAAATAGTGATGGAATCTTGAGAAATTGCCATGTAGCCATCTACAAACTCACTGTACATCATAGACCCCATCACTCATCATAGTAGTGCCTCAAAGTTATGTCCAAAATTTGGTGATGAGTGACACATCCTTGCTATAAGGACTATTCCCCATCGCTTTTCACATTAATGTGACAAGGTTGCATTTGTATTTCAATGAAGAGTGTGTTGCAGCGATGCCACAATACATTCACAAGCCATCACATATTGTTGTAACTGATTTGGAGTTGAGAATGATATCAATGATGGGAAAAACCAATTATAGCACCAAACAAAAACATGTTTTGATTGTACCGCTCCCTTCAATAGACTCCCATCGCTCATTGTAGAAACTAAGAAAAACCATGAAATACATCTTGTGATTGTGTGACACAAAGAAAAGATAATGTCCATCACTCATCACTGAAAACAAATAGGAAGCTAAAACATTTCAGTGGTAAGTGATACACAAGGCCCACAACCATATCACTCATCACGGTAATCAATCATAGAGAGTAGCAACTTTCAGTGACATGCGATGCAGTGGTGAAACATAGGCCCATCACTCATCGCGGTAATGAGTTTGACACCAAAAGTAACTTCAACAATGAGTGATCACTTAAGTGATTGCAATTTGCATGTGCAATAGGATGTTTTTAAAAGAGGGGACTTCCCATGACCATGCATGATAAGGTCTCAAAATACTTAATAACACTTTAGCGAAGGTTGTAAAGGCCAAACAAGGCTGATAAATCAACCTTATAAAAAAAAGAAATTTCAAGGGCCTAGGCACGTGAAAAGATTCAGTGATGGGTAGCAAGAGATCCTAACCATATGGGGCTAGTCATAAGATGGATTTCAATGACTTGGGTTGTTCTTACATGACCAGGAAACAAGTGATAGTAGGTCAATAGAAAAATAGATCAAAGAGAAAGGGTTTAAGACAAAAACTAAAATCCTTCAAAGTATTTAACACTCCTTATACAGAACCCTAAACCCTAATCTTAGTCGACCAAATTGACACCAAGGAAAATGTTTTCTCTCAGATCATTGAAACATAATTTTTTTATGCGGGTTCTACCAATGGCTCCGACTAGGGATGCATGACTCTTGTAGACATGGAAAGTTTTCAGATCTCATGGTGAAGTAGAGCAACCACAGGGACACCAAAAAATAAAGGACTTGCCCGGACAAGGCAAGAGAACTAGACTAAAGAAAACATAACTATATACAATATTTACAAGATTGTACAATGTATATGGAAGAGAACATATTTCAAGGGAAATATGGCTTCAAGAACTATCCATGTACTAGTAGCTTAATAATTTCACCTATTAATTCTTGTAGGAAATATGAATCCTCACCATGAGTGTTGCTAATCAAATAAGGGCCAAGCCATAATTCTTAAAACTTCCCATGTTTTCCATTATCTTCAGATCTTGCATTCCACATCAACACTAGGTTTCCTAATTGAATTTTTCTTGAGGATTATTTCTTGTCATGAAAGTTCTTGATTTGCAACTACAACTTGGCACTTCTTTTCTGAGAATCCCTCCTTGTTTTATCTACTTCTATTAATGGATCAATCCTATGTTTCATTGCATCAAATAGGTCCTCATCATACTCTTGGACAAACTTATACATCTACATGAGGTTTTTTTGTGGTGGCTGAGCTACAATGCCATATACTAGATCAAAAAGTGCATAGCCA
>CM021100.1:459389380-459561137 GCA_007115665.2 Sequoiadendron giganteum | reverse complement strand
AAAAATTTCTAATTCTGTCTTCTACCCATTTTTTAATTTTTTCCCACCCACAAAACCCATATTTTATTTTTTTAATAACTTATTGGAAAATAAGTTAAAATTTCAATTTAATGCATGGGTGGTTTTGTCGCTTACCTGACGAGGCCCATCTTGCTGTTGGTACGCCCGTCGAACCTCATCTATCCTGTGGACGATCTCGGTGTCATTATTTCCCGACATCTTCACTTCTTTCTGCTCACTCTTTCTCTTCTTCTCTCAACTGCTACAGTGCAAATGAGGTGAGGTAATTTTCAAAATTACCTTATATTAACTTTTAAAAGGTATTTTTTACTTTTTATTTACCCTTTTTATTCCTTTGATTAATCTCTTTTCTTCCCGGGGCTACCATTTGCACTCTGTTTGTCCGATTGACTTCATTCAAAAGGAAAACTTGCCTAATTTTTCATCCTCTTTCCAACCATATCATCTGTTTCTTCCTATCGAGATGTTGCCTAGGACCCTTATTTTTCCCCCGTCACCCTCTCGAGGGGGCATACCCTTCGCATTTACCAATTTTTCTGACCATAATCAACACCTCCCACGATTGGGGCATCTTCATCCATTCCTCATTAACTAAATGACTCAGATCCTCTTTCCCACACTGGGGCATCTCCTTTCGGTCACTTCTTCTAGTCATCTGCACTTTCTTTTCTTCGAAGTACTGTTATTCTAATGATACTTCGAAGAGGGGCAAAATGTAGACATCTAAATTTGATCACTTCCATATGATCAAAATCGTCTATTATATTCATCTATTCCATTAACAGTGATTAAATAATTCATTTAATCATTATTTCATTTTCTGCCTAAGGTTCCTAAAATATCTAATTAAATAAATTAAATACTTTACCTTACACCCTGTTCTTCTCTAAATTAAATAAATATGACAAATTATTTAATTTAGTCTTTTAACCCATTTGAATTAAAATCAATTTTTAATTCCTCTTTTCTCTCTCCTTGTCACATTCTCCATAACCCTCTTTTAATCCAGATTAAATTAATTAATTTGTGATTAGGATGTGCACCACTTAATCAAGATTAAGTGTCACATCCTCCATAATCTCCCACTTGCCTCTAATCTCCCATTAATTACCTTAATCATGTGTTTGCACAACCTTAATCAGAATCATTAGCCACATTTGGCTTACCTTTTTTGGTCAACCTTCCCACTTACCATTTTTGATATGGACTCCCTTCCCCATGTGAATTTTTAATTCACATTTATTCTACCAAAGTTCCTCTCTTCCCCATGTGAATTTTTAATTCATTTTTATCTTTCCAAGGTCTTTCCCATCCCCATGCAAGATTCTAGAAGCCTTGCCTTGTCACTTCACATGTGCCAAGGGCTTCTAGAACCTTGGACTTGTCACATCTCCCACATGTGACAAATCTCCAGCTTTTTGGAGATCTCCTTTTATCCAATGAATCCTCCATTAAATGTAAATTTTTAATTTACATTTATTCTTCCCACACATTTCCCCTTTTCCCATGGAGATTTTTGAGGAATTCTAAAATTCCTCAAAAGTCTCTTTCATCCTCATTTGGGGACAAGAAGTTCCTTTTTGAGGAAATCTTCTCATTCCCCAAGGTACCTCAAAGGTACTTGTCCTTCATCCACCTCATGTACTTCCCTTCCACCTCTTGTCCTTCTCTTCCACCTCATTTCCACATCACTCCACCTTAGGACATCTCACCTTCCACATGTCAAGATGTGAGGGCTTGTGAGTCCTCAACTCACCATAGCCCTTCATCTTGATCTTTGTTGGATCAATCCCAACCGTTGAATTCTCTAGAGAATTCAATTTGGCCTATAAATACCCCTTCAATTCCTTCATTTTAAGAATCAAGTCTTTTGCAAACAAACTCTTGCAAATTTATCATTTGAGCTTTCATCTCAATCATCATTACATCCACATCCATTTTCATATCATTTGCATATTCAACATAGCTTGTCATCCAAGGAGCACACAATTTTTGAAGCATCAAAGGGCCAACCAAGGAAGCAAAGACATGGAGGTATAACAACAATCTTTTTGCTTATCTTATTTCTATGTTGTTTATTTTCTTAGGCTAATCATATTGAGGTGCCCTACTATCTTGATACTTCTCTTCACATTGCATATTAGTTTAATCTAACATCTCACATTAGGAAGTAGCATTTTATTAGGATCACATGGCAAATATAGGAATAAAGTCAACAAATCTCTTGATTGTTCTATCTAGTGGATCATAGCACCTGGCCAGTTTGAGCATTAATTCTACCTCCACAAATACATTTGGACATACCAAATTTATTGTGTCACAAGTCCATAAGTTACAAGTGGGGCGGTTAGTAAGTCTCATTTTAAAATCATGCTAAAACAAACCCCAACCACTTTGTGGCACAACAATATCACAAATCCTAGATGCAAAATACTCAAAATGGGTTGTCAAGACACCTTTACCAGATTTTCTATTTCCCACCTTCTTCTTTACCTTTGTATTTGAGTCCTTAGGGGATTCCTCCATAAACCTAGTACAATCCTTTTTTACAGTTCTTTGTTTTTGTCTTTTCTACTACTTTAGGTTTGGGCTGGTCATCCTAGGGTTTAGGTCTTTTAACACATTTCTAAGTAGATTTTATTTTAGGTTTAGCTTTATACCCACTAGGTTCACTCATGTTTACTACACAACACAATTACTCAATCCACAAACTACCCACAAAGGCCAAGAAATTAACTTACTCAAGAAAATAGCTGGTTGTTCCTCAGAATTCACCTTACTAGGAGCTTTCTTTCTTCACTTCCTCAATTAGTTGATTCATCTACTCATGACGACTACAATTGTGAAATAAAATACTCAATAACCCTCTTAATACCTTATAATTGAAGTGCATTCACCATTAATGTTTGATGGATTGCTCACGTGAGTGAACTAACAAGTAGTTGTTCTAGTTTAAACCAGAGTCATCGATCCTTTGGATTTGAAGTATGATCAACGATCCTCCCTAACCATCACCATATACTTTTTACAACTATGTTTTAAAATAGTGATGGAATCTTGAGAAATTGCCATGTAGCCATCTACAAACTCACTGTACATCATAGACCCCATCACTCATCATAGTAGTGCCTCAAAGTTATGTCCAAAATTTGGTGATGAGTGACACATCCTTGCTATAAGGACTATTCCCCATCGCTTTTCACATTAATGTGACAAGGTTGCATTTGTATTTCAATGAAGAGTGTGTTGCAGCGATGCCACAATACATTCACAAGCCATCACATATTGTTGTAACTGATTTGGAGTTGAGAATGATATCAATGATGGGAAAAACCAATTATAGCACCAAACAAAAACATGTTTTGATTGTACCGCTCCCTTCAATAGACTCCCATCGCTCATTGTAGAAACTAAGAAAAACCATGAAATACATCTTGTGATTGTGTGACACAAAGAAAAGATAATGTCCATCACTCATCACTGAAAACAAATAGGAAGCTAAAACATTTCAGTGGTAAGTGATACACAAGGCCCACAACCATATCACTCATCACGGTAATCAATCATAGAGAGTAGCAACTTTCAGTGACATGCGATGCAGTGGTGAAACATAGGCCCATCACTCATCGCGGTAATGAGTTTGACACCAAAAGTAACTTCAACAATGAGTGATCACTTAAGTGATTGCAATTTGCATGTGCAATAGGATGTTTTTAAAAGAGGGGACTTCCCATGACCATGCATGATAAGGTCTCAAAATACTTAATAACACTTTAGCGAAGGTTGTAAAGGCCAAACAAGGCTGATAAATCAACCTTATAAAAAAAAGAAATTTCAAGGGCCTAGGCACGTGAAAAGATTCAGTGATGGGTAGCAAGAGATCCTAACCATATGGGGCTAGTCATAAGATGGATTTCAATGACTTGGGTTGTTCTTACATGACCAGGAAACAAGTGATAGTAGGTCAATAGAAAAATAGATCAAAGAGAAAGGGTTTAAGACAAAAACTAAAATCCTTCAAAGTATTTAACACTCCTTATACAGAACCCTAAACCCTAATCTTAGTCGACCAAATTGACACCAAGGAAAATGTTTTCTCTCAGATCATTGAAACATAATTTTTTTATGCGGGTTCTACCAATGGCTCCGACTAGGGATGCATGACTCTTGTAGACATGGAAAGTTTTCAGATCTCATGGTGAAGTAGAGCAACCACAGGGACACCAAAAAATAAAGGACTTGCCCGGACAAGGCAAGAGAACTAGACTAAAGAAAACATAACTATATACAATATTTACAAGATTGTACAATGTATATGGAAGAGAACATATTTCAAGGGAAATATGGCTTCAAGAACTATCCATGTACTAGTAGCTTAATAATTTCACCTATTAATTCTTGTAGGAAATATGAATCCTCACCATGAGTGTTGCTAATCAAATAAGGGCCAAGCCATAATTCTTAAAACTTCCCATGTTTTCCATTATCTTCAGATCTTGCATTCCACATCAACACTAGGTTTCCTAATTGAATTTTTCTTGAGGATTATTTCTTGTCATGAAAGTTCTTGATTTGCAACTACAACTTGGCACTTCTTTTCTGAGAATCCCTCCTTGTTTTATCTACTTCTATTAATGGATCAATCCTATGTTTCATTGCATCAAATAGGTCCTCATCATACTCTTGGACAAACTTATACATCTACATGAGGTTTTTTTGTGGTGGCTGAGCTACAATGCCATATACTAGATCAAAAAGTGCATAGCCAGTGGTCTTCTTAATAGTCACCCAATCTACCCACAGGGCTAGCTTTAACTTGGAATCCCAAGCTCTCTTGTTTCACTCAAGAATCCTATTGTGTGGTCTCACAACATGCCCCAAGATTGTAAGGCTTGGGGACCCAAGTAATTCTTTTTTAAATAAATCCTATGGTATGAGTTGGCTAGTCAAAAGATCACCAAAAGTAAAAAGTAAAGGAAATATTTAATTAAAGATTATTTCATAATGTAAGTGTTCTGAGTATTGGATACCGAGAACCAGAAATGTTTGAAAGGCATAAAAGGTAATGAAAATATGAGCAGAGTGTTACAGTCCGATATTTGAAGTCCGGTAAGATGAAATTATGTTAAAACCGAAGTCCGAGGAAATTTCATGGGTAAAGTTGAATACCTGGCATCGAGTACTGGGTTGCGATGTAAAGTGAAATTTTAAGATTTTGTGATTATCTAATGAGTCTGATAGTCTAGTGATCTAATATATACATAGAAGATAATCATGCAAGGATTTATAAAGTGCTAGGAAAGTGTGTTATTTATGAGATATTATGTTATAGAATTTGAATAATGGTTTTATTTACATGAGATGTTTATAAATGTTTTTTTTTTTAAAAATGGATTTAATGAGTGAAGTTTGTGATTGTAAGAGATGCATATTGTGATGCAAAGTTCAGGTATGGATGGTCAGGAAAAATTGAATCGTAGATAAAATTATTTCCAGATCGGGTTGCGTACTCTAGGAGGTTATAAGGTAGAAGGCTTTGAGTCCACCCGAATGCTGGAGATCCTGGTATTGTACATATGGTGGAACCAAATTTCAATCTTTGGGGAATCCCATTCTTGAGATTAGTAAGCCCAAAGAAGAGCTGAGTGTTGGAACAAAGTGATAAAATTATCATTTTGAATATATTGGAATTTCCTACATGCTATCTGGATTCAAGTTATTATCCTAGTGATAAGAAAGGATTAAAACCTGAAGAGCTTCAATGAGAAATTGGAGTTGATCTTGGTTGACTTCAATTGCAATTTTCTGGTCAATCACTACATTCCACATGTCTTGGTATGATTGGTCCCTTGGATTTTCTCTCATGTATTTGTCCTATCCTATTAGTGCCTTGTGTTCTATAAAAGGTCGAAGGATACCTTTTTTTAAGTTAAATTCAAAATTTGTGGATGTCGAAAGAGCCAAAACTTCTCTAAGTTTTGTTCTTTTTTCTTGTTTTCTGAATCATTCTCATCTAAAAATATGTATGCACATAGAAATTGATCAATATCAGATTTGATTTGATATTTACCTATCTCATGAATCTTTTGTAGTTGGTTTTATTAGTTCAGTAGAGCAATATTGTGTGCTACACCATTTAAGGGTGCATGCAAAACCTATTCAATGTCCAAACTAAAATGCCTCTCTTTAAAAGCTCACACCATTTTATATGTAGCTGTGAAGCAATCTGGTGAAGTATAAAGCGATTTTCTTTGATTTTATTAATTCTTTGGGGCATGTGTGAAGAATAACTGAGAGAAATTTTAATTTTTAATATTTTTTATGCTCTATTTTAAAATAGGTGTTTACATTATTTTAAATGTTCCAAAAATAGATGAATGAATGTAAATTTATTTAAAATCTTTCATCATCTATGAAATTGTTGAATGATTAATGCTAAATATACTTAAGTGATAGCAAATAAATTGTTATTGTTCATGAAATACTGCTTTAAATCTTTTTGATTTCATGATATTGGTTCTTATGATCCCATTGAAAATTTAGTGTCTAATATATGATTCTAAACAACATATTCCCTTTGAGAATAACAACAAATACCCTGGAGTGAACCTAGTACAATCATAACCTGATTATCAGAGACTTGGGATTGAACTGAGTCAATCTTTTTTTTTTTTTTCTGTTAAGTTAGATTCCCCTTTTAGATTTTCGTGTTCCATATCTTTTTATGTAGGATAGGCTCTTTGTGAAGATTTTATTCGACCTGTTTCTACGAGTGAAATTGTCATCAACAAATCCTTTTCATAATTTTCATCAAGCTTTTATTTCTTGATTCTAATTGACCATTTCCTTGAGGTTGATACGGTGAAGAGTATGACATCTAGATTCCATGTTCTAATCAGAAGTCTTTAAACTCCTCATATCTGAATCATATTGCATTATCTGATATTATTTTTAGGTACTCCAAACTTGGTTAATATATTTTCCATCAAGAAGTCTATGATTACTTTACTTGCCATTCTTTTTGTTGGGATGGCTTCCACCCAATTTGTAAAGTAGTATATGGACACAAGAATCCATGAATTCCACCCACTATATACTTTTAAGCTATCTCTCTAATGAAGTCAATACCCCATTGTTGAAAGGGTGTTTGCATGATAACTGGTCTAAGAGGCAAGTTACCTGAGAATCTCATTTTCCCAAAAAACCTCTAACGCACATCACATGCTTTTACTAGTTTGTATGCATCCTTAAAAATTGTAGGCCACTAGAATCCAACCCTCAGTACTTTTTGGGTAGTGGTTTTAGCCATATAATTTTGACCACATACCCCACCATGCATTTCTTTTAACAACTCAGAGGCCTTGGTCTCATCAACACATTTCAACAATACACCCTCCAAGTTTCTCCAGCACAACTCACCTCTTATGATCACATAATTAATGGGATGTAGCTTAATAGTTATTTTCTCATTTTTAGTCAACCCTTCAAGGCATTGCATTCTCTACAAGTAATAAATGACATCTAAGTTATAACAATCACAAAACTCCATATCACAAATGTATGATCTTCTGGAATAATCTTCTAGACTTATTTGATTGGAATCAAAGTTTAGTTCAGTCATTAACTTAGCCAATCCTTGACCTCTCACCAATTTGGTTATCTGGATGTCAATATTGAATTCCTGAATCATGTTTATCCACTTGCATTTTCTACCCATGACCTATTGCTGGGTAAATATGTCCTTTACAACTGCAATTGAGACATAAGCAATGACTGTGGCTCCAACTAGATAAGTCTTGAAGTTCTTCACAATCTTAACAAGAGAATCTGATTGCTTCTCCATAAAATCATATTTCAACTCTATAGAGCTTGAACTGATTTACTAAAGAAAGTAATTGGTCGTTCAAAACCTTCTTCATTCTTTTGTAACAAAACATCAACAATAGTATGAAATGACAAAAATAAAAAGAATTGTAATGGCTTGGAAAAGTTAGGAGTCCTTAAAATTGGGGCCTCCTTGATAGTCTATTTTATGCTCTTGAATGCCTGACTAGGCTCCTCACTCCAAACCACCTTTTCTCCTTTCTTTAGCATCTTGGAGATAGGTCTTGCAATCTCTACAAAATTGGTTACAAATCTTCTCATGAAGTTGATCTGGACAAAGAATGACTAAATTCCTTTTACATTCTTTGGTTGGGGAATATTTTCTATGGAAGCTACGCTCTCAGGGTCAATCCTCACTCCCTCCTTGGACAAATTGTGCCCCAACAACTTTCCTTCAATAACTCCAAAGGCACACCTTTTTAGGTTGAGTGATATTCCATATGCTAGTGCCCTGATGAATATCTTCTCAAAGTGCATGCAATGATCTTCCTCTTTCTTGGAGTGAGTTCTCAAATCATCTTGATAAATTTCTATCAAGCAAATAAAATTAAAAAAGGCTACGTCCATAGCGCTTTGGAAAGTGGAACCTGCATTAGTTAAGCCAAATGGCATCCTTACATACACATATGTGCCCCATGGAGTTGTGAATGTAGTCTTATACTACTTATACTCCTTCACTTTCACTTGGTTGTATCTAGAAAAACCATCCATCATTGATAATAGCTCACATCCAATTACCATCTGCAACATGGCTTCCATGTTCGGTAGTGGATAGTTATCCTTTAATGATGATATGTTCAAATTTATAAAATACACACATAACCTTATATCACCATTTTTCTTCCTGATTGGTTCAACTAGATTAGACACCCATGAGGAATGCATAATAGGATTTATGATGCCACCATCCCTTAGTTTAACCAATTCCTCCTACATTTTTGGAGCTAATGTTGAATTAATGGGTCTATTCTTTTACCTAAATGGCTTGGTATTTTCTTTCAAAGGAATCTCATGTTCAAATAATTCCTCTCTATATACTTTCAGGTCATCATATGACTAAGCAAAGACATGTCTATATTTTCTCAATAAGGAAATCAACATTTCCTTGATCTTAGGTTTCATCTTCTTTCCTACATAAACCTTTTTTGGGGAATTGTTCAATTCCCAAATTCACTTCTTCTAGGTACTCTCGATGGGTGGCAATTTTTTTAACCTTGGTCTTGTTATGACTATCAAAGACCCTTTCTAGTGCTACAAGACCCTTGGGATTCTTGTTTTTATTTAGTTGAATGAACTCATTCCCAACTACTGTACCCTTACCATCTATATTTTCAACAAATTCCCCAACGCCAATCTCTTGAAGTTCATATTCATCAACACATTTGAAAAAATTTAGAATATCTTCATTGTCGTTGAGGATTTTCTAATTTTGTACATTGTCAGTGATTGATGGCCTTTCTTGTACATCAACCTTAGAGATACCTACAAAGGTTATATCATCTGGTCTTAATGCAATGCTTGCAATTAAGTCTTCCACTTTGTTTTGTCCTCTCTCCATCTAGTCGATTCCAAAGGCATCAAACTGTTCAATGGAATCCCATACAACATTTATGTATTGTTTCAATCTATTATTCTTGCATGAATATTTGGATCTCACTTGGGATATCACCAACTCAAAGTCATCGATTATCATTAACTTCTTATAATCCCATGCTTTTCATCTAGCCTCAATCCTAGTAACAAGGCTTCATACTGTATTGGTCATTCCTAGCTATAGGTACAATTCGTTAAAGGGTCTGCCAAATCCTTAGAATTTTTTGTCTATTTGCATCTAATAGAAATACATTTTTTTTTTCAATTTTCATTATAAAATGGCACGAGAGTATCATATAAACATTTTCACGATCACCCTCTTAGGTTTCACAAATCCCAAAGAGTAGAGGTCTAGCCTAGCAAGCTAGTACATGTTTATTGGCCAATTCTCACCACTATTTACCATTGAATTGTGTTGAGTTCATAGATAGTGAATGAGATCAAGTTTGGTTTAAAAAAATAACCAACATAGTGTCTCTTGGTAGTGAGCCCTTGTAATATCTTTTAACCGGTTTGTAATGCCCAATTTTTTTCAATTAGGGTAAAAATGCAACTAATAAATTTTTTTTAACAATTGCATAACACTTGCTTCCAAAATATGCCATGCTTCACATGGTAACCAAACTATTCTCATTGGGTGATGTTGAATGTGTAACAGCATTGTTGACATGTCACTAGTGAGGAGCAAGAGAAAACTTGGTCAAGTGCATGAAGTCCAATGTGTGCACCCCTAATTGACGAACACCATAGTTCTATCAACTATATTATAAGGGCCCCACAAATACCTTGATGTGGTAAGGATACTAGGGTTAGGCTTGGATCATAATTCAACACATCGACATCACCTAGAGAAAAATAATTATCAACCACTCTTGTGCTGCTTCAATATCTCACGATTTTAATTTAGCACCACTTGAATTACCCCTTTCTCCTTGGGAAAATATTTTCCTAGAGGTGTGGTTCCATGGAACCTAACCAAGGAATTAAAAAGGTCCCCTCTTCTAAGAAAGTCAACTTTGACAACTCACCTAACATACTATACACAATCATTATCCAATCCTTGCCCTTCAATTGGATACAATACTTGCATGACTTCCATCCTACATTATTTCTAAGAAATCTATTGTTTTAGAATTTTAATTTATGCAACAAAATGATCATACTTTTTTTTTCTTTCTAAACCTCAAAAATTAACATATTAATTACTTGCAACTTCTTGATTTCAAAGAATTACTACCTTAAGATTAAATAATCGATTATAAATATATCACCCTATTTTATGATTATAATTAACCATTTTATAATTAATTCTTTATTTCTTATAATCCGATTTAAAGAAAATTTAATTAAGTTTCCATCTCCTATATAGATGTATATATACTCGACAATATAATTAAGTACATATTTACTAGTCATGTTTACTTAATATCTATTTTATTATATTATTATTATTTAATCTTGTTATTATTAATAATATATGAAAGGCTATATATTATAATAACAATAATAAAACATGGAAACTTTCATATCTTTTATTTTAGTGGTAATTTATTAAAAAAAAAATCAAAATAAAGAAGAGTTTCCTTTTAAGAAGGTAAAACTAATAGTATCGAGTGCTTTTTTTTTTCTTATTTTTAATTATCTTATTCTTAAGAATAGATTCTTTTTATACTCATGATTAAAGGACAAGTATTTATATGAATCATGATAAGACTTGTTAAGAGTTGTGCGTGGGGTCATGAATGGGAATTTCCAACGTAGCATCACATTAAATTAAATTTCCTGTCTTTAATATCTTACAAGACTATTATGTTTACTCTTTTAGCTCGAGTAACTTTTGACTATGCACCCCAAATCACACGTCTAGTGTTAGGGCTCCACAGAAGAGCAAAATAACAAAAGAAATTTTAAAGACTCGGAATATTCCTAACGCTTCACCCGAGAAAGGGTAACTAATTAATAATTTATGTTTTTATCTTTTGTTAAGATACTATTTACATAACTTGAAGGGCCTAACAATATCATTCATAAACTTATAGACAAACTGTCCATTATCCAGTGTTGCTCGGTCATCCATAAGGTTGATGTTTACACATTCTAATAGCTCATAGAATTTACTAAAAGGCTTCTGTGACATGGTCTATCCCTTGCCTCACCTGCCATGCCAGAGTGGATAATATTTATGGTATGGAGGTGTCTAATCAATTGCCTAGATTTATAAGGTACTGCACACGCCACCTCCCACCGTCTAATCCCTTACCAAGCTGATCTTCCTGCTCAAGCTATTTTCAATAACCATTCATTAGCTGATAAACCTTTGAAATTGGAGGTAAGATTGTGCAACAACAGTACAAGTCGCATAGGGGACATTACTAGAAATGGAGCATTTAGAAGGAAGTGAAATAGACAGGGAGGACGCTGTCCCTGTTATTTTTTTTTTCTAACACAAGAGTGTCAATCTCCTATGCAATCCAAAGGTATAGGGAGAGTGTTGCCATTTTATGATGAAAGGGAGATGCCCATCAGAGGGATGAATAGAAGCACAAACTTCAATGCTGATGTGATTTATGACAAGATGATATAGCTCATGAAATGAGTCTACATCTTCAAGGATATGAGTCTCGTGACAAGCACACCAGTTGCTCCTACCGATAATACCTACTTCTGCGATTGACCAAACTGGAGTGGCTAGCCCATTTCACATGTTCCCAAATGAGAGACACAGAAACTTGATTTGTCAAAAGAATGGAATGCTGCAGGCAGTGCAAGTACTAAGGGGACGTAAACTGCAGATGAGCTTGCCTATACCTAAAGATAAGTCATTGAGATGAAAAGCACAGGTAGTCTACTATTAACAATACTCCAATCTAATCCTGTGCAAGTGTGTATTCAAGCGGTGTGAGAAAAGTATACATGTTTGCTATGAAACTGCACTCTAGTAAGGGTTGCAGCCTACAGAGCATGTTGCCTTATCAGCAAGGTATGCTGATTTGTGTGTTATTTCCTTATTTTGGTTTATCTTGCCACATTCAACTGAGCACAAAGATCCAGCGATTTAATGACTACACAGCCCAACAAAACATGTATTGTTGATCCTTCTGTTTGTCTAATAGTATTCACACTAGGGAATTGGAGCGAGCAAATTTACATGCCTCAACAGAGTTGAAAACTAGTTCATAAAATGAAATGCATCAGGTTCAATGTGAAAACGCGGGACAAAAGGTAGAGAAGGATATATTTCTCGCACACCCTCAGTATGCATATTGGTATTTTACGGGAGGAAGGTAAGTGACCCGGATAGAGGTCGTGGGGTGGCATTTATTAGGTATTGGCATATTAGGCAGAAATCTCAACATAGAGAAGCCCCTGTTTTTTTTTGTTGTTGTGTTCATAGAAATGAATCATGGGCAACCTGAAATTGGCAGTAGAAAATAAATTGGGAGATTTAAAATAGACTAGTATAGTGTAGAGTAGTTTTCTATATTTGATATTAAATCTAAATACTTGGATGGCCCAGTCTGAGAGAGGACCACGTTATTCATTATATGTATGCATGTTTACAGATCGTCTTGTTCAGATGAAGTCAGTCTTATGCAACCAAGGTGGCTAATCTACTTTACATAACGATGTATAACTCTGATAAATATTGGTAAATGCCTTTGTCCAAACTGCATGTATATATAAATGATTCTATTAAATATAAGGAGGTCGGTATATTATCACCAATTACTATATTTCCATTTCAAAAGTTTGAAAGAATCCTTCTCGAGAAATATATATTCAAAAATATGTATAAGTGTCCGTTCTATCTATTCCTCCCTAACATTTATAGAATTCGTTTATCTTTTTATTTATCCTTCTGCGTAAAATTTTATGATTCAGAATCCTATTATAAAACCATTACTTTCTTTGTTAACAAAAGATGAAATAGAAATAGTGCAGAAATTAAACCTTTAGTTGTTGGCATTTGTTTTAAAGAGAAAGGAGAACTTTCAGCTAAAACCATCATATTTCTTTTGATAGTAAAATAAAACATGTATATGAGGCTTAAAATGAAACAAAATATTACATTTCTCTATCAACCTGATGAAAACATATTCATTTCTCTTGCCTATGTAAAAAAAACAGATTTATTTTCTCATGTATAATACAAATAAGCTTTTTGCTTACAACATTAAGGCTAGGTAGTCAACAACATACAAAATTTGACAAGAGTTTCTCTTCTCTTTCCTTACTTTAAATCCATATTACAACCATCACCCAACCAATATGGTTTACTCATAAACTCTTTACAATAACTTTTCAAGACTATAACATTTAGCCAAAAATGGCAGATTTCTTTTGACATATCAACACCCACCTTATACATAAGAAACATAGCTATTCAAAGAACTGTCTTAGCTCCTTCCAATCTGCAACTTTCATACTTAGCTCCAACCTACAAAGTACACAGGCATATTCTCCAAAGCCAAGGTAGTGCTCACCTCCCAACCTTTGGTTGGAAAACCAACCACCCCCGAGCTAGGAAGCAACTATGGGAACCGGGTACGAACAAAACCAAGCAAAAACAATATTTACACTCACATGATACACACAAGATTATTTTCACACCCACCCAAGGGATTTTCACATAACTTTAGGATTCCATCAAGAATCCAAAGTGGGGAATGGAGGGTGG
Organism: Sequoiadendron giganteum; assembly: GCA_007115665.2. Taxonomy (NCBI): domain Eukaryota; kingdom Viridiplantae; phylum Streptophyta; class Pinopsida; order Cupressales; family Cupressaceae; genus Sequoiadendron; species Sequoiadendron giganteum. The sequence continues at coordinate 459,546,961 of CM021100.1, read as the reverse complement.
ACTAAACACTCCATATGGGGACTCATAATAATAAAAACAAGAACAATTCAGTATCATACTCCCATCATTTCACATGCAACCCTTCTTTTAATACATCTTCCTTCTTCAAAACCCATACCACCAAAACCATTTCTACCATTTTATAACTACATATGGGTACTCATACCCTTTTTGAACCTCTCCTCTCAAGGAGGGATTACATTTCCCCATGGAGGTTCCTACTCCATACCATCCCCAATGAGGGATGCTCTTCCCAAATTTTTGGTGAGCCTATCCCTATAGAACCCTTTTCCCATCACATTAACCACATTCAACAACACAAGAAAAAAAGCATGATTTTTTTTTTGAAATAAACATACAAGCAAAAACACAAGAGATAAAATACCAAGCACATTTTTTTCATACACATATAATATTTCAAATAAAACATAAAGAAACGGAAAAGGTGGTGAATATACCTCAAAACCAAGCTTAGGGAAGGATGAATTGAGGATCCACACAACTCCACTTCTTCCAAGATTTTGCTTCAATCTCCTCAAACCCCCAAAATTCAACCAAAATCAAGAATGCCAAAAGGAGTCCCCTAACCCTTATTTTTGAGTCTTTTTTATAGGAACTCAAGTTTGAATTCCTTTGAATAGGGAGTTGACATTTGTCAATCTCCCATTCACTTTCTCGGGCATGCTCACCCATGTGTGCTGACACATGTGTGAGATCTTGGGTTCCTTCCAAGGCAATTTGGAGAAGTGGGAATGGAAAGAGACTAATCCCATCCTACTTCCCAAAACCTTATTTTCGTCAAAGCTCTTAAAGGCCTTGAAAAAAGTGCCCAATCTTGAGATTGACCAAAAAATTTGAGCTAAAAAGGTACTTAGCCCATAGGTACCTGCCTCAAGGACCTTAAACCCATAAAAGCACATAAAAAATATCACTTTTCAATCCCCAAAAAGTGCCTAGAAGTTTAAATCCGAGTTTTTCCACTTGGATGGAAAACTCACCTCCTAGATGAAATGACATGGCAATAAAAATCAATTTAATAACATTCATATTTTACACCACAAATAAAATACATCACATAACGAAACTATAGTCCCTCGAAATGGACTATAGTTTGGTTTCACTGGTTAAATTACTTAGGGTTCCCAAGGGTCACCTCCAATTTCCATTGGCCATGGAAAGTGTACCTGCACACTTGATGCAAACATTAATCCATCCAAGTAAATCATATTCATATAAAAATCAAAACATTGCATTCAACCAAGTTTCATAATTTACATAGCATAAAAATCCAATAACATAATTGAAAAAAATCATTAGCCACTATCTTATCCCATTTTCATTAGCCATAATTTTCATACTCATCTAATTGCAACATGATTGGTTCACATCACTTGTTTCATTCACTCATCATTAAGTTTCCAAATTCAAATTAAACAAACTCAATAACCAACACAAATTAGATCAATCATCATAATCAAATTACTAAGCATCTAGCATAATCAAAATCAAATCATCATATGAAATTAAAAATTTAAATATCCTATCATTCAATGGCATCAATAGGCATTGGCAATAACCAATCTCAAAATAATCCAAGTACTAGATGTAGCATAGGGGTGGGCCTTACACGGTTATACTATATTGTGAGATAATCCTCACTATGCTTTTTCCCTTTTTGGGTTTTCCACGTAAAATTTTTGGTGTACATGTTTGATGTGATCTTGTGTTTGTTTCATGCTTTCATTCTTTGTCAAATTTAGATATGTTTTGTTAATTAGATGGATTGTGATCAAATGGTTTAATAGAATACTAACTCACCCCCTCTAAGTATTCTGGGTGTTCAACAAGTTGCTTGTGTTGAACTTATTTTGAAATAAACAAAATATTTTTTGATTTCAAAAATATCTTTGACTAATTTTTATTTGAGAATACATCTCTATAAATTTCTATTCAATTTGTGTTTGAGTGATATCCAAAAATTAATTAGATTTTTTTCATGATTTCAACAAAAAAAATATCCTTTTTTACATCTCTTTGATTAGGATTTACCCATGTGTTGTTGTTTAAAAATTCATCAATTAGGGATCTCGAGGCTTGAACTATAATTTTATCTTTCCATGATATTCTACCTAAGAATACACATAATTCATTTCTATTTGGGTCCTTCACTCTTTCATGTCTTTCTATGACACTCATTAGTATTTTCCTAATTTTTAGTGCTTGAATTGTTATTCAAATGAGGAAAGCTTTATTTTTTTAATTTCCTAATATAGTTGATGTAATGAAATTTCATATTACATTATTATATTTGGTGTGTAAGGTTAAACTCACACTCTCATATGATCTCATTAGATTCTTTACAATAGTTTTTCGCTTGAAGCACCAAATGTTCAAGTAGACCAAGAATATTCGTAATGGGTATCAATTTTAGATTTCTCATAATTTCAACAAATAATTAACATATTTTGGTTTCATTTTTTTTCTCAAAAAGACATTCATATATTATTGGTACATTTTTTGAAATTACACTTGGGTATCTTATCATTCATTAATTTCAAAGCATTCTCATCAAATGAATGCTTTCTATGGAAAATTCTTGGAGGTATTCTCAATGGTAAACTTGTTTCAATATTTATATATTTTTTCAATTTTCAATTGGCATGGGATAGATGGAGTACCTTCCACCTAAGATGGGAAATATGGTATTCCTTTAACTTGAGATAGGAATGATGGTGTGTCTCTTACTTGAGATGTGAAAAATGACACCTTAAACTTTAATATTTAATTTCCTACATGCATGAAGATCCTACATTATTTTCCTTTCCTTTCAAAATTCTTCTCTATCATTCCTTTAGTGTATGTGACATGTTCATGCTTAATTGGAAATGATGACATGTATTCTTTTATGGTGTTCAATTTCTTACTTTTATGAATTATTCTCATTCATTCCCTTTTCTTGTCATTATCATCTTCATGCTCCTCCAATGTTAGACTATTTTAGCATTTTCTTGGAATGGTGATGAATTGTATATCTACCATAATATAGACATAGAGATTAGTGAATTCATGGTTCAATATAGAAAATTAATCTTATACACAAGTCTCAAATTATTTTCCTTGAACTATCACATGTGAAAATACTTATAAAAACCATGAGACAGTGATAATAACCCATGATTAAAGTAAATAAATGATTATAAAACTAAATAATTTTAGTTTCCTAGGGTAGTCCAAATTGAAAAATAGCTAGGTGGTTTAAATAGGCTACAAAAGATGAGAAGAATTTATCAAATACCACTTTTGTATATAGTGAAAAAGAGGGCTACCATGAGAATCATAAATTATTATTTTCATATTATATGTATAAATTTTTGTGGAAAGCAATAATTTTTCTAAATAGTATATTTTTGCATTATTTTGAGTTGTGAAAAATTTACTTGGGATTCTAATTGATATCCTCTCCCATACTTAATTATCCTTAACCATCACCACAACCCCCTTTCTACATATTTATGATGAATTCCCTCTCCTACACGTGATAATTTTTTTCACAAATGCAAACACCTTAAACCCGAATTTATATTTTTTTATGTACACATTGAATCCAATCAAAATTATTCTTCATGCACATTTGAACAAAACATTGAAATCAATATCACTTAATTTGGCTTGGAAAAATCATATTACTTCCATCCAGTGGGACAATATCTACTAGTACCCCATTCTTGTAATTTAAATATAAACTAAACACCAAATTACATTGCTTAATTATCTTCATGTATACTCCATGTTGTACCCAACCTAAAGAGAATAGATGTGGGCAATTCAAATCTCCAAACCCACCTCACTAACAAACTTGGAATAAATAATATTAGATTGTGAACATGATTCAAAAAAACTATTTATCTTCTTTACTTTCACTTCAAACATGGATTTGGATATTATGGTGAACTCATCTTATCCATGTGAGCTAAAAAAATAATTTGAAATCCAATTTTTTACTATGCTACATGGTCTGTGATCATTTTATGAAACCCACTTTTTATTTACATGCCTTTATTTACACAAGTATCATTATTACCATTACTTTTTTTTTTTAAATTTGAAGGGTACCAATTTCAATTGTAATTGTTAATACCTCTCTTATAAGAACCCATCTCTATCACAATATGGTAAATGAGATCTTGTTTTACATTTATCCTCTATAGGAGGTTACATCATTCATATTAATTTTTCCTTTTCCACTACCCTCATTTTTGTTACCACCAATTTTTCCTTTTCCATTACACTATTGGAGGGTGAAAAGATAAATAAGTTGAAGATTATTGTACTTCTCATGACTCATTTATACGAATAATTTGGAAGATAATGAGGTAGGCTCAAAATTTCAAGCCATAAAAAGAAGGATTCTTGAGACTTCATGTTGAATCATAGGATTCTCTTGATTTTTAAAATTATCGATCAAATTCAATGGCTCCCATAGTAAAATTTCAAAGCAATTTGAAATTTTTAAGTGATATTCAACACATTTTTTTTCCTATAATATTGTCATAAGAATCACCATCCTTAATTCACAAGGTATCAATATTAAAGGAGTAATCTTGGCTATTTGTTTTGGGTAAAAAATTGGGTTGTAATAAATTGAATTAATTCAATGATAGGTAGCACATGAACTAAGCTGAAAAGGTGGCATGGATAAAAGGTAGAAAAACAAAAAAGACATTCCTTAAACTTCAGGATTTAATTTCACCAATTGGATGATGTTTTGTAATTTATTTGTAGCTTCAAAATCCTCCAAAATTTGAGATTTTTGCTAACTTCCTTGGTATTCAATATTAAATTCTAGATAAATGTAATAGAATTAGTAAAATGTATGAAAGTAACATTTACATATTATCAAATTAATATAAAAATTATTATAATTATAATTATAGCAATAGGAACATCAAAATATTGTGTAAAAGCAAGAAGTTGGGTCCAAAAGGAGGGGAAGTTCCGGTGAAAATATTTTTTTTCGCAACAAACATGTATGTGTTTTCTAAAAACATGTACATGCTTTGAATATAGTACTCAAGCCTAAATCCGAATACATATGTGTTTAGATTCGGGTATGCACCAACAAATGCATATGTGTTATAAAACGCATACACATTACTAACACGTACACATTTTATAATGCATACACATTATTGAAAGCTATTTAATTTTTTATATTAAAGACTTCTATTTTCATTTTTCACTATGAGTTTGGCTGACTAGGAGAAACAAAGCATTTTATCTACATGTTTCTAAGGGTCTACTTCAACCAAATTTTTATTGCCACCTCCTCCCTTCAACCCAGCCGACCTTAGCAACCTCTAGGTTGGTTGAATTCTACACTTTTTTGGTTGTATATCTTGCATTTTTGGTTTGTAATTGTTATTTTTTTTTTCTTATTTTTTATGTAATTATGTTGAATATTTGATAGTTTTAAAATTGTATTTGTAGCCAAAATCATCAACCAAAGAAAAAGAATGAAATTATAAATTGAAAACCATAAAATCTATACCTAAATTGGACACATAACTTACAAATAAAAATCCTAAACCCTAGGTTCCAAAAAACATAGACCTAAAAACTAAAATCGTTAACCATGTGACCTAAACCCTAAAACCTAAACCTAAAACCCTAAAACCTAAAACTGAAACCTAAAACCCTAAACCATAAAACCTTAAACAAAAAAACCTAAACCTAAAACCTAAAGAGGTTAAAGAACAAAACCTACTATAAATAGAAGTAATACTATTGACTTCCTCGATAATAGTTAATCCTTTTTTTCAATATGCAAAGATAGAAAATATGTCAAACAAATGTGAAAAAGGCTTAATCAACTAATGTTACAACTAAAATTGAGACTAAGACTTTAATGTTACATGAATTTAAGTTTCTAATGAGTTTTTTAAGATAGTAATCAATGATCCTAACTAACCTATAATGGTTTCATTAAATAAATGTTCCAGACACATGCCTCATAACTTTATCATCTACAGAGTTAAATTAGAATTAAAAGACTCTTTGGACTTTTAAGGTGAATGATATGACAAGTATTAACACCTAAGAGGAGAAGAACATAAAATTTTCTCCAAATTTGAATTTGATTTACAATCACAAATAAAAGAGCTTAATTTTGACATTGAATAATAATAAGTCTATTTATAATCCCTAGATTTGTTATCTTTTTACTAGTCCTCAAATCACATAATCCCTACAATAATAAACTATTAAGAAAATCTCATATCTTTTTAACAATTATTTAGTTAATCCTTAATTTACATAAGATCACATTCAACCTTTGGTAATGCTTGTATATTTTCCATACAAGGAGCATATTTAACACCAAATTCTACATTTTCAAGAAAATAATAACTTTTTTCAAATATGCTCTTAATAATATTTACTAGTGAGCCCAAAATTGTGATAATTAATACCCTTTATCACCCCTAATCCTTATTCTCCACCTCTAACAAATATTCAAATGCTTGGTGTGCTCACTTTTCCAAGTCCTTGTTCAATTTCTTTAGCAATATTCACCTATGTTCATAATCTCCATTCTTAGGTGCAATAAGTCCCTAAAATTTGTATCTATGTCCCTATACATACCTCTAAAGAACTCAAAGCCAAGTATCAAATTTCATCAAAATAGTCTTGACAAGTACAATTTACCAATCAATTAAAGAAAAATGAAATCATAAGATTACTAATTTAATATAAAACCAATTGAATATACATGATTTAATAAAATTAAAATCTCTATCATAAAATAAATTTTAGATGAATATTATTGTTGGGTCTAATTCTCAAAATCAATTTTATTGCAATAAAAATTCAAGGATCATGGTCTATAATAGACAATGAAAAAGGAATGGAAAATTTATAATTTTATATATTCTTCTTCATGGACCTAATACTTAAAACTTTCAAAAGTGACAACATTTGAGACTTATAAATATGTCTATCAAATATATAATAACAAAACCTATGAAACTTTGGAAATAGCCATGATTATCTTGTCAAACTAGTCAGGAAATATAGGCTATTTAAGAAAAACAATTAGAATTTTAGTTAGAAATTAAACCAAAATATCACCTTCCCACAATCACACAATCATGAAATGCCAACAATATATTATGATCAAGTACCTCATTAAATTATACTTAATGCATTTATAATTTTTCCACTTGTCAAATCAATGAAGTAGGACCTTGATATTATTATTTAAAGATTTTAAATTAGGCCATTGTGTTGAAATCAAATTTTAAGATAGAGTGAGAATTTAATCAAGGGTACACATGACTTTAATTGTATAATTTAATTTGCATGTTGTAGGGGAGGCTGTAATTGTTTGTATAAATTTTACAACATAAACTAGTCTAAATTTTCATGCTATGGACTTCTTAACGTTTTAAATTGAATGTGTCCTCAGAGGAAATGTATTTTGAATTTTTGCATTTTCAATGTGATTTTTAGTTCAAATTGTGTACATTATTTAATTTGTTTGTTGATATATGTTGTTTAATTGTTTAGCATGTAGTTTCCATTTCATCACATGCAACCTAAATTTAGTATAAAAGATTTCATACCTAATGACCAGCCTAAAAATCTCATACATCCACAATCTCGACCATGATCAAACCCCAAACCTCCACCCTCTCCATTGCCTAACCCCCCACACCCTGCATTAGATCCAAATCAATTAAGAGAGAGCATAAGAGAAAACCTAAATGTGATTCAAGAAAATATATATTTGAAAAAAAGATGAGCCTAACATTCCCCCCATCTTGCATGATTTGCATCTTTCATGCAAACTATTGTCGATTTTGTTTGATCCATTGATGTGGACCTAGATAGGTTTCATCGATGGAGAGAAGATAGGAGACAATTCTATGCAAATGGATTGTCTTGTGAAGAAGTCTGTAATCTTAAAATTACCAAACAAGCCATTTTCCAACATTTCTTTAGGCCCCCAAAAAAAGCACCAATTCCACCCACTAAAAAATGAATTTCAATTAAATGGTGTAGGCACCCACAAATAGCTACAATTTTTTTGGATAGATGGTGGATGGTGTTTGATACTCCACCACATGGTAGTTCTGAGGTGCCCTTTTATTTTTTGAGAAAGTTATAGGTTGAGTTTAAGATGGGTTTAAAACCCAACTATTTTGATATGAGTTCAGTTCAGGGAGCTTTGTGTGGCATGCCCCAACATAGATTAGGAGCACATTTTGATCATCAACTATATGGTTTGATTCCTCTGATTGTTGCTCCTTTATCTCCTAGTGTTCCTACTGCATTTCAACAATAGATTTTATTGTTGACATTCAAAGCATTGAATTCTTTTTCAGAACATCTCACTCATCAAACTACACATGTGGCAGATGAAGTGGGAAATAGAGAGCATGGAGGATTAGGCTATGGACATACATACGCATCCACATAAGGTGACACACATGCAACTAGGATAGAGTCATTTATGGATTTACTATATTTTAAGGATCATCCTACATAGGTGTGTACATCTTTTGAAAGGAACATTTTAATTTGTTTGAAATGTGAAAAATTCATATGAATAATAACATTAAATTATATATAATATATAATATGAAGTAAATAAGTGTTATGTTTAGAAGCATTACTAGATGACGCCTGAATCTTAATATGATCATGTTTATTTTTTGAGTGCTATAGAATTGGGCACACCTTTTGGTTAGGTAAACCAATATATATTTTAATTTATGTGGACATATCTAATTTAATTTGAATTTGTACAAATGTGTGAAATCATATATTGTATCTAAATGTAGGGAGGTCACTGACGACCGACCAACCACAAGTTGTGGTAAGTGGTCCTAATTTATTGTCAGCTATTATGCATGGGCCATCTTAGGTGCATGCTTTCAAAAGTTTGTTATGTTTAAAATAAATACACATCATATCTAATTTAATTTGAATTTTTAAACATGTGTGAATTATCTATAAATTATTGTATCTATATGCAGGGAGTTCATGTGATACGCATGGTGAGTGTGCCTCAGTAATCATCGGATTTTATACATGGGAAATCCAAAATGCATGATCATGAGGTCACATCATTCAAGGTTGTAAACTTTACTAAATCTCCTATATAATTTTTAGGTCTTTTAAATATATATATATATATATATATATATATTTGATTTTCTAACCTATTATTTTATTTATTTCAATATGTGGGAATTAGTAGATCAAGCATTTGGACCTCTTCAATTGAAAATTATACTACCCATTGAAAAAAATGTGCCAGTAGATTCACATGATCATATGGTAATTTATGCATACTAAAAATCATTTTTACTATAACTTTATATTTTCAAGTTTATATGTTAAATTAAATCAAAATTTCTAAATAACTTTATCTAATTTAAATTTTTTTGTACTCTTCTATAGCATGATACAAGAACATCTAGTCCATGTGGAGAAAAAAGGAGACTTGATTTCACTGATCACCCTGATAGTTAGATGGTTTTATTTTATGGACTATAGATCTAGTTTTATTTATATATGTGTTGGACTTGACATATGAATTTTTAAAATTTTATTTTATGGACTATTTCACATACATTAAATCAATTAATATGATCATGTTTATGTTTATTTATATCATCTGACTTTAATATGATGATTATATGCACTCAATTATGATTGTGTGATTTTCATTTTGATGATTATATGCACTCATGTATGTATATATATTTTATCCAATTTTAAAGTAATATGCACTATCTAAATTCTTATCTAGAATCAAACTTCATATATATTTACATGTCATTGTTGAATTAAGTTTAAACATGTCTTAAAATGAGTAACTTTCAAATAATTTCAATAATTTATCACATTGTTAGGTCACAAATTAAAGCATTCCTTAAATAGTTTAGATCATATTCATAATAAAGTAACAGCAGATAATTTTAACTATTTTCCAATTCTAGCAAATATTTGAATCATTGAACAAAAATCTATCTCCTTGTATGTGTAACATTTATAATCTATATAATTGAATAATTATATAAAATGTGTTAAATATAAGACACATTTTTTATAGCATAAAATTGGAACAACATATTTAAAAAGTGACTACTAAGTTCATTCAAGTTTATACATTTAACAAACATAAATAATGTATATTGATGTTTAATACAGTTATATAACATGATGAAACTGTTATCAATCAGATATGCACCCTATGTTAAATTGCAGAAATCTAACTATATGTTGACACATGGAAACCTTCTTCATATGTGAGTGATCTAAACGAAGAAGGAATCTCCAGAGTGAGTTGGTTCTCTGAATGATAAATCTATTCTAAATGATTTTCTGAGGGAAAGAGTTATAAGGATGAACTTAAATGAAACCTATGACTTAAAATGATTTTTAGGACTTAAAGATGACTCTGGTTTTTACCCACAAATAGTTCTTAGAAAAAACAACAATACTTCACAATTTCTCATGAACACTTAACACATCATTTCTTTGCATAAAGATTCAGGTTTTAAATACAACATGCAACCTATCTTTATTATATTTCTACATAAAAATTGCAACCTCAGGACATAACAAGGATCCTGTAAACAAAAATCATACTATCACATCAAACTAAAACTACAAGAGATACCAAAATTGGGTAAATAGGAATGTTGTTTTTATTAACTAAAGGAGTATTAGAAGTTTGAGTACAATTTTTTTCTTACAAAACTTTCTGTTTCAGAATGAGAGGAAGAAACAATAATCTAGACTAAAAAAATTCTAAGCTTTTCTTCAAGATATAACACCAAAACCCTAATCCAAGCTCAAGAAGAAAGCTCAAGGAAAAGCATCTAAAACTACTCCAAAATGTGGCATAAAAATGGAAAACTCACACCTTTTGCATGTGCATGCCATAAGGCCTCTAAAAAAAGGTAAAATCTATTTTAAAAGAAAATAAAACACTTAATCTCCTCTCCATGCAGCTCAAATCCGACCAAGGAAAAGTCAAACTTATTTTTCCTTAGAAACTACTAAAAATAGCAAGAAAGAATTTATAAATTATTGTTTTATCTTCTGTTTTACACAAACGTAGTCTTTACAACTTGGTTTATTTTGAAATTAAAGATTAAAAAATCTTTGCAAATTACAACTTTATTTTTGGGTATGTTCAGGATTACCATGGAAAAAATAGGCCCTTAAGTGGCAAAAAATTCAATAAAATCAGAGCTAGGCAACTTGACATAAAAATTTGAATTAGTTATCTATATTATTTCAAAAATATGTAAGAATATAATTTGTAGAAAATTGAATTTAGTTTCTAAATTACTAGGTTTATTTACAAAAAAATAAAATCTATTTGGTGAAAATTTGAAATTTCAATACAGTAGTACTTAAAATTCAGGGAAAAAATAAGAAGTAGGTGTTTGTCTGACCACCCTAACCACATTAAAATGATAATATTTTTTTATAATATTTTAGATATAAGTAGAGGACTCATGTCCCAATGTGATACATATTTTTTTGTAATTTGTTTCCAAGTAAATAATTAATTATAATTTTTTTATGACAAATTTTAAAAAATATAAAGACTAGTATGTCTGACCACCTTAACTTGGTCAAAACATCATGAAATTAATTTTTTTTTTAAATATTATAGTATGGAAAGAATATAATGTGACGCATGTTTTGGATTCAAAAAATATGATACCGTTTGAAAGTTATAGATTTTTTTTCAATAAGCCTAAAAATCAGGACTTTAGTCATAATTCAATAGAAAACGGATAAAAATTATTTATTGAATTGAAAGTAAATTATAATTTATATTGGTGGAAAGCAGAGAATATCCTTTAAAAACCCTTTTCATTTCATCAATTTTGGGTAAAAAAAAGGTCATCAGCCACATACACATCATATTGCAACTTTTTGGTGCATCATGATCCTGCACATACCCTTCTCCATTACAATATTTGATTTTTCTTATAAAAATTCATAAAAATAATAAGGCTATCTCCATTATTACATTGAATTGATTTCTTAAAAATCAATTTAAAAATCAAACTAAGGAAAAATCTCTCCAAGACTTATCTGATTTCTAAAAAATCAGTTTAAACACAAATCCTAAGACCTGGTTATTTTACGTAAGGAATAAGTAATTTCACATCATATTTTAATTGATTTCTCTTCAAATCAATTAATAAACCTAAGGTATTTTGGACTTTTCATTCTCAATAAAAGCATTATATTGACAAAACCTAAATCCCTAAAGTCTTAAGCCATGAAACATTTTATCAACACAAGCCTAAGGACTTAGGCATATAGAAATATATATATCTAAAGGGTTCAACCTAGCATAGAGAGAAATGGATAAAACTTAAGGCATTTAATCTTAATGAAAAGCCCATTTTTGAATTAGGGCATGAGGATAGACAAAACATGCAACAAACCCTAAAATCACTTCATTTCACACTTGCAACTTTGAGAGTGAACTCTGCCAGGGAGGAGCGCCACCATGTAGCTAGGTTTTCAGTCTGAAATGCTTGGGAACTCATGAATTTATTCCTCTAGATGATCGATTCTCCTCTCTATGGAAATGGTAAGTAGATTTTTGACATTGTAGTGCTCTTTCACTCCATTTTGAAAGGCAAGTGTAACCATTTAAGGCCACAACCTCTCTTGATTTGTCTTTGATTTCTATGTTCATTTTTTGTGTTTGGTTGATACTCTTGTTGGCTTCCATGAGAGAGAGCTCGACCTATGTATTTGAGAGCTCTGTGAGCTTGGTTGCGGCCTCGATACTCCTCCATAGCCATGAATGGTATGTATTTATTCTTCCATTGTCCTTTTGTATTTCTAAAATAAGGAAAGCTCTTAAAGCTTATGATTATAAAAAAAAATATTGCTACTCAAAACAAATGCAGACCCAAATACTGGTCACACCACTCAATTATTGATTCTGGATTTCTCTTATGAGATTCTCACTCCATACGCTCTTGTCTTTTCTGATTTGAGATTTGGATAACAAACCTAAAATGGGTTTCTTGTTTGACTTTATGATTATTGATGAGAAAACCTCTCTAGGTCACGGCCAATGCATGCTAAAAACTATTTTTTTTTAAATTTGTAATCTTCCTTTAATTCCAAAGTATGAAAAAGAATGTTCTTGAAGAAGACTCTTGATCCATTTCTCTATAAATTCCTTCATGAAAAGGCTTGACCCATGATAACACAGTATGCTGCATTTCTTTGTAAAAATCCCATGTGGGTAAGTTGAAATAAGAGTAAATCTACATATTGGGTCAAAAACATCAAATGCGTATTTGGTAATTTGAAATAAGAGTAAATCTACATTTTGGGTCAAAAACATCAAATGCGTATTTGGTAATTTGAAATAAATTCCCTTATTTTTGTATTTTATGAAAAAAAACCCATGAAAACAATTGTGTGAAGTTAGCTTTAAAAGCTGAAATAGGCTCCACGTATTTGCATTCCTTTGAAAATATTGCCTCGTCATTGGCACTGTTGTCTCAAACTGAATGCAACAACACCATTTTTGTAGTTTACTTTGATGTTTACTATCATTCAACCTGTTTACTTAAATGCTTTATGAAAACAATATGCACTCTTAGCTCACAACTCATAAAATAATGAAAATAAAACTGAACTCCTTCATATGCTTCCATTATTTATTAGTGCTTTGTTGTTAAGGAATTATGTATGCCTCTTCACTATCACTGTCATGACATGAAACACTTGCTGCTCCAAAATAGAATATTATGAAATGGAATAAATAAATGTGAACAAAATATATGCAATCATTTGTCGGTATTAAAAATTTCTCCAGTATGAAATTATTGCACCTCAGTTGATTCACTTCATTGAGTTCACTGTTCATTTGTAATTTTCATTTCATTTCTTCGATCAGACTATTATGAATGAATAATGAACTTGATGCTCTTTATTTAAATCTTTTTTACTTCCTTATGTAATATTTCAGATGAGCATGATAAATGTACTTCCTTACTCAACCCACTTGTAAGTTTAAGGGGTAGCATGTTGAGCTCTACCATTGTGGGAGCCCATTTTACTCTACATGACTTTTCCTATACCTGCACAGGAAACAAACAATGTTAGCAAAAAACAATATATTATTATGATGTTTACAGTTTCAGCTTTGATTCCTCATCCTTCTCTCAATTGTTTCAATGCATTATTAGCAACATTTAAATTATTGTTGGTGGCTCATGTAGGTATGTTCATATTAAGAGCTCTAACAACCCTCTGTTTCTCCTACAAGTCGATCGGAGCTCGAGGGCGAAGGATGGTGCACCACTTCTGCATCAGACAACAACATAGGAAATTGTGATTATGTCCATACTTATTTTTTTTCCTTTTCCTACATCTTTAATAGTGTAGAATGCTCCTTATGATGCATTGTAAAAATTACCTCCACGGCTTGTGTGGATTCTTAAGTTTCTTCTTTTTCTTTTCATTCTGAAAAGAAATGCATCCAAATGGAAAAATGTACCATCATTTGTATTATTGCAATCAAATAAAATATTGTAATATGAATAGCATCATGAAATAAATGAAAGCACTGTTATGCTTAATCATTTGTATATTCAGTTTTGTAATCCATTTGATTTGAAAAGAACTAAATGATGAATCCTTAACTCAATTCACTTCAACAATGCATAACTGACACTTGATTTTATGTAGTGCAAACAACACTTAAAACATAAGTAGAAAATAACCAAACTTCCACTTTAAAATGAAACAATGTAATCAGCTCTGCCAATTGAGTTGTAGTGAAAATTGGCAACATAAAAAAATGTGCATGAAATACAATTAAAGCTTATCGAATTTTAATTCAATGATAGAGGGGCATCTTTACTTTTTCCTTTAATATTTTATTTTCTTTATTTTTGGATTGTGATGCTATTTTGGTTGGGGAAAATTCTTCCCATGTGTCGATCAGCTATTGGGAAATAAGTTTGGAGCCTTACATTCTTGATTCAAGTAAATCCATTTGATCATGATGTAAGGCAACTAGAGGAAGATTCACCATTTTTGTGTGAGTACTTCTAGCTAGTAGAAACAAATGGCTCTTGGAAAGGGGTCAAACCAAGAAGATGTGTCTTCTCTTAGCTGTAGAGCTCGATGGTCTTGAGGGAACAAGATCATTCCAAGATCAGATGTCAGTTTGGAAGGGAACCAAATTTTTTTTTGGGTAGCTGTGATAAAATTTGATGATTCTTTTGAGAATAAACCATTTTGTTTTGTTGATATAAAAGGTAACTACGAGTGCTAGAGGATTGAATTGAAGTGGGAAAAAAAACTCGATGCTGTGAATCCTATAAGAGGGGAATTGGAAATTGTAGAAGGAGCAAAAAACAGAGTAAGTTAGCACAACTGGTGGTTTTAGTGAGGTTTTTCTTGACGTGGTGCATAGGAAATCAACTCATTATAGAATCACTTACATTGGGGTTGGACTGTTACTTCTTGCAAATCCAAACCCTAGTGTTCCTACTACTTTGATTGGATGCATTAGTGTATGGTGGATGTGTTGACTGGTAATGTGTATGTGCAATCTTTGGTTTCCTTTTTTTTCCATCGCATGGCAATGACTATTGCAATTTAAAAAAATAAATAAATCAATATTTGAATAAGAAATGTATTGGAGATTGTTGTCACCTATGTGCATGAGTTGCTACCCATTGAATGTATAATTATTTTTTGGAAATAAAGAATGAGTTTCGGGTTTTGTATATATTCACTTTGGGATAGGAGTCTACATGCTTTGACATTTTTTTTTTATATAATTTAAACTAGTAATGAATCCTTGAGAAGTATTGAGGTTTAGTGAGACTAAAACGTCTTTGTGATTGTCAGTTTGGTGTGAGATTGAGTGCTATCATTTGGTATAAGAGCCATAAGATCACTAGCATGGTGAGAAGTATGTTTGAAGAATGAGGTATGAGATAGTTGAATGAGAGAGAGTTGTGAAATAGTTTGTTTGTGAGAGGTATGAGATAATTTTTTGTTGTAAGCATGAGAAAGGGTTTGTCATTTTTATCTTCTAGTAGAGATAAACTAGGTAGGTGTATAACTTCCTCCACAAAGAGAGAGTGGGTAGAGGGGGTTTGGAGAGGTACATTTTTCCAAAGTCCTTATTGGTAGAGGGTAGTTGTTGAAGGTGAGAGATTTTGTTGTAGTAGTGAGGAAGATGTATTTGACAAAGATAAGGAAGATTGTCCTAAAGAAGCCAAATCTGTGGGAAACTATGGAAATATATTGTGAAGGAAAAACAAATAGAAGGCTCTATGAAAAGTTGAAGAAAATAGAAGCAAGAATGGATTCCCTTGAAGATTGGTTTAAGAGGAAAGATTAAAATAAGAGAGAAAAAGATGAAGAAAAATAGAAAATGGGTGAAGTAAAGTCCCATTATTCTTTTTGTGATGAAAGGTTTGCAAGTTTTGTTTTGTGTGCAAGAAATGAAGATGAAAAAGTTCAGAAAATGGACTTTGAAAATCCAAACTTTGCAAAGGAGATAGCTGAAGGTGAGAAAGAGTGCAAACAAATTATATCAGTGTACGAAGAAGGAACACTAATACATTTTGACTCAAGTTTCGATGAAAGTTTGTCAGAATTTTGATGCCCTTTCGTCAGAGGAATTTCATCGGAATTTTGACAAAATTTGAAACGTCAAAATTTTGACCCAACATTGTCGGCTGGGTCAGAATTTTGACATTTCAAATTTCATTGAAATTCTGACGAAATTCCTCCGACAAAAGTTTGTCGACATTTCGACGACCTTTCATCAGAAATTGAGTCAAAATGTATCAGTGGAATCATGCGACATGGTGAAGTCGAGGTACATTGCAAAGTACCTACAAATAAAGATAAGAGAAGTATTGAAATTTTCCAGTATAATAAAGAAGAAGTTGAAGCTACCTTAGGGTTTTATGATGCATTGGAGGATGTTACAGATAAAGGAAAAGGAGCCTACAAAATAGAAGAGTTCATCGGGACAACAAGTTATTGCACAAATGAATGGACGTAAGAATTTTTTTTTTAGTCATGTATGTGGAAGTAAGAATGTGGTTATGCAAGTTGATAGAGAAAAGAGGGATGAGGGTATGTGCGGGATCATCATGGAAAAAACAAGCCCTTAAGTGACAAAAAATTCAGAAAAATCAGAGTTACGCAACTTGACATAAAAATTTGAATAAGTTATCTATATTATTTCAAAAAAATGTAAGAATAGAATTTGTAGAAAATTAGATTTAGTTTATAAATTTCAAAAAAATAAAATTTATTTGGTGAAAATTTGAAATTGCAATATAGTAGTACTTAAGTTAAAGGGAAAATATAAGAAGTAGGTGTCTGTCTGACCACCCTAACCACATTAAAATGATAATATTTTTTTATAAGATTTTATATATAAGTAGAGGACTCATGTCCCAATGCGATGCATATTTTTTTGTAATTTGTTTCCAAGTAAATAATTAATTATAAAAAAATTATGACAAATTTATAAAAATATAAAGACTCGTATGTCTAACCACCTTAACTTGGTCAAAAATTTATGAAATTCAATTTTTTTCTTTTTTAATCTTATATTATACAAAGCATATAATGTGATGCATGTTTTTTATTCAAAAAATATGATACCATTTGAAAGCTATAGATGTTTTTCAATCAGCCTAAAAATAAGGACTTTAGTCGTAATTCAATAGAAAATGAATAATAATAATTTATTAAATTCAAAGTAAAGCATAATTTATATTGGTGGAAAGTTGAGAATCTCCTTTAAAAACCCTTTTCGTTTCATCAATTTTGGGGAAAAAACAAAATTGTGAGCCACGTACGCATCATATTGCCACTTTTTGGCCCATCATGATCCTGCACATACCCATGAACATGGATATATAGTACCCAATTGGTAGAAGAAATCCATTAAGGAAGACGATAGTTAGAATGTAAACAAGGGGTGGTTTATGATAGAGTTTGTGATAACAAACATAGAAAAAGGATGGAAGAAATACTAAAGTTTCAAAATAGACAAGGAGGTAGGCCAAGTATAGGAATAGAAAGACATCAGTCCAAGAATATGGAAAAAAAATGTTGGTATTAAAGCATGGGAGAATAGTAGAGAATCATGGTAATGTAATATATGGTGAAAAAAAGGACAAGTCCGATAAACAAAGAAACATGATGAATCTTGCAAAGGATGGAAATATGACATTGCAATAGGGTATACAACAAGTGGAAACTTGTGAAGAGGACATGGCAATGGAGCTTGAAGAAAAAAGAAAGAAGGAGAATGAGGTAGTCACTTGGAAGAAGTTGGAGGAAATTACATACAATGTGGAAGGTAAACGAGTTGCTTTTGATGTTGGTACTTTTAAATTTTGGAAGAAAATTGTTGACGAAAAGAATTTTATAGAAGAAAATGATAAGGATTTGGAACTAAAAAGTGTCAATGACATATTGGACTATGATATGGAGTTGTGGAGGTTTGTGGATTTAAAGGAAAAGAGAAGGGAAAGATACGAAAAGAAAAAGGAACAAAAATCGCTTGAAAATGTGGGAGTTGTTCTAGAATGATGTTGGAAGATGCAAAAGAAAAAAGTAGAGAAATACTTTCTAGTTGATTCTCTCATGTGCAGGGGAACATGTTTTATCCCGTGACGAGCTTGATGTAGGGGCATCTTCAATTTTTCCTTTAATTTTTTTCTTTTCTTTATTTTTATATTGTGATGCTATTTTGGTTGGGGTAAATTATTGCAAGGTGTGTATCAGCTATTGGGAAATAAGTTTGAAGCCATACATTCTTGATTCAATTAAATCCATTTGATCATGATGCAAGGCATTTAGAGGAAGATTCACCATTTTTGTGTGAGTACTTCAAGCCTATAAAAAGAAATGGTTCTTGAAAAGGGATCGAACCAAGAAGACTTGTCTTCTCTTGGTTGTAGAGCTCGATGGTCTTGAGGGAAAAAGAACATTCCATGATAAAATGTCAGTTTGGAAGGGAACCAAAAATGTTTTTGGGTATTTGTGTCAGAAGTAAATGGTTTTTTAGAGAAGAAACCAATTTTTTTGCTGATATAGAAGGTTATGAGTGCTAGAGCATCGAATTCGAGTGGGAAAAAAGCTCGATGCTAAGAATCCTATAAGAGGGGCACTGGCAATTACAAACGAAGCACAAATAGAGTAAGTTTGCAAAACTAGTAGTTTTAGTGAGGATTTTCTCAACGTGGTGCATAGGAAATCGACTCCTTATAGAATAACCTGCATTGGGGATGGATAATTGTTAGAGTAATAATTTATATGCTTAATTAATTATATCATACTGGTTAATTAATTAAGTCACTTATTCCTCGAGTTGCTTAAGCTAAACTTAGGCACATTAATAATTGATTAATTATTAAGTGTGCACACTAGGGTTTCATTTAGGGTTTCCCTTTTAGGGTTTCTTGATCTCCTTCATAAGGATTGATCTTTTTGTAATAATTGAGATTCTGATAATGCATTTTACACTTTGAGGTTAATAGATCTTGTTTTGTTCGGAATGTCTTTTGCATGTAACAGGTTATTGCATGCAGGTGATCTTGGATTATAACATGGTATCAGAGCTCCAGACTTGCCGCTGCCTGTTCGTGATTTGAAGATATGCCCTCTCTGTGAGTTTCAAGTGCAAGGGTTTCCACAAGCATCTTTTCTGCAAAATCTGGGGGTAGCCAATTTTTCAGAATAGTATGGGCTCAAACGGACGTCACCATTGTGTTCGTAGCACCCGAAAACCCTAGAAATGCTTGTCAAATCGTCCATTTTCGAGCAGTTGGTTTCTGAGGCAAAAAATTTTTGCTAGAGAGGCCGTACGGCATCCCCAGCACGCTTCACGAGGCACAAACTTTGAAAAAAATTTAAAAAATGGAGTTTTTTGGGAATCAGGACGGCGCTCACAGTTTAGAGCAGACCCGCCACCGGGCAGCCACCAGGCGGCCACCCAACAGCCACCATCGCCGGTGGCTCCCCATGCAGCACCGCCGCCAGCCTTCAGCCCCCATGGGCCCAAACAGCCCTGCCAGGATCATATGGGGGACCGGGAGCTGGTGCCCGGCCCCTGGTCCACTGCAGCCCCCGCCCACAGTCATATAGCGACCAAGGGCCGAATTTTTTTTTAGGGGACCGATTTTTTGCGACGACGGCCTGTAGGCCGTCAAATTTATGCCCGTGAACCGCTGACATCAGCATGATGTCAGCGTCCGTACGGCCCCTCCTTGCCCCTCCTAACCCTAGTTTGCCCTAAAAGAGCAGTTTTTTTGTTTTTGGCATAACTTGGGCATACGGTATCGAAATCGGGCAAACGAGATATCGTCGGAAAGTTGGTTCCGAGCACTATCCTGTGGTGCTGTTTATTTTATAGTATTTTCCTGTTTTACTACATTTATTGCTGTTTGAAGTCAGATGTACTTTTTATGCTTCCGAGCTCATAACTTTTTGCCACGATCTCCAATTTTTGCTATTTTTGCGGCGCTGGAAAGGTATTGAGGAGCTTTATGTTGCTGTCCATGCACTTTTTTCTGTATCGATGCTAGGTTTTCATTAATCCAGATTTGGCCTGATGGGTGTTTTGGAGATTACTTGGATATTTTGATAGTTGGGAGAGTGCCTCTTGCATCTTTGCACTTCATTTTCAGTGATACATCATTTAATAATTGACTACTGCTTCATAGATTCCAGTGTTGTTCCTGTTTGGAGTTTTCGAGTGTTCCGTGGCATCTGGTCTGCTGTTGCATCATTATGATTCTGATATGGTTTCTTGTAGACAAAAGTATCTTTCCTTGCTTGCCAGATTACGGTTCCAGTGTTACTCTACAGTGTTCTTCTAGTGTTTCTTTGCAGCATGTCATATCATTGTAGGGGGGTTTTGTCCCACTGGGTTTTCCTCCTCTACCTCTTTCTTGCATTTGTAAATGGGTACCTGATCAGGCCTAGTTGCCGGGACCCATCTTTTCTTACATGCATCTTCTTCTAGTGTTTTAGCTTCTTCCTAAGTTCATCTTAAGGGGGGGTGTTAGAGTAATAATTTATATGCTTAATTAATTATATCATACTGGTTAATTAATTAAGTCACTTATTCCTCCAGTTACTTAAGCTAAACTTAGGCACATTAATAATTGATTAATTATTAAGTGTGCACACTAGGGTTTCATTTAGGTTTTCTTGATCTCCTTCATAAGGATTGATCTCTTTGTAATAATTGAGATTCTGATAATGCATTTTACACTTTGAGGTTTACAGATCTTGTTTTGTTCTGAATGTCTTTTGCAAGTAACAGGTTATTGCATGCAGGTGATCTTGGATTCTAACAATAATTACTTCCTACAAATCTAGACCATGGTGTTCCTACTGCTTTGATTGAATGCATTAGTCTATGGTGGATGTGTTGACTGTTAGTTTGTATGTGAAATCTCTGGTTTCCTTTTTTTCCATCACCTGGAAAAGACTATTGCAATTTTAAATCTTGTTTTTTCAATATTTGAATAAGAAATGTATTGGTGGAGATTATTGTCACTTGTGTGCATGAGTTGCTACCCATTTAGTGGATAGTTATGTTTTAGAAATAAAGAATTATTTTGGGTTTTTGTATACAGTCGCTTGGGGATAGGAGTCTATATGCTCTGACATTTGTTTTTCTATAGACTTTAAACTAGTTTAATCAATCTATGAGAAGTCTCGAGGTTTAGTGAGATTGCAATGTCTTTGTGATTTTTAGTTTGGTGTGAGATTGAGTGCTATCAATCAAGACCACAAATTGATATTTACATAGTCTATATGATAAAAAAAATTCTAGTGGCATTCGCATGGTAGACCGACTTGATGAGAACCTACAAAAATAATTAATTTAAGTAAAGTAACTATATTTTTTATGAGTTATTTAACTAAATAATTCATGCGAGGAAAGAACAATGAATACTAAAAGTTTTAAAATTGGATTTGGGTATGTGTAGGATCATGATGGGCCAAAAAGTGGCGATATGTAAGTGATATGATGGCCCATGTGGCTAATGAATTTTTTTTACCCAAAATTGATGAAACAAAAGGGTTTTTAAAGTTGATTCTCAACTATCCACCAATATAAAGTATGCTTTACTTTGAATTTAATAAATAATTATTATTCATTTTCTATTTGAATTACAACTAAATTCCTAATTGATAGGTTGATTGAAAAACATCTATAGCTTTGAAATGGTATAAAAAAATTGAATTTGAAACATGCCTCACATTCTATGCTTCACATACTATAGGATTAAAAAAAATGAATTTCATGAATTTTTGACCAAGTTAAGGTGGTTAGACATACAAGTTATTATATTTTTAAAAAATTGTAATAAAAAAATCATAATTAATTATTTAGTTGGAAATAAGTTACAAACAAATATGCATCACATCGAGATATGAGTCCTCTACTTATATCTAAAATCTTATAAAAAAATATTATCATTTTATTGTGGTTAGGCTGGTCAGACAGACACCTACTTAATTTTTCCTTAAAATTTAAGTACTACTGCATTGAAATTTCAACTTTTTACCAAATATATATAAATAGATATATATTTTAAATAGACCTAGTAGTTTATAAACTAAATTGAATTTACTACAAATTTTATTCTTACATATTTTTGAAATAATATAGATAACTTATTCAAATTTTTACGTCAAGTTTCGTAGCTTTGATTTTCTGAAATTTCGTTGCCACTTAAGGGCCTATTTTTTCCATGATGATCTTGCACATACCCATCTTATAAATTCCTTATAATTTCCTTATAATTTCAAGTGATTTTTTCCATAGTATGAATTAAGGGGACCTAAGAGGATATAGCTTAAGGGGTCCTAAGAGAATTCCTTAAGGGTAGTTAAGAGAATGACTTAAAGGGATGCAAGAGGGTAGATTAAGGGGAGTTAATAGAATTACTTAAAGTGATTCAAGAGGGTGGATCAAGTGGAGTTAAGAGAATGGCATAAAGGGATGTGATAGGGTGGATTAAGGGGATGGATCTCATGAACCCTAAGATATGGCTAAATGACTCTTAAGAGGATTGCTTAAGGGGAAGTAAGAGAGTGAATTACGTGATGCAAGAGGATGGATTAAGGGGATTTAAGAGGATATGAATTAAGGGTCCTTTAAGAGGATGGCATAAGGGGACTTAAGATATTAACCCTAAACCCTTAACCCTAGGACCTAAATCTTAGAAGATGATTCATAAACCCTTAACCCTAGGACCTAGAGATTAGGATATGTACCCTTAACCCTTAACCCACATATATATTTTATTTTAAGCATCTCATGAATCCTACTAGTCCTAAACCCTTAACCCTAGGACCTAATTCCTAGAAGATGAACCCTAAAACCTTAACCCATATAGATTTGTTATTCTAAGCATCTCATGAACCTTGGATATCCTAAACCCTTAATCATAGGAATTAAAGCCTAGGAGATGAATCCTAAACCCTTAAACCATAATAGATATGTTATTGTAAGAAACTTTTGAAACCTATAAAACCTTAACCCTTAATCCTAGGACCTAAATACTATAATTTTAACCTTTAACCCATATAGATTTGTTATTCTAAGCATCTCATGAACCCTAAAAGTCCTAATCCCTTAACCCTAGGACCTAATTCTTAGTAGATTAACCCAAAACCCTTAACCCATATAGATTTGTTATTTTAAATAGCTCATGAACCCTAGAAACCCTAAAACCTAAACCATTAACCCATATGTATTTTTTATTCTAAGAATCTCGTGAACCTTAAAAATCTTAAACCCTTAACCCTAGGACCTAAACCCTTAACACATATTGTATTTTTTATTCTAAGACTCTAAGCATCTCATGAACCCTATAAATCCTAAAATGTTAACCCTAGGACCTAAAGCCTAGGAGAGAACCCTAAACACTTCACCGATATATATTTTTTATTCTAATCATATCATGAACCCTAGAAATCATAAACCCTTAAGCCTACAACTTAAATATTGGGAGATGAACCCTAAACCCTTAATCCATATATATTTTTTATTCTAAGAATCTCATGAACCCTAGAAACTATAAACCCTAAACCATAGGACCTAAATCCTATGATATGAACGCTAAACCATTAATCCATCTAGATTTATTATTCTAAGCATCTCGTGAACCCTAGAAATCTTAAACCCTTAACCCATATTAGATTTTTTATTCTAAGGCTCTAAGCATCTTATGAACCTGATAAACACTAAATCCTTAACCCTAGGACCTAAAGCCTAGGAGATGAACCCTAAACCATTCAACCACATAGATTTTTTATTCTAATCATGACATAAACCTTAGAAATCCTAAACTCTTAACCCTTGTACATAAAGCCTAGGAGATCAACCCTAAACCCTTAACCTATATAGATTTTTTGTTCTAAGCATCTCATGAATCCTAGGATATGAATTTCAACCTGTTAACTCTATGACCTAAATCCCATGAGATGAACCCTAAACCCATATCCCATATATATTTTATATTGTAAGCATCTAGTTAACCTTAGAAATCATAAACCATTAACCCTAGGACCAAAATCCTAAACCCATATTAGATTTATTATTATAAGGTTCTAAGCATCTCGAGAACCCTATAAACCCTAAACCATTAACCCATATTATTTATTATTCTAAGCATCTCATGAACCCCAGAAATCCTAAGGCCTAAAGTCTAGGAGATGAATCCTAAACCCTTAACACATATTATATATGTTATTCTAATATTCTAAGCATCTCATGAACCCTATAAACCCTAAACCATAGAACCTAAACCCTAGGAGATGAAGACTAAACCCTTAACCCATATATATTTGTTATTCTAGGCATATCATGAACATTAGAAATCCTAAACCCTTAACCCTAGGACCTAAAGCATAGGAGATGAATGCTAAACCCTTAACCCCTATTGATTTTTTATTCTAAGGTTCTAGCCATCTGTGAACCCTATGAACCCTAAACCGCTAACCCTACAACCTAAATCCTAGGAGTTGAACCCTAAAACCTTCACCTATAAAGATTTTATATTCCAACAAGATCATGAACCCAAGAAATCCTAAACCCTTAACGCTAGGACCTAAAGCCTAGGAGATGAACCCTAAACCCTTAACCAATATAGATTTTTTATTCTAAGAATCTCATGAACCCTATAAATCCTAGGAGATGAACCCTAAACCATTAATTCATAATATATATTTTATTCTAAGGTTCTAAACATCTCGTGAAACGTATAAACCCTAAACCCTTAATCTTAGGATCTAATGCCTAGGGTATGAACCCTAAACCCTTCACCCATATAGATTTGTTATTCTAATCATATTATGAACCCTATAAATCCTAAACCCTTAATCCTAGGACCTAAATCCAAGGAGAAGAACCCTAAATTCTTCACCCATATAGATTTGTTATTGTAATCATATCACGAACCGTATAAATCCTAAACCCATAATCCTATGACCTAAAGTATAGGAGATGAACCCTAAACCCTTATCCCATATAGATTTTTTATTCTAAGCATCTCATGAACCCTATAAATACTAAACCCTTAACCATTGGACCTAAAACAGGTAGGAGATGAATCCTAAACCCTTAAACTATTTAGATTTGTTATTCTAAACATTTCATGAACCCTATAAATCCTAAACCCTTAACCCATATTAGATTTGTTATTCTAAGGTTCTAAGCATCTTGTGAACCTTATAAACCCTAAACCCTAAATCATAGGACCTAAAGCCTAGGAGATGAATCCCAAAACCTTAACCCATATAAATTTGTTATTCAAAGCATCTCATGAACCCTATAAATCCTAAACCCTTAACCATAAGACCTAAAGACTAGGAGATGAACCCTAACCTCTTAACCCATATATATTTTGTATAAATTACACTTTTGGTTTTCATTGTATCTAGGTTTTTGTCATCAATGTTTTGGATCAAACTCCATGATCCATCATTAGGATGAAAGAGATCCTGATGATGTATCATGGAGTGTGATATGAAATGTTGATGACAAAAACTTAGACACAATCGAAACCAGAAGTGTAATTTATACATGTTTATGGATTGTGGAAACTTGATATCTTTAATCCATATATATTTGTTATTCTAAGCATATCATAAACCTTAAAAATCCTAAACCCTTAACCTTATGACTTAAAGCGTAGGAGATGAACCCTAAACCCTTCACCCATATATATTTGTTATTCTAATCATATAATGAACCCTAGAAATCCTAAGTCATTAACCCTAAAGCCTAAAGCCTAGGAGATGAACCATAAACGCTTAACCTATATATATTTTTTATTCTAAGAATCTCATGAGCCCTAGAAATCCTAAATGCTTAAGACTATGACCTAGAGCCTAGGGGATATAACAAGATGGATTAAGGGTAGATTAGAGGATATGCCTTCAAGGGTCCTAAGAGGATGGATAAAGGGGAGTTAAGAGAGTGACTTAAAGAGGTGAAAAAGGATTTCTTAAGGGTATATAAGATGATATGGATTAAGAGTTGCTAAGAGGATGGCTTAAGGGTAGCTAAGAAAGTCACTTAAAGTGATGCAAGAGTATGGATTAAGGGTAGATATGAGGATGTGGCTTAAGGGGTCCTAAGAGGATGGCTTAAGGGGAGTTAAGAGAGTGACTAAAGGGGATTCAAGAGGATAGATTAAGGGTATATATGATGATATGGCTTAATGGGTACTAAGAGGATGGCTAAAGGGGATTTGGGAGAGTGACTTAAGGGGATGCAAGAGGACGGATTAAGGGTAGATATACGAGGATATGGATTAAGGGGTACTAAGAGGATGACTTAAGGAAATTTAAAAAATTATCTTAATGGTATGCACGATGATGGATTAAGCGTAGATAAGAGGATATGACTTAAGGGGTTCTAAGAGGATGGCTAGCTTAAGGGGAGTTGAGAGAGAGACTTAAGGGGATGCAAGAGGAAAAATTAAGGGTAGATGTACGAGGATATGGATTAAGGGGTACTAAGAGGATGACTTAAGGAAATTTAAGAGAGTGACTTAAGGGAATGCAAGATGATGGATTAAGGGTAGATAAGAGGATATGGTTTAAGGGGTCTCAAGAGGATGAATTAAGGGGAATTAAAAGAGATACTTAAGGGGATGCAAGAGCATGGATTAAGGGTAGATATACAAGGATATGACCTAAGGGGTACTAAGATGATGGCTTAAGGGGAGTTAATAGAATGAAGTAAGGGGATGAAAGAGGATGGATTAAGGGTGGATAAGATGAAGGCTTAAGGGGTTCTAAGAGAATGGCTTAAGGGGATATGGTATCAATTATAAACTTTTTATAAAATGATAATCAATTATTTAGTTTTACATTTTGACTATCAATTAAATTTATCTGGAACTATATATAGTTACCTATCTCTAGATTCTAATTCCATTTTAATATATATGCATTTCCTCTATTTTTTGTAATGCATCTAGTTTTGGGAGACCTGAATCAAAAAATTATATAAAGCTATAATTAGGAAATGACCAAAGACAAACCTATATAGACATGTATATCTGATTTTTTTTAACTATATATAAAATATCAATTAAATATATATACAACTATATACTAACCTATTTTTATTTAAAAAAGTTTACCATTTGCATCATCTCTTATTTTTAATGCATCTATGATTGTCTCATGATCATCCATTGAAAGTTTCCATAAAATTTTATTAAAAGGCCTCCCTTGATATCTAACTAATTTTATATTGGTTTCCAAAATCAAATGTGAGTAATGTATAATATTATTGTGTCTTTCATAATCTTCAAATGCAGGCAAGCCATTCTTTCTTATTAGATATTTTTGAAGCCAGGTTCCAATAACAACCATAGAACCATTTGGATACTCAAATTTGTCATCATCCACTCTAGGATGTACCAACTTATGTTTTCCCTCAACACATCTAGCAAACCAATACACTATCTCCTCTTCACTCCCTTGAGGTGAAATAGTAGCATACATATGTCTTGCAAAACAAATAAAGAAAGATATATTTAATTCACATATAAACATGCATACATATAAAATTCAATTCAATTTAATGTACCTTCTTATACAAGGTCTGAAACACGGTTGTAATCATCTAATGCAACACTTGATTATCTTCAATTATTTACATGCCTCACAATCACCTACAATACAAATTTGATAAAAACATGCAAGATCCCTTGTCCACATTGTCCATGGGTTTGATTTTGAACTCCTAAACGAATGCCATTTTCTAGATCTATTAATTGTTTTACAATATTGTTGAGTAAGAATACTATTTTCTTCAACCAACCAAAAGAAGCATCGAATTATTGAGGTCTCACTTGTTCTTGTAGATAATTTTTCATTTCACCAATCTACAATTGCACGTGCATCTCTAAATTTCACTGCAGGGTATGTGCAGGATCATGATGGGCCAAAAAGTGGCGATATGTAAGCCATATGATGGCCCATGTGGCTGACGAATTTTTTTTACCCAAAATTGATGAAACGAAAAGGGTTTTTAGAGGAGATTCTTAGCATTGCACCAATATAAATTATGCTCTACTTTGAATTTAATAAATAATTATTATTCATTTTCTATTAGAATTGCAAATAAAGTCCTGATTGATAGGCTGATTGAAAAACATCTATAACTTTCAAAGGGTATCACATTTTTTGAATCCAAAATTTGCATCACATTCTATGCTTTGCATACTATAGGATTAAAAAAAATTAAATTAAATTTTTGACCAAGTTAAGGTGGTTAGACAGACGCGCTTTTATATTTTTTAAAAGTTGTAATAAAAAATTCATAATTAATTATTTACTTTGAAAAAAATTATAAAAAAATATGCATAACATTGGTACATGAGTCCTCTACTTATATATAAAATATTATAAATTTTTTTTATCATTTTATTGTGGTTAGGGTGGTCAGACAGACACCTACTTCTTATTTTTACCCTGAAATTTAAATACTACTGCATTGAAATTTCAAATTTTCACCAAATAGATTTAAAAAATAAAAATAAAGGTCTAGTAGTTTAGAAACTACATTCAATTTTCTATAGATTCTATTTTTACATTTTTTTGAAATAATATAGATAACTTATTCAAATTTTTATGTCAAGTTGTCTAACTCTATTTTTTTGTCTTTTTATTGCCACTTAAGGGCCTGTTTTTTCCATGATGATCCTACACATACCCTGCATCCTCAACTTTTAGTTACTCTCTAGCAATATCTCTTTTCACACAAGCACCTACTCCATCATGTTATCATCTACCATGTCCAACTTAAAAAAAAACTCCACATGTGTTGGATATTATTTTCCTTATGAACTCTACATAACCAATAAAACATTCTAGCATTCTTGAATTGACTCGTACAATTATCCAACAATATGAGATGTTATCTCATTTGAATTCCTCTCTCTTTCAAATTTTTATAAAATATATCAAAACAATATTCAAAAATCTCAGATGCATGTAATCGATTATCACTTAAATAAAACTTGTACTCTCTCAAAAAAATTGTATTATCTTCTCTACTATCATCTAAATGCCTATATATAGTAGGCTAAGTGCACCAATCTGTGACACAATTTAGGTGCCAAATTGAAAAAAAGTTAAAAAAAAACTCGAAATAAGCCTTTTGGTGCATGCCAAATTTGGCGACAAATTTGGCATGCGCCAAATTGCTTATTTGACATAAAATCCAAAAATCGGGTTTCAAACCCTCATTTTGTCTTCAACCCACAGCTTGAGGAAGAGGATTTCAAGTCTACAACTCATGCTCGCCAAATCTCTTCCATTGTTTGCATCCTTAGCTTGCTATTTTCCATGAGGATTCCACCAAAATGTCAGAGAGGTCAAATATTGCAAAGAGTTGTGTATTTTTATTCTATTTTTTTCGAATTTGATTTAGAATGCAAATTTAAATAGGTATTTATAATAATTTTTTTTTCTAATTATGAGGGAATGAATCTCCTCCTCGAAATAATGAGAATTCAAAATAACCCCCTCACGAAGAGCCTCCTATACAAGAACAACCTAAAACCCCTCCATCAATTCATAGGCATCCTCAAGGAACACACAAAAATATTCAAAATCAAATTGAAAACAATAAAAGAGACATTTAACAATTAATTTCAAGATTAACCAAGCATGCCAAAATCCACCGTTATAGGAGAGGGATTGCTAAATCATTGAAGTAAATTGTAACTCATGTAGGAGAAATGAGTGAGAAAATGAATTTTTTGTCAAATAAGAGTCATGAGATGAGACAATTTTATGCTAGTGGTTTGTCATATGCAAATGTCAAATAACTAAAAATTAGAAAATCCAACTTGTGTGTCCTATTTATAAACCCGAAAACCAATGAAACTTTGTCTCATGCATGCAGGAGGTTCCCCATCCATTGGTGCCACCATGAGTTAATTAAAAACAAATTTTGGGAGTGGTGATGGATGGTATTTGACCAACCTCCATGCAATAACCATGAGGTGTCGTAATAATTTTTGAGGAAACTCTATTGCGAGTTTGTCCTCAATAAAATGCCAAACTATTTTGACATCTTAGAATTTCAGGGTAGAGGTGGGGGCTCCACACACGAGAGACCTTTTGCACGACGTAATCCATAGTTGGCACCGAGATCCTTGGGAAGACCCATGGTGGAGCATGTCATTGTTCCTTACATTGTTAAGGATAGTGTAGAGGTTGACATGATGAAGTCAATTGGCTCACTCATCCAAACCATTTTACATTGTGTTAGTCCTCTAGTAGAGCCTAGTGTGGAGGAGACGTGTAGGCCCCAAGCTCCACCCCACCATTGTGGCACTTATGGTGTTGTTTGCACGTATTATTATCAAGGTGCTCGTGATGTAGCTACACAACCTAAATTAGTTGTAGAGGCAATGACTTTCACAGATGATATTCTGAATGAGACATTCAGAATTGACACTCAGGTAAAATTTATCAAGTTATTTTAATGTCGTTTATTAAATTATATTTTGAAATTTAAGAATAACTAAATTATTAGAATTTTGATATAATGAAATTTTAGGGTCACACTATTCATGACGCATGCTCTATACATATAAACCCTTATACAGTCTCGATGATGAGTCCACAAGTATGTAACTAGCATTAAAGATATTATTATTGCATTTGAACAGTTGAATGTTATATTTGAATGTTTGTCTCATAACATGCTTCAAATATAAAATAGTTTCTTAGTGCACCTTCTTCCTCCACACCTCATGATTCATATCCTCAAACAATGTACACTCAGGTAGCCTTTAATCATTAATGGTGTTGTAAATGTATGTTAGCTAGTTTTCATAATTTTGCATACACACAAATATAAAAAATGATGAGAAACACAAACATTGCATTCAAGTATTCCCCGATTGTGTCACACTATGTTCTCCTAATTCACTTTTTGTTCGTTTACTCCTTCCTAATCCCTTACCATTAACATTTAATAGTTCACCCTATTTTCCATGATCCCCTCCTAGCCCATCCCACTAATATATTCTAGTCCATACTATGTGTCATTATGTCCTACTCCCATCTTATTGTACCCATTATTATATCACCCTAGATGTTCCATGATCCCCTATATTCCACCCTATGTTCCTTTATATCATCCTATGTTATACCATATTTATCCACATTTCATCCTAGATAACTCTTCTCTATTATTGCTACACACAGGTCAAGTTCGCACTTCGTGTACTATAGTCAAACCCTAGACACCTCCTAATTCACCCTATGTTGCATTATTCCCTAATAATCTCATCACATTAACCTCAAATTGTCCACCCTATATTTTTTTAACCCATCCTAGCCCATCCCATAAATCTATACTAGTCCATCCTATGTTCCATTAATCCCTTTGGTGCAAGGGCACCACTCTTTTCTAGGTTACTTCATTAAGTGCTTGATAGTGGTGTAGGAGCACCCATGGGTCTAACAGACCTAGAATCATTTGTTAGGTTTTTTTTCTTTGTTTAATGCTGGAATAAGGTATCATGGACCATTTCATTTCTTTCTAATAGGTCTCCTAGGGATTTGGTGGATTTTTGGTCTTGATGACCAACTTTTTTTACAAACAAGGTCTCCATCCTCCTTTGTAAGTCTAGTACATTTTGGAAAATTAAGAAAAAAAGGATGCCTTGATGTAACTAGACACCTGAGAGGAGACATCTTTTTCATTTTGAGGAGTTTTGGATTCCTTTCACACAATTTGGAGGTATATTTGTAGGTGGGTTGGTGAAAGTTGGCTAAATTGCCTTAATTAGGCATTAAAAAGTCAAAAATGAAGTCTTTTTGTGTTTCCAACAGCCAACGAACTAAAATTTCAGTTGGAGGACATTGGAGGAGGTTTGAAGGATTCATATATGCCTCTCTTGTTTGATTCAAGGCTGTTATTGAAGTTTGGAAGAAGTTTTTAATAAAGAGTTTGCTGATTTTTGTGTTTTCTTGAAGAAATTGTTGATCCCGTACTTGGTACGGTCTTTACATGTTGTTTAATACTCCAAGCCTAAAATGGTTGGATAGGTAATTGAATAATATTTATTTTTAAATTGGAGTTGTGATATTTCATTTAGTATCGAGGGAGATATCTTAATTTTACTCTTGGGTGGTTTGAAAACCCTCAAAATTAGGGTTTTGAGTGAATTATGGGTGTTTCTTCCAGATCCCCATGTTGTAGAGTTGCTAAATCCTTGTGGGATGGAATTTATATGCATGTAATATAATTTCCTCAATGTCTTGGAGAATGGAAGGCTCATTGGAGGAAGTGTTGTGAGATTCTTGGCTTGACATCTCTATGTGGCAAGCCTAATTAACATGCAAAAAAGTCATTTTTTCTTGGTTTCTGGAAAATTTGTTTTGGGGGCACTTAGGAATGATAGTAACAGGTATGTCAAAAATTTAGGAGTTTTTTTTTGGGCTTTGGGGTGAAGGGGAGAGCCAAGATAGTCAAGACCCAAGTGTAGGTTTGTGATTTAGGCCTCTTGGAGCAACAGTAGAAAAGGTCATTGTGAGTTATGCCTTGACAGTCAAGAGGAAAGGTTTTGTAACTTTGTAGGGGTCCATGTGGGGTGTCTAAATCCATGGGTTTGATTTCTTTATAGTACTCCAGGTGGTTTTTATTTTGACTATCCTACCGGGTAAGGGCTACAAGCCTTAAGAGGTAGTGAGGTCTAAATCACCATAGTGATAGTTGTTTGTTGAAACCTAAGTTCTAGAGGGTTGTTGAACCCTGTTTTGTCCTAATGCGACATGATAAAAATTATTTCAATCTTTGTGGGTGGTCTGATTTGTGAAACCTAGGTGTGTGGGGGCCGATCACTTAAAGAATAATGGAGTTTATGACTCATTGTAAGAGTATTTGAGAGAAGTGTTGAATTGGATTGTCTTTGCCATCATAGTTGTCTGTTTAAATTCCCTGCCACTCTGCATCAGATAGGCAAGGCGTGTTAGGATTTTTGAGTTGAGTCCTTGAGTCTTAATAAGGTCCAATGTGACCATTCTATTGTAATTGATCAACTTTGAGGGGCTTTTGAATTCATCTTGTAACGTTTGCAAATCATGTGGAAGGAATTGTCAAAGTTGAAAAGCGGTGTCAAGGTAGATAGGATGATTTTTTCTTGAGTAAGTCATGATTTATTAGTTGAATAAGGTCTCATTAGACTATTCCTAATAGTTTAGGTGTTTAAGAGGGTCTAGGGAAATATAAAGAGTCAAAACTTTAAAGTGCCAAATTTGTGAGTTGCATAAATGCAACAAATTTTTAATGCAACAGTCATGAGAGGTTTAAAAAGTAGTTGTAAGGAATTTGGGCATTGTTTTGATGAGGATAAGCCTTTAAAAAGGCATGAAAACTCATTTTGTAACATTGGCTTGAAGTTTGAAGCATTGGGAATAAGAATATCATTGTTTTCCATCAAATTTCTGAGTTTTCTTGTCATTTGCAATCTTGTACGAGCCCGTACAAATTGATTGTGCCATGTAAATAATTTTAATTTGTGGTGGAAGGTGTTAAAAATATTTTGGAATAATTTTGAGGGAGATCCATTATGATTTGTGGTAAATATCCTTGTTTTCCTGTGACAGGCCAAAGACACATTGTTTGAGGGTTTTGTAACCAAAATCAAGATTTAAGGTCCCTTACACTAACTATACCTATTGTAACTAGTGTAATGGTTTGTAGGGTGTCTAAGTAGGTTGTAGGTTGCATGATTAGAGCTTTGGAGAAGGAACTAAGGAGATAAACCTGTTGTCTTGATGAGTTTTGTAAAGAAAAACACATGAAGATGGAGCCTTGGATATAAGGATTGTGGAAATCAATGAGATAATGGAGATTTTTTCCAGCTTTTAAGAAAATTGGGGTCATAATATACATGTATGAGTTGATGGCATGGTCTGGGAGGTTGTGCAAGTGGGACTTTGAATAAAACCTCTTGACTTGGAATGAAATTGAGGGTTTTGGAGTTTGCTATGTTGGAGGTGTCAACCCTAGGTATTGATTGTAGTTTTAGAGGTTTGAGAGCATAGTAAATTCTTCCCCAAGGTTTCAAGGGTTTGTGATAATTTTAAAGGTATGTTTCTTTGTAAATTTTTCCTAATTCATGGCCTAGGATAGCGTTGACGGTCTAATTTCAATGGATTGGTCTAAAATAATTGGATCTGGTTAAGAGATATGTTATATAAATCTGAAATGGGTATCTGAATCCAGCTTCTAATTGCCAATTTTTTTGGAAAGCATGGGAGTTAAAGGCCAAAAATTGAGTTTGCACTACTGTTAGGTTACATCGGTGAAATTGAGAAGTTAGACTCTCGATTGTTGTCAAGCTTTGAGGATTTTTTGGATAAATCTAATAGGCCATTTTAATCTTGTTAGATTCCTCTTGAATGCAAGTTGTCACTTTGAGTGAGTTTGTGCCCCCTCTCTGCATCACCCTTCTATTCCCATCCCATTACCCTCTTTTATTTCACCTTATGTTCCATTGTCCCCTCTTGGTCTTTATATCAACATGATACTTGAGATATTGTTTCATTTTCAGATGTTGACAAGAGACAGCCCTAGTGATGTTGGTGGCACAATGTTCCATGGAGTTGTTGCAGAAATAGACATTTTTGATCCATTGAGAGAGGTATGGAATAGATTAGTCGATTTGACATTATATTTTCTCTTTTATGGTTTATTATAGAAAATTTTCATGATAGTTTTATGTAGTTTAATTTCTATCTTCATGGTTTCTACAAGTGGTTGTCACTTAAAATCATGGACCTGGTGATGTTGTAAATGTGCATGATGACTATATGTATGCGGTAAGTGATTATATATTATGTTATACGCCATTCCACAATTCAATTTCTATGTTTTAACCTATTTACTTTTTATTTTATCAGTTGAAGGTCCGGAGTGAAGAGAGCAGGACTAGCAAATGTGTTTGAAAGACAAGAGAAGCAACAATCACTCCATCTCGCCAAATTTGGAAGGCAGGACGAGATCTATTTCCTTCCCCTAGAGGGAAATGACTATGTATTAGTGTTGTTTTTTGTATGGCTATGTGGAATTTTGGAACATATGTTTTGTACTATCGATATATATGTGACATTTTATGTCCATATGGATCCTTTGTACTAATCCTGTATGGTTTTTCTAGATATATTGCATATACTTTTATCAATATTTATCATTGTATAGCCTTTCGACTTTTTGATTAAAGAAACTCTTATTTTGCTACTTCCATTCTTGAATGATGTTATCATGTGTATCATGTAAGTTGTATGATTGAATGTTGTAGGCATGGATTTAGTTTTCATCTAATGCTTAATTAATTACTGTCGAATGCTCAATAAGCCCCATCTAAAGCGTATTATGTAAATAAGCTCCATTCGTGGTGGTTTGTATCCTTTGGAATGCTTCAATTACTTGTGCCTCACTTATTCACATGTATGCTTCGCTTATTCACATGTATACTTCACCTATATTGTGTGTATTCACGTGTATGCTTCATGCTTCCAATGCATAGCAACAAAAATATTTTGGGGAAAATTTTGACAAATGAAAAGGATAATAGTTTGTGAAAAAACTAGGAAAAATTATTCAACAAGAGATAAAATTTTTTTTAAAAAAATTGAAAGGTATTTCCATAGCATATAGAGATATAGACAACAAATAAAATAAATATTTTAATTAATGAATTGTTAAAAATGGATTTTTGTAGTTTGTATTCATATTGTTGATTACATTGCATTGCACATCTTTCAAAGTCAAAGCATTACTTTACTTTGCATAACAAATAAGTAGATGTTGATAGATGAAAAAATTTCAATTACAATATAGTTTTTACAAATTCAACCTAAGCAGTTATGCAATTTCTTCACATTGCATAACAAATAACTACGAGTAGTTGCTAAATGTATTTTCTTATCATGGAATTCTATGAGACCAAATTTCTTTGAGGTATTTTTTCAAATAGTTCCCTACCTTGTCTATGTTACCACATTTTTCATACATGTCTACCAAAGAATCTTTTCAAACAGTTCACTGCCTTGTTGCTATGGCTAAAATCCTAAAACAAGTGATTTCAAACAAGCTATGGATGCTTCAAAAAAATATATCAAAAGCATAATAGTAAGCAATAGCATAGACGAGGCAGTGAACGGTTTGAAAAAATGCATCAAATAAATGTGGTGATGGAATGCCATGACAAGCCATAGACAAGGTAGTGAACTAGTTCAAAAGATGCCTCAAATCAATGTGGTCTCACGGTGACAGAATGCCATGACAATCAAATTGCTTCTAATTGTCATGACATTCCATTACTATGAGACCTCATTTTATTGAGGAATTTTTCAAAGAGTTCACTTCCTTTTCCATTCTACCACATTTTTCATACATGTTTATCAAAGAATTATATCAAACAGTTAATTGTCTTCTTGCTATGAATAAAACCCTAAAACATTGATGTAGTAGGGGAGGTCATGTAATGTTAGTAAACACAATTCCAATCATTAATCACAATCCTCAAGTCATAAATCCTCATAGCTATGGATTTTGATGGAATTCCATCACCATGAGACCATGATTCTTTGAGGCATTTTTTCAAACAATTCACTTCCTTGTCTATGATACCACATTTTTTGCACATGTTTACCAAAGCATTTTCTCAAATAGTTCACTGCCTTGCTTCTATGGCTAAAAGCCTAAAACAGGTGGGTTTATTGAAAATCCTATTCCCACAACTCATAACACCTTTCCAATGAATAAAAATTGCTTAAAATAGCCTACACATGCTTAAAATTCCCTCACAAACTGCTACCCCAAAGGATTTCAACCATTTCCACTCTTAAACACATGATTTTCACCAAAACTCATCAAATTGCAAACTAGGGCATCACAAAAAACCACTCAACTCACCTCCCCTACTCTAGAAACCATGAAAATATGTTCCATACCTCTAATTATTCCATTCCACTAAGTTACAGTAGGATACAATGGGTGGAATGGCTATAAAGTCATTTTTACACACTCAACTACTTGCATTTGACAACTTTTTCTCCAAGCGAGAAATCGCCACCACAGGAGAAGGCCTCCGAGATAGAAAAAACCGAGAGAGGTTATTGTAGAGGGACCTAACATAATCCCATAAGCTAAGAAGAGAAGTTTCTAAGGATCTCGGTTTCTGAATATGAGCGTGTTGAAGTTTGCAACCATTTTGCACTTTGGACCCTTAAGGGATCAATTCGATTGAACGTAGCTCAGAGCGATTTCGTGTTTTTGGGTGCAAAAGAGGACCATTCCTAGTGTAAAATTACCCACCTAGACATGTTAGAACAATCCGTTTGGTCACAAGAACTATAGAACGAAAGTTGCACCACTTTGCAACTTTCAACTCATTTCATTTGACAACTTTTTCACCAAGAGAAAATTCGCCACCACAAGAAAATGCCTTTGAGATAGAAAAAAACTAAGAGAGGTTATTTTAGAGGGGCCCATAATGATCTCATAGGATTAGACAAGAATTTTCTAAGTGTCACAGTTTCTGAGTAATAGCATGCTAAATTTCGCAACTATATTTCACTTTGGACACTTAAGGGATCGATCTGGTTGAACGTAGCTCAGAGCAATTCCACATATTTGGGTGTGAAAGTGGACCATTCCTAGTGTAAAAATACATTTTTGGATACATTGGAACAGTTTGTTTGGTCAAACGAGCTGCAAAATGAAAGTTGCACCACTTTGCAACTTTCAACAACTTGCATTTGACAACTTTTTCCCCAAGTGAAAATTTGACACCATGGGAAAAGGCCTCTGAGATAGAAAAAATCGAGAGAGGTTATTGTAGAAGGGCCCAATGTGATCTTGTAGGATCAAAAAGAATTTTCTAAGATTCACAGTGTCTGAGTAATAGCATGTTGAAGTTTGCAACCATTTTGCACTTTGGACCCTTAAGGGATCGATTCGTTTGAACATAGTTCAGAGCGATTCTGCATGTTTGGGTGTAAAAGAGTACCATGGCTAACGTAAAAATACCTATTCAGATGCGTTGGAACAATTTATTTGGTCACACGAGCTGGAAAACGAAAGTTGGACCACTTTGCAACTTTCAACTACTTGCATTTGACAACTTTTTCCGCAATTGAAAATTTTTCACCACATGAAAATGCCTCTGAGATAGTGGAAAATGAGAGAGGTTATTGTAGATGGACCCAACATGATCTTGTAGTATCAAACAAGAAGTTTCTAAGCATCATAGTGTCTGAGTAATAGCATGCTGAAGTTTGTAGCCATTTTGCACTTTGGACCCTTAAGGGATTGATCTGGTTGAACATAGCTCAAAGCGATTCTATGTGTTTGGGTGCGAAAGAGGACCATGCCTAGTGTAAAAAAACTTATTCAGGTGCGTTGGAATAGTTTTTTTGGTCACACGAGCTGAAGAATAAAATTTGCACCACTTTGCAACTTTCAACTACCTGCATTTAACAACTTTTTCTCCAAGTGAAAATTCACCACCATAAGAAAATACCTTTGAAATAGAAAAAAGTAAGAGAGATTATTGTAGAGGGGCCCAACTTGATCTCATAGGATCAAAATATAAGTTTCTAAGTTTCATGGTGTCTGAATACTTGCATGCCAAAGTTCGCAGCCATTTTGCACTTTGGACCCTCAAGGGACCAATCTGGTTGAACATAGCTCAGAGTGATTTCACTTGTTTGGGTGTGAAAGAGGACCATGCCTAGCATAAATGTATCCACCTAAACATGTTGGAACAATCCGTTTGGTCACACGAGTTGTAGAATGAAAGTTACACCACTTTGCAACTTTCAACTACTTGCATTTGATAACTTTTTCCCCAAGTGAAAATTCACCACCACATGAAAATTCCTCTGAGGTAAAAAACACCGAGAGAGGTTATTGTAGAGGGGCCCAACATGATTTTTTAGGTTAGGAAAAATATTTTGTAATCACCACGGTTTACGAGTAATACCCTAACAAAGATTGCTTCCCTTTTGCACTATGGACTCTTAAGGGATCAAGTCGGTTGAACATATCTCAGAGCGGTTCTGCTCTCTTTTCGATGGAATTAGGTGGGAAGTAGACTTAACTCCATTTTAGTTTTATTTTGGTTTGATTTCAAGTGATTTAATGCATTTTAGAAGATAATTACCGAGGGTCGGTCTGTAAACCCTGTTTTAAGGGTTTTAAGTGCATTAAAATGTCATATTAAGCCTTCTTCCCATTGCATGCTTTTGTAACTCAAAGGAAAGGCTTAGTTATGGCTATAAAACATGTGTGCAAATTTTTGTGTGCAAGGAAGGGGAATAGAGGGTTTTTAGGTGATGTTGTAGATGTCAAATGGTGCATGTTTGAGTGGAAAATGGTGGTTTAGTGCTAAGGTTTGAAGAAATCTTTGGGGGCAGTGATATCTCTTGAACTTTTAAGCTTGTGCAGACCTTTTTGAAGGTTTTTCAGGCTTTGGTTGTCGGAAGGTTTGAAGTATGTTTTTTCAATAAACCCTTGCCTACACCTCACCCTCAATATTTGATTATTTGATGGTGAATAGGTTGGTTAATAGGTTGTTGTGGGTATTTTGAGCATT
Source organism: Sequoiadendron giganteum (assembly GCA_007115665.2). Taxonomy (NCBI): domain Eukaryota; kingdom Viridiplantae; phylum Streptophyta; class Pinopsida; order Cupressales; family Cupressaceae; genus Sequoiadendron; species Sequoiadendron giganteum. The sequence continues at coordinate 459,506,732 of CM021100.1, read as the reverse complement.
TTTTGCCTTGAATAAGGTCAATTAAGACCATTAGGTATGTTTTAGGATGAGTTTTGGGTCTACTGATAAAAATGGTGAAAATTTAAATCTTGCAAGAATATGAGTGTGCAAGAATAGAGTTTTGTTGATGTAATAAAGCTATTTCCAAGCCATTTGTGTGGGTTTAGAGGTCATTAGTTGTAATCATTAGGTTGGAAGAGTCTAAAGTTGCAAATTTGTGTTGATTAAAGCAACAAATTTGAAAATCAACGGTTACTTGTTTAAAAAGTTGGTATTTAGTTAGTTGAGCAACCTATTATGCCTACCTTGTAGCATTACCTTTTGGCTTGTTGTGACTTTACCTTTGGTCGTCAAGAAGGGAGGCTTTGAGACTTTGTAGGGGCATCCATTTTTTGTCCAAATTCAGTGATTTGGCCCTAGTATAGGTTGGTATGTGGTTTTTGTCTTGACTGTCCTACCAGGTAGTGCTACAAGGGTTAAGGGTAAAAGAAGCCTAAACTTAAGAGCGATGAGAAAATGGAATTCCTTAGGTGCAAGTTGCGGTGTTATGTCCTGGAGTGGTCAGGAGAAATATTTTCTGGGGTAACAAATCTGGTCTAAACCTCTGTCTCAGTCTGATTGGCCAAAATCCCATGTCAAGTCGCAAGGTTACCCTATTGTAGGTTTGGTGAATTTATGTCCAATTGGGCATATTTAAGAGAAATTGTGTCATCTCTCCTATTTGGTTGATCCACTCTACATCATGGTTCTTGTTTGGAACAACCTCATTAGGTCCCCTTGTGGTGTTGTAGATTGGTCCATAGTAGTTGTTTTGTTGAATTCCATACCCTAAGGTCTTGGGGGTTTGAAGAGGCCTACATAAGGGGTCTGTCACCTCTTTCAATTGTCTGGTTCTTGCCTCCAACTAGTTTTATTTTTTATTGTCCTACTTTATAGGGCTACAAGGAAGTTAAGGCCTAATGTTGTTTTGAAGAGTTCATGGTTGGGAAGTTGAAGTACCCTGTTGAGTCAAGTGAATGTTGATGTCTTAGTGGGAATATTTGAGAGTAGTTGTGTCAAATCACATCTTCATTGATCCACTCTACATCAGGAGGTGCACATACCAATTTTTGGTGCCCTAGGTGGCATTTGGGGTGTTTTTACATGAAAAAGTGAGGTTGGACAACGTTGTTTTCAATTTTTTAGCAAGTTGCTCCAAAGGATTCTTAGGTGGAATTGAGGTATGTTAGAGATGACCTAGGTTGCATTGATTTCTATGAGGCATACGTTGCCCCTACCTTGTCAACCCTACATATTTGGCAAGCCAGTGAGCTCACTAGCTTGCCAACCTCATTAGCTTTCCAAGCTCACTAGCTTGCCAATTCAGAAGGATTGACAAAAGGTGACTTTTGAGGAATTCAATGAATCTTCATTGGGGATTGTTCAAAGTGTATTTAATTATCATTTATTGGATGTTGACAACCTCTGTAGGGTCCTTGTTGAGTTTGATGCTATTTGAAAAAGTTGAGTTAATTGAAATTTGATTTCTTGCTTGGCATATTTGAGAGAAGTTATGTCAATTTGTATCTTGGGTTACCACCACCTCTGCGTCAGTAGGGGCAATAAAATATGCCTTTAGATACAATTATATTAGACATTATTTTATTCTTACTCATAAATCCACATGTTTCTCCTTGAAGATAACTTTAAATGTAAACCATCAAGCATTACAACTAATTTTAAATGTAACATACACATTTAATTAAGGCATATATTAAGGAATATACACATTTTCATGCATTAATTTCTCATAATTTTTGTATGTAAAAAAATACACTAGGTCAACGATAAATATTACAATAATGATGGAAGAACATATTGAAAATCTTCCCATTTTTCAATACTTGTATCAATACATGTGAAATAATCCTCCCATTTGTAGCACAGATCATGAAATATATTTTACTTGAGAAGAAACAAAAGGAGTTGCTGCCTAGTTTCATTTCTCCATTCCACCTCCGCTAGCCTAGTTATTTGCATTAAAAAATGGTTCAAAACATGTACATCCCTTGCTCCCTATGAAACACATGGGTAGTAGCCTCTTTGTGGTTGTGTAGTATCATAGGAATTTGGTCCACAAAAAACCTGCAAAAGCCTCTCAATCTTAGACATAGACTCACATAAAAATTATTAGAAGAGCAATAACTAAATAATGCTAGTCATACATCTGATGAGACCTACTATCACCTTCATGCATGCTAGATAAGGAGGTTGATTGAAGGTCCTACAATGGTGATGTGCCCCTTTGCTACTTTATCATCTCTTGATGATAAGGATAACTTTAAGAAACCCCCCCCTCAACAAAGGTGTAAAATCCTAGCGAATCTTTCCTTTTATTTGAAAAAAATATTACTTTTCCCTAGCGAATCTTATGCACATTATTCAAAAATTTGTAAAATCTTGGCAAATCTTAATGAATAATTGGTAAAAAAAAATAATCACATTGGCGAATCTCGCCTTTAAAAATTTGCATAGTTGGTCGACGCAGTTCCCCCATATATATTTATATTTTTTAATATTGAAGTAGGGGCCCGAGGGCGGCAGCCACCAGCGGGGTCAAGGGGTAGTGCCCCTTGCGGGGGTCAAGGGGGAAAAGTCCCCTTGTGGGGGTCGAGGGGGAAATGCCCCCTCGCAGAGTCTAGGGACAACGAAATTAAGTAATTTTTTTAAAATCTCACTTTAAAATTAAGAATAAATGAAAAGCTTAAATATTACCATCGATTAGAAATTTACCTTTTTAATCAAATGGCTGCAGGTTGATTCTGCGGCCTAATACACACATGCCTTTTAGAAGTCTTGTTGAGGCCTAAAATTTTTTTTGGGCCACATGATTGGATTAATCGTGTGGCCCAGAACAAATTTCGTGCCTCAACAAGCCTTTTAAAAGGCATGTGTGTATTAGGCCGCGGAATCAACCTGCAACCATTGGATTAAAAAGTTAAGCGATGATTTTATGGCAATAAATAAAAGCCCTATTCAAGGCTAAAATATTCATAAAATTAAATGGTCATTTATTATTGTGCTGATATTTCCCTAAAATCAATGGTAGGAGTATAATATTACTCGTGAATATAATCGATATTTGTGATTATTGTATAAATTGTTGGTGAATAAGTTTCAACTATGCGTCGTTTAAAATATAATACATAGGTGAATTAATCGAGGTGATATTTCCCTTGACCCCCGCAAGGGGCACTACCCCTTGACCCCGCCGGTGGCTGCCGCCCTTGAGCCCCTACTTCAATATTAAAAAAGAACAAAAAAAAAATGGGGGAACTGCACTGACCAACTATGCAAATTTTTGAAGGAGAGATTCGCCAATGTGAGTATTTTTTTTTACCAATTATTCATTAAGATTCGCCAGGATTTTACAAATTTTTGAATAATGTGCATAAGATTCGCCAGGGAAAATTAATAATTTTTTGAAATAAAAGGAAAGATCCGCTAGGATTTTACACCTTTGTTGAGGGAGGGGTTTTCTTAAAGTTATCCCTGCCCTCAACCCCTATACCCTCTTAATCCCCCAACCCCTCAACCCTCAACCCTTAAACCCTAATCCCTCAACCCCTCTACAATCTTAATCCCTCAACCCTTAACCCTCAACCCTTAAACTCTAATCCCTCAACCCCTATATCCTCTTGATCCATCAACCCTCAACCCCTAACCCTTATACCTTAATCTCTCAACCCCAATACCCTCTTAATCCCTCAACCCTCAACCCTCAACCCTCAACCCTCAACCCTCAACCCTTAATCCCTAAACCCTCTACTTGAAAGAGAGAGAGAGGGAGAGGTTGTGAGAGGGACATACTTGAGAGAGAGGGAGAGGGAGAGGGAGAGGGAGAGAGGGAGTGAGCGAGGGAGTGAGTGGAAGAGAGATAGAGGGAGTTACTATGAGAGGGAGAGGGGGTAGGAAGGGGAGACTTGACAAAGAGAGAGAGGAAGATGGGGTAGGACAAAGGTACTTGAGAGAGAGAAAGAGGGAGAGAGGGTGGGAGGGAGAGACTTGGGAGAGAGGGAGAGAGAAAAAGTGGGAGAGAGAAGGGGAGAGAGGAAAAGTGGGAGAGAGATAGAGGGAGTGAGAGAGATAGGGAGAGAGACAAAGTAGGAGAGAGATAAAGGGAGTAAGAGAGAGAGGGAGATACATAGAGACAAAGAGAGTGAGAGAGAGAGGGAGTGAGAGAGAGATAGGGAGTGTGTGTGTGTGTGTGTGTGTGTGTGAGAGAGAGAGAGAGAGAGAGAGAGAGAGAGAGGGTATAGAGATACTCGAGAGAGAGTGAGAGAGAGAGGGAGAGAGAAAGAGTGAGTTAGAGAGAGGGAATGGGAGAGAGATAGAGGGAGTGAGTGACAAACCTAAGAGAGGGAGAGGGGGTAGGAGGGAGAGACTTGAGATAGAGAGACAAAGAGAGAAAGATAACAACCTAAGAGAGGGAGATGGAGTGAGAGAGATAAAAATACCAAAGAGGGAGAGATAGAGAGGGAGAGTGAGAAAGGGTTTTGGAATGAGATATATTTATTTAGGTACCTATGTGGGAGGGAAAGAGACCTGAGAGAGGGGATTGGACAAAGAGAGTAGTCCAGGTCGTGTGGGAGGGAGTGAGACCTGAGAGATAAATACTTTAGAGAGATAAAGAAATATCCAATTACAGTAATGAGTTAGAGAAGGTATGAAAGGTAAAACCTCGACTATCCATCTACAATCATAAAGTGTGCACTCTAAGCATTGTCAAAGTTGCTAACCAAAGAGAGGAAATTTTGGTTCTTTGCAAAGCAGGCCATTTGGCGAGCGCCAAATTTGTCCCTTGCCAAATGACTCATCACATTTGACGCATGCCAAATTTGGCGCTCACCAAATGTGATGATTAATTTGGCACTCACCAAATGGCCTGCTTTGGATGTGTTAATTGACAAGATGTGCCAAATTTCCTCATATTTTCATTCATGCTCCCCATCTCATTTGCATGTATTTCAATGCAATTTTATAAAATAACTATGATAGCGGTAACCTCTCTCTTAGCTATCTAAATATATAATTATTTTTTTCATTTTGATTTAGTTAAGGTTTTGATCCATGGATTCTATTGTAAATGCCTCCATTTTTAGTCAAAAACAAACATGTGCTAGTTTTAGGATAGATTTTTACCCATTCATCAAAATGTGAAACAAATTACATTTTTTGAAACTAGACTCCATTCTACACATGATGAAAAAAAAAGAATCAATTTTCGATTAGTTTGCAAAAAAATTAGGGGGGGGGGGCATGCTCAAATTTCATCTTTTTAGGATGTGTCCACTTTGAAAATTCAAAAAATATTATATATTCATTAAAAAAATTATCCAAAAGAATGAGGATAAACTAAATGGTGTTATCTAATTTCCCACCATTGGGATTTTTGAAATTCTAAAAAAATATTCAATCAAACAGGGGGGAGCCCTCAGGCGCTATGCTATTTTTTTCTTACAAAAATAAGACCTGTTTTGGCCCCCCCATTTTTGAGACCCTTAATCTTCATTAATTTCAAAAAAAAATAGTAGCTTAGAAACTAGACTCGGAGCACTTCAACTTTTTTTCTTGCCGCATTTTGAAATTTTGAGCATAACTATCTTCATTTTCTATTGAAAATCAGATTTTGTTGATTTTATAAAATAAAATTGGCATCTTAAGAGCCAAAATTGTGTCACAGATTGGTGCACTTAACCAGTATGAAAAAATATGGCTACTTGAACTAAATTATAATATTTTTATTGAATTTCTTCTTGTGGATCAAGATTATAATCTCTAGCAAAATCAACAACTGACAATGTAGTTCCAATTGGGAATGTGTTTTTACATGTATGAAATTGATTATCAAGACAATGCGAATATTGAGAGTGTTTAACATATTTAGGTACAATATTATCTTTAAATTTTTTAAAAAATGCATGCACACTAAATTTTTCCATCTTTTAAAGAATACTCCATATTTTTAATTTTTTAAAGATCCACTAATTGTTGTCCAAATTCATGTAAACTAATTTCATGCATACACTCTCCTAACAACAAAAAGTTACCACATCTATCGAATTTTCCAGAAATACATTATTTCAAATAAAATAAGTTTCCATTACAGAGTTCAGTAAAAAAACCTGCTATAAATTATTTGATTGTTTCAGGTGGCATATTAATACCATAAATGTCTTGCATAATTTTCTTATCATGCAAAGTACAGTGTATATATCAAAAAATATCATTTAATAATAATGAAATTGTACATGAGTCTTACAACAACAAGAGATTCATTGTTTATTAATTCTACATAACAAGGTTTACATTTTTCGAATGATCTTTGACTTATGCTAATATTAAATGGTAAGATTGAATCATCTAATTTTTTTTTATATAATTCAGTTTGAGTCATATCTAAGAGATGTTTTGGATGAGGGTCATGAATTTTGGAGCCCACCCTTAATTTTGAAACATCTCTAATATTATGTATGATAATCTTGTATCATCATACCAATATTATTTGATTAAAGATTTGATTTCATTAGTTAATTTCATGTCTGACCTTGAGAGTTTGCCACTAAAACTCCAACATTGCTTAATTGGATCTTTTTCAATGATTTCTCTTCTTTTAGCAGTTCTTATCAAAGTTTTAGGATTTAACTTTATATATTTACTAATCTTACTTAACATTCTTTTATTCAAAGTTGATTTATTAACTATAGCAATTGTTATTGCATGACAAGCTGCATTCTCATCTTTAGATCGAATTTTATTTCCTATAGAATCAATAACATTGGCCGACAATTCCCTTGTTAATACTAGCAAAGAGCCATCCCTTTATTTTCTTTACATGGCTAAAACCAACTCCGAGTCCCATTCTAAACTTCTGGACTGGACATTCTCCAAAATCAATGAGCTTAAAATAAAAAATTGGGCCCTGCAAAGCAAGATTGAGGAAATGGGAGTTAAGATTGCGGATTTGGGTAAGAAAGATGCAGTGCACAACAACAAGATTACCGATAATTATGTTGAGGGCTTAAGGATTAACATCAGAACCTTTGCAGAACAAAACAACCGAATAGCAAGACACAATGCTATAATAATCAATGCAATGACCAAAAAACTTGACAAAGCCCAGTAGGGATCCTTGGTGGTTGATCTTGAAGACACTGAAGATAAAATCCAGGAAACGGATGGAGGCATTTCTAGAAGAACCCATGCTAATTTGAAGCGAAAGGCCCCCTTAACCCCGAAAATGGTTCAAACTTTCAAAAAGGGGGTTACTGATATGCAGGCTTTGGAGGCAGAGACAAAGACTATCCTTAGGTCTCTGAAGTAATCCTGTGTCCTTTTTTGCTATTCTTTTCTTTCTGACCCTCCTGGTCTTTTTTGTCTGCTTGCTGCTGGTTTTTGTTGGGCAGCTGTATTTTTTTGGTGGACCATTGGTGGTCTCTTCTCTATTTTGTAAACTTTGTGGTTTCGGGTCCCTGTAAATCCCGTTTTACCCTTTTATCAAAAAAAGAAACATTGGCAACACTAGATATGACTTGTTCTACTCAATCATCTTTCTTTTTTGGTTTTAAAAAAAAGCCTAATTTTTTCATCACTTTTCTCATTTTCCACATTTTCATAATTCCATCATGAGTTGACATTGAAATCCTAATTTCTTTCTATTCAAAAACATCTTATATATTCTATTTCCACGAGTTCTCATTTGTTGCCAAGAAACATTACCACAAAGGTTATCTAGCATATGATCTATTTGAATTGTAAAAAAGACATTTTCTTTTTCATTCATACAAGGGGTTTCATTATCATTCACGCAAGGGGTTTGATTTTCATTTTCAAACATAAAAAGGATTTCATTATCATTTTCATCAATATGAGAGATTTCATGCTATAGTGTAGAAAAAATTCGTTGCTTAAATTTCAACACTTAACTTTGGAATGATTAATATTAGAATGGACCTAATGACACCTTGATTTGGTGTTTTAATGAGTTTTTCTAATTGAAATTTGATTTAAGGACATATTAAGCTAAATAAACCTAATTGTGGCCTTAATTGAATATTGTAAATTATGTTTATATACACTTTCACATTGATTTTTGAAAAATCTTGCATTTATGACCCTAATATCATCATTAATAGGCCCCTAAGACCCTATATTATGCATCTTGAGGAATATTTTAACCAAAATCTTGATATAGACATCAAATAGACTTAATTTCTTAACACTCTAACATTTTTGCCACCTAAAAAGGCCTTGCGAGACCCATACACCACCTTGGGCATATGACTCGCATCTTGGTGGGACCCATATGCCATAGGTGGCGTATGAGTCCCATTTGGCCCCTTTTTTAGGGCTTTGAGTGAGAAATTTGGGGTTTAAGTTCAAATTTCATGAATGTAAGTTTATGGGATCTAATTAACATGATTTTAGATGGATTTCCTATATAAATGAGGTCTCAAATCACTATTTTATGAAGCATTCATAATATCAAGTCAAGCACTCAAGATTTAAGCACTCCAAAACTTCATAAGAGGGTATGTGTAGGATCATCATGGAAAAACAGGTCCTTAAGTGGCAAAAAAATTTAGAAAAATCAGAGTTAGGAAACTTGACGTAAAAAATTGAATAAGTTATCTATATTATTTCAAAAATATTTAAGAATAGAATCTATAGAAAATTGAATTTAGTTTCTAAACTACTAGGTTTATTTATAAAAATAAAAATCTATTTGGTAAAAATTTGAAGTTTCAATGTAGTAGTACTTAAATTTCAGGGAAAAAATTAGAAGTAGGTGTTTGTCTGACAACCCTAACCACAATAAAATGATAATATTTTTCTATAATATTTTAGATATAAGTAGAGGACTCATGTTTCGATGTGATGCATATTTTTTTATTTTATTTTTCCAAGTAAATAACTAATTATGAATTTTTTATTACAACTTTTAAAAAATATAAAAAACTGTATGTCTGACCACCTTAACTTGGTCAAAAATTCATGAAATTCAATTTTTTTTAATCCTATAGTATGCAAAGCATAGAATGTGACACATGTTTTGGATTCAAAAAATGTGATACCATTTAAAATCTATAGATGTTTTTCAATCAACCTATCATTAAGGAATTTATTCGTAATTCAAATAGAAAATAAATAATAATAATTTATTAAAATCAAAGTAAAACATAATTTATATTGTTGGAAATTTGAGAATATCCTTTAAAAACCCTTTTCATTTCATCAATTTTGGGTAAAAAAAGTCATGAGCCACATACCCATCATATTGCCACTTTTTGGCCCATCATGATCCTGCACATACCCAAGATCATCTAGAGATCATTCAACATCATTTATAAGGCATTCAAGGGAAGGATTATTCATAAATTATTACAGAAATTCAAGATCAATCATCATGTCAAGGATATCAAGCATCAATCATGTTATTGAGCTAGTTTTGTGATGTTGCATTCAAGATCCAAGGTCAATTATTTATCTACACTTATCCCAAGATCTAGATCTACATCCTTCATGCTAATTTCATGTTAGATTACATATTTACAAGACACTATTTAAGGTATCATTGTTAATGTTTCATGTTTCATGTCCTTATTTCATTATCTTGTCATTTGGCTTAGTTACCTCAAAGGGGTTTGATGAAGGTAAATCCCCATTTACTAACAAATCAACAAGTTTTTCTCTCTCTACATGTTTTTTTGTGGATTTAGGTTTCTTGGAGCTTGGAAATCCCTTGAAGATTACGTTACAAGCTTGGAGAAAGTTGTCGGAGTTGTCTCCGCATTTGAAAGGTTGCTATATTCATAAAATGTCATCTACAGGTTTGAAATTAGGGTTCTAGATCCGAAAATTAGTTTGGAAGGAAAGAGCATAGATTGGAGTACATATCTAAAATTTGAATTCCCAATAAAGTGAAATGGGACTGCTACGCTAGAATTTCCATATGAGTCCCACTACATGCATTTTTCTAGATTTTTATAGTTCCATATACCATTTTTCCATAAACCAATTCCAGATCAGAAACCTTGATCTAGGATTGATATTCCCAAGCAAGTGTGTGAGTCTCAATGGGACCAAATTTTAGTATTTTATTTATTTTAAAGCTTCATTCAATCTTATTTAGGTTTCGAGTTGCACACATTTCATCTTACAGTTCTTTGTTTCGATTTATATGCATTTTTAGGTCATGTAGTGAAGTATTGCATCATATTAGCGTTAAGCATTAGATATTAGATTTAATTTGTGTTTACAAGCGTTATCTTGGTGGTTAACCCCTCATTAGTATCTAATCTGACCCTAGGATACCTTATTGTAAGATCTATTTCTCCCTCTCTACATTCAGATTGAGATCTCTAAGGTGTCCTTGAATGTAGCAACTATTAAATAGGAACCCTACCCTTGTGTTATATTCCTCAAAGTTGGGGCATACTATCTCCATTGCCTCATTTTGGTGAACCCAAGGCAAACACCTACTTTTTGATTTGGAGTGCATAATCATCCTAGATTTAGCTTGCATTGACATTTTGCATTAGTTAATTCACGTCTAGGGTTTCTAAATTTTGTATTAGTGAAAGTGCATATAGATTGCAATTTTACATATTAGATCATTAGATTTCCCTAAAATTCTTCAATTTCAAATAGTCCAAACATCAAAAAAGTTGAAAACATTAGGGTCAACTTAAAATTTTCTAAAATTGGTGCAAAAACCCTAATTTGGGACTCATTCGCGAGTCTGGGTGATTTAGTCCTAGTACATAGTATTTTTCCTACTTTCTAGGTATTATATGTTGAGAATTTTTGAGCATTCAGACCCTTGAAAAACCCAGTTTGGGACTCATACGCCCCTTTGGGAAAATTAGTCCCAGTTCAGCCCTAAAACTACCTTTTTATAGCATTGCAAACCTTGTTTCTGCACTTTTGTTTGTTGTCATTAGTTATCTATTTCAATTGTTTTAGTTTATACTACATGAATTTCATTAAATCTAGTTTAATTTGGTTCATTTCATACATTTTCATATACAAAATTTCATTTTCACATTGTTATATAGCATAATTAGTCAATTATCATGTTTAAAATCTAAAACATTGCATTATTATTTTGTGTGTTTGCTCTATCATTGTTGCATTTCAAGTTTGTAGGATAATTATTACATCATGTTTTCATTGCAAAAATCTATATTTATCATACTTCACGTTCTATTTTTAGATCTTGGTGAGTGTTGTAAGAAAGTTTTGTTAAGTGCACATGAATGGTAGGTCCTTTCCCCTATCTTTTTTTTCGTCATTGATCCCTCTCCTAGCATCCCTTCTAAGATTGAGGTTAGTCTAATGATATAAACCTTGGGTAATCTTGGCTATAATATTCATTCTTATCCTAATATCTCTCCTACTTGTGAAGAAGATATTTTAGTATTCAAAGAACTAATTGATGTGAGCTTTGAGAACCAAAGTTGTTTCCCTCCTCTTACCTCTCTTATTAGGCAAGACATTACTAAATAAGAGGACATGGAAATAAGTAATCATGATGATAACATAAGAAAAAAATAGACCATTGAAACCTACCCACATTCATATCCCAACATCTTCTCCTCTTGTGATCATGATGAGGATAGGTTGGTGTTAGATAAGAAAAAATTTAAGATCCTTGACAACCCTCTTTATGTTTCTTCCCCTACCTATCCTATTTTGGGAGATATTATGGGACAAAGGAGTGAAAACTTGAGCAATCATGACTATCACATTTTTTCTTCTCCTAGTATCTTTCCTATTCATAAAGAAGATACTTTGATGTTAGAAAACACAACCAATGGAAGTCATGAGAATCTTATGTGGGAAAGCATTATGGAACACTTGAGACAATAACATCATTGCTGAATAAGAAAATTAAACCATTGATAATTCCCCTACCTATGATGAAGTCATTTTAGAAGAACCAACCTTTTAAATTCATGAACATTTAGTTTTTAGTTCTCCTAAAAAATCTCCTCCTAGCAAGGATATCATGGTGCAAGAAATTTTGAACATTGACACATGTGATTAGGCTTCCTTAGGTGAAAATGATGAAATGGCATTAGACTCCTCTTCACTAAGAGTTCATGAAAATAAGGACAAGTTTTTTGAGGTTATAATGACACAAATTAGATCTCCTTTAACTCTAGATGAGCTTCCTAAGTCACCTCCCATTAGTGAATCACATAGAAAAAAAGAGATTTTTTGAAATCTATGATGCAATCTAACAATGATTTACAACAACTGAGATATAACATAGTTTCTCAAACATGTAGGTAACCATAAATCACTCCCATAACATTTCCATTTACTCAACATAATGTGCCTAGTGTTGAAGACCTTAAAAAGACTCCCGCTAAGAAACGCTTATCGAGTCTTATTCAAATATCACATGTATACAATTTTCTATTTTGAGAAATGTAACAAATAAAGCAAGAGGAAATCCAATATTATATGAATTCAAATAATATAACAGCCTCCTTTGATTGAAGGGAAGTCACACAATCATAAATCACATTCCCTAAACATGAATTTCCCTCACTTGAGATTCAAAACAAAAATGAAGACTTGATGATAAAGGTGATCATTAATGAAACTACAATTAGGCATAGTCTTATGGACAATGGAGCAGGTATTAATGTGTGCAACATTGACCTCCTAGACATGATTAACATGGACAAGAGGCTTAATCAACTTAATGATGTTAATATTCATGGCTTTGACAATGTTAATAGGAAACGACTGGGAATGATCACATTACCGATTGAGGTCAGACCAGTAGTGTTGTCTACCCCTGTCCATATCATGTTAGGATGCCTTTCATAAAATATTCTCCTACGAAGACCATGGATTCATGATTTGAAAGGATTCCCATCAACTCTTCGCCATACGATTAAATTTGAATACAAAAACAAGATATACACAATTGAAGTAGATGAAAGAAGTTAAACATTCCTAAAACTGCTAATACTTTCATTCCAAGATCAAAAGTTGAACCTATAAAATTTGTTGGTAATCCTTCACCCACAATAAAACTCTTTAGTGATAATTGGGGGTCATTATATTTTACGCCTCATTTCAATAAAGAATTCAAAACCTCACCCTTAGAGTCCAAAGAGTCATATACAAATGATTTCTTTTCAAATACAAGTTCTAGTGATGATTGGGGTTTTACATCGTCCTTTATGGGAGAGTGCAAAATCTCACAATCTAAGTCAAAAAAACTTTGTGTTTCATTTCCTAAACTTTGTTCTACAACATTACCCCATGGTAGTGATGGGGGATATGTAACTCCCATCCCTCATGAGGGGACGATGCATAACTTAAAAAAGGAATTTTGTTCTCATGAAGAAGCCAATCCTTCTCAGAAGCATAAAACCCCTTCATCAGACTTGGAACATTGTTATGGTATTGGATACAATCTCCCTCCTACACATGGATGCAATGAACATATGAAGAAAATTGATATATCATACTCTTTCAAAAAATATTTAGGTCTGCCACCTTTATCTCTATTCTCATCTAAAGCCTTATCATTTAATGTGTGTATGACATCTTGTACAAATAAAGAAACAATTTCTACTTTTGATCAAGAGAGTATCTTGTATAGACTCCTCCAAGATCGTTTGATATATCTCCCTCCAAGAACACAAAATAAATTTTACTATAAGAATTCATTACATGCATATCACAAAGTTTATGGTCATTCTACAAATGAATGTAAGGCCTTGAATAACAAAATCCAACATCTTAAGGATTGTGGTGCTCTTCCTTGTGTCGAAGAACTTATTTCCCCCAACTAATACTTACTTCAGCTCATCCTTGTCTTGCACTAAGCGGGGGCAAGGGGTTACGTAGCCTTGTCCTTGTATTTCATTTGTCATTGTCTCTTTTAGCTAGTTGACTAACTTTCATGAACATATAAGATCAAGCTTGGGATTTGTGGATGAAATTTCATATTCTGACTCACATGTGACAATACATCAACACTCATGTTTCATTGTGTGATTCTCTTTCTTCTTGTGTGCGTCCTTTTCTTGGTGGTGTCATTAGGCTTGATTTATTCTAAGAGTTATATTTATTTGATTTTCCTTCTCTTGGAGGCATTAAGCATGTTGTTCCCTAATAAGAGACCTTACATGAACAAAGAAAAACCCCTTTGAGTGTACCTTATACTATTTTTCATTTATAACATTGGTTATATAGCCACCTTGCATAACACACTTTGCATGCCTATGGAGCCATCTCATTTGTCCATGAGTTCCAAGCATACAAAGCTTTGCTTGCCTCATGAAGATCGAAGATCATTATTATGTGGTGCTTTGTCAAAGTTATCACTTGGAGGTATATCTTTTTTATGGTTAATGTACGATGAGAAGCCTAAACGTTGGAGTGACTTTCTTATTATATGGTGGGAAGCTGATACAGATGCATGAATTTCTCACTAAGCCACCCTTAAAGATTACTCACCTAGTGGATAGCCTAAAGTTCTATTGCCTTAGAGTGAGCATGCATTTTTGAACAAAAAACTTAGATCTGATCCACATCGTGTTGAACAAATAGTTGAGGCTTGACCCACCTCTTTTTATTTTGTTTTCCTTTCTTCCTTATGTCATTGACATTGCATGTTTTTTTATCTTGATGTTGCATATCATACACCTTGTGAGTGACCTTTTGCGCTTATTTCGGTTTGATGTAGGATCTAGTGTCCTGGAGGCTTGGCCACCTCCTTTGATCTTTGTCATCATATTTTTTCTACATCAGTACACTTGGACCCCTCTTGAATGTCTACTTTAGTGTGAGTTTGAAGCAAGTTCATCCTCTCACTAAAGTGGGGGCTAAATGTAGTGTACAAAAAAAAAATTCACTTACATTTTCACACTTAACTTTGGAATGATTAACCTTAGAATGGACCTAATGATGACTTGATCTAGTGTTGTAATGTGTTTTCCTCATTCACATTGGATTTAAGGAAATATTATGCTAAATAAACCTAATTGTTGCCTTAATTTAATGTTGTAAAGTATATTTATGTATACTTTCACATTGATTTTTGAGCACTCTTGCATTTATGACCTTAATATCATCATTAATAGGCCCCTAAGACCCTATATTGTGCATCTTGAGGCATATTTTAACCAAAATCCTAACATAGACATCAAATAAACTTAATTTCATAACACCTCAAAACTTTTGCCACCTAAAAAGGACCTATGGGACCCATACACCACCTTGGGCATATGGGTCCCATCCAAGTGGGACCCATACACCACATTTGGCATATGAGTCTCATTTGGCCCCTTTTTAGGGTTTTGAGTGGGAAATTTGAGGTTGAAGTTCAAATTTCATGAATGTCGGACCGTGGGATCTAATTAATGAGATATTAGATGGATTGCCTATATAAATGAGGTCTCAAATCACTATTTCATGAAGAATTCACGATATCAAGTCAAGCACTAAAGAGTTAATCATTCCAAAACTTCACAAGATCATCTAGAGAGCATTCAAGATCATTTCTAATACATTCAAGGGAATAATTCTTCATCAATTATTGCACCAATCCAAGATCCATCATCATGTCAAGGATATCAAGCATCAAGCATGTTATTGAGCTAGTTTTGTGATGTTGCATTCAAGATCCAAGGTCAAGCATTTTTCTACACTTATCCCAAGATCTCGATCTACATTCTCCATGAAAATTTCATGTTACACTGCAGGTTTACAATAAATCATTCAAGGTATCATTGTTCATGTTTCATGTCTTATGTTTCTTGTTTCATGTCCTTTTCTCATTATCTCATAATTTGGTTTAATTACTTCAAAGGGGTTTGACCAAGACAAACCCCCATTTATTAACAAATCAACAAGATTTTCTCTCTCTACATGTGTTTTTGCAAATTTAGGTGTCTTGTAGCTTGGAGATCCCTTGAAGATTAGGTTACAACCTTGGAGAAAGATGTTGGAGTTGTCTCACCATTTGCAAGGTTTTTATCTTCACAAAAAGTCATCTATAGGTTTGAAATCAATGTTTTAGATTCAGAAATCAATTTGGAAGGTAAGAGCAAAAATTGGAGTACATATCTGAACTTTGAATTTCTGAAAAAGTGAAATGAGACTAATAAACCAGAAGTGGCATATGAGTCCCACTACAAGATTTTTTCTAGATTTTTGTAGTTTTAGATACCCTTTTCCCATAAACTAGTTCTAGACCAAAAACCTTGATTTGGGATTGATATGCCTAGACTGGCGTATGAGTCCCAGTGGGCCAATATTTTTGTATTTTTAGCTTTTCAAAGCTTCATTTAGTCTTCTTCGGGTCTCCAATTGCACACATTTCATCTTAGAGTTCTTTGTTTTGATTTATATGTATTTTTAGGTCATTTAGTGAAGTATTGCATCATATTAGGGTTAAGCATTAGATCTTACATTTCATTTTTTTCTCGAGGCCTTAGCTTGGTGGTGAACCCCTCATTAGTTTCTAATCTAACCCTAGGATACCTTATTGCAAGATATCTTTCTCCCTCTCTACATTCGGATTGAGATCTCTAAGGTGTCCTTGAATGTAGCAAGTGTGAAATAGGAACCCTACCCTTGTGTTATATTCCTCAAAGGCGGGTCTTACTAATTCCATTGCCACACATTGTCATTTTCATCAATATGAGGGATTTCATTCTCATTTGCATTCATATAAGATATTTCATCATTGTTATTTTTTTGGATTGTTTCAAAACTAGAATTATTGATACCATCAATGGTGTATCCAACTTCATCAAAATAACTAAGATCAATATTATCAAGACTTGGGTTTAAAGACATGCCTCGATAAATTGTTTGAATAGGTGTTTTTTCCATATCATTGGGAGGTGGATTTGAAGACATACATGAAGTTGTTTGCATAGGTGCTATTTCCATGTCATTCAAAGTTGAAGCTGAAGGCATAGTTGGGTTTGTCTCCATAATTGTATTTTCTTCCATATTTACTATCTCCACATTTGCATCATCTACATTCATCTCACCCTTTATGGTTTCCTCTTCAACATTCATGGAACTAGATGCTTCCAAATTTTTCATTTCGAAAATCCTTTCTCTTCTATCCCTTTGTCTTTTCGCCTCCACTTCTCTATTTGCTTCAATTTCTTCAAGTGTTGTTGACTTTCTACTTTTTTTGTTGCCTTTTCTTTGATCCCATGATTACCAAACCTTCTTTGATAAAAAAAAAAAAAATGATTCTTAACCTATTTTCCAATTTCTACCTCCTTCAAATATTCTAATAAAACTTTATAGTATGAAGATGCTTTCTTCTATAAACTTTGAAGTACAAAAACATCATGAATACATCCAAAAGTTCTTTTTTCCCAAATCTTCTTGTAAAATGTTCTTGTACTTGATTCCTCTTCAAAAAAATCAACCTGCACTTGTCTCTTCCAAAAATTTGAATAGAATATTCCCTATTAAGAGATTGCACAAGACAACATCGAAATAAAAAATGCAAACAATGGTGCTTTTAGACTGTAATACAAAAAAAGAATGTTGCAGAAAAAAAATATCTCTATATATCCCTCTCTCCTATCTCTTTATCTCTCCCTCTCCTCTCCATATCCTTTTAAATAGATGATGGGGCATCATGAAAATTCACCACCAGCAATGCATCCCTGGGAAATTCACCGCCAACAATTCACCTTGGGAAAATTCACCGGCATGACAAATTCACCTCAAGGAAAATTCACCACCACGAAAAATTAATAGGAAGCTTTTAATGCGATGAATTTTCCTTGAGGTGAATTTGTCATGGTGGTGAGTTTTCTTGTGGTGAATTGTTGGCTGTGAATTTTTCGACAAATTCACCGCCAACAATTCACTGCAGGAAAATTCACCACCATGACAAATTCACCTCAAGGTAAATTCACGACCATCAATTCACCGTCACAAAAAGTTAATCACAAAATTTTAATGTGATGAATTTTCTGTCTTGGTGAATTTTCCTTGAGGTGAATTTGTCATAGCGGTGAATTTTCCTGCGGTGAGTTATTGGCCGTGACAGTGAATTGCTGGCAGTGAATTTTCCTCCAACCATATGATGCATAGTTGATTTGAAACTATCACTTGTCCTTTGAACCCTATATTACAGAAGCATCATTTGTTAAGTGGCCTACCAATTGACCTCATGTATTGTCCACAAACCTCTTCGGCGTATCCATTGCAGCCCAAGGTGCTACTGTTAGTTATAATTAAAAAAATTGAGAGGGTTAGTTGGACATCGCTTGCAGAGACATTTAAAATCTTATATACTTCGTCAGATAATGGGATACACAAGTCAGAAGCTGCCGTCGACCGGACCCCCTCAGAGTAATTTGACCGTGTCTGGTAAGCTCACAGTTGAAGTTTTTAAATGTTAAACTTAAACCTCCTTTTATCTCCGATCCGTCAGTTTCATGTACAAAAGCAACAAAAGCTAAAGGACACGGGAGTTGGCCTTGGCCGGTTGTCGGACAGACCTAGTCCGGAGTATCCTCGATAAACCTTGAATATAAAGCTAAGTTCATAGTTACTTTATATTAAATATGTAGTCAAAGTAAAAGCTAGATAAACAAATATAATTATTTTTTCTTTATAATATTATTTTTGATGAACAAATATTTCACATTTGTTTGGAATGTCGGTGAGTACAGAAATAAATGAAATAAAATGTAGATTAAAACTTTAACATTAAATTATATTTTATAGTTAATTAAATATCTTATTTTAAGTAAGAAATTATGAAAAATGAATAAAATAAATCAAGTAAATGTAAATCACATGATACTTGTTATATTAAGAAGGCAACCATTCTCATGGGATTGTTGTTGAAAGGGGTGTGGCTTCTCATAACAATAATATGGCAATGCATTCTTGAGTTGGTGTATATGAAAATGACTTGTAGAAGACATAATTTATAGATTATGAGGTGGAGGGATCAATGCTGAGGTTTGACTAAAAGATTACTGGTTGAGACCTAGTCGATTGGATAGCTATGAGAATGAAGGTGGAGGAGAAAATTAAAATTTATATATTTTTTTAATTTCATTTTTGGGTGTTGGTTATTGATGCAACCAAAATTCACACCATTGAATCCATTCTCGTGATTCAAAAAAAAAATAGATCCATACAAAATTAAAACTCACAACTTTCACCAATTCTCCATTCTAACTTCTAACAATGAAAAAAGAAAGCCTTTTTAACTCTTAAAATTCTTACCAAATCTACCTAATATGTGTTAGCATGAATAATTTATCTATTCACTATAGCTTAAGTGTAATTAGGGTGATGAGGTTAGTGACCACCTTGTCTATGTAAATGTGCAAACATTAAGGTCTCTAGAGGTTACCTTGTTGTTTGGTAAACCTCATGTGCATACCTTTTGAGGTTGGAAGAATCTATATTTAACCTCGAAGGCCACTTTTGTAGTCATTCAATACTTGTTGCCAAGGTTGATGACTTGATCAAATAGGTTGTCCGTTTGCACATTCCTAGTGATCCAAAGTTTGACACCTATAGGAAGATGCCACATTATGAGGCACTTGTCAATCCACATGATAAGTGGATTGCATCTTCCTTGCCTATATATGGAAGGTCATATTATACTTTTTAATAAAATCTTTTATTAATCTATTTGATAATGTGAATTAGGCTCGTTGTGTGCAAGTGTGTTTTTGTGGAAATATAAGATTTTTGTTGTTATGATCTTGTTTGGGAATCCTAACATGATATCAGAGCAATGCAGCAAAATCCTTCACAAATCTTGTATTGAACCTAGTTTAGAGTTCCATGCAATTTGATTTGCATGTAAAAAAATGATCTCTGTTGGGATGCAATCTATATTTTACGGATTTATTTCTGAAAAAAAAAAAAAAAATAGCAAAGGGCCAAATTTCCTTTTTGGTAGAAAATTTGTAATCCCCATATCTCTTTGTAGGATATTATTGCATGTAAAACTAATCTCTGTTGCAGGGTTTGTAATTATTTGCAGGATATTTTGTGGCTATTCCAGTCTCGTTGCTGTTGCCGATCGTGGTTTTTGACGGAATTGCGAGAAATGTGGCCCATCAACCTATATACAAGCACAAATCTACAACATCCCTCTCAAAGACTTGGCCTACAAGAAAGAGATTATTCACGTCTCCTATTGTGCCCTCTCTATTGCATCAGCCTTCATCATGGCCGATTCAATTTGCATGGATAAAAGGGAAACTTCACCACACAATCTTCTAAACCACCAAGCGTGATCACTTTAGGAATGGCATACAAGCTTGTAAAGAGACTGCGTGTGTATTGAAGCTGCGTAGAAACCTATTTCTTTCTCTGCAGACAAAATGCAGCGGGTTAGGCGAGCATGACAATGACCTAGCATAAATTTTGTAATCATTATCAGAAAGCAGAGCACAGATCATCACTGTGCATTACCTTTCATTGCTAAGCCACGACCCTATAGACCTTCACACAGTAATTAGTAACATCAACCAGGTCGATACCCCTTCTCTTGCACAATCTATGTAATTGTAATTGGTGCTTCAGGAGTTCTTAATTCTGCACTTGGATGCCATGTATTCCATTAGGAGGTGCATGTGACTTCTACATGGATACCAATTTCCACTTTGAGATATCGGTATTATGACCTGCATAATTTCTGCGGTTTCTTATGGTGTTTCTTAAAGTTTCCAGCAATAGATTTTTTTGGTGTGGCTTCACCTGCAAACTCCTCGAAGACTCCTCCACACGCCTCTTTTGGTGGCACCAAATCTGCCATCCATAGCATGACTCCAACATAGGTAGCCTCCATCTTCATTGCAAAATCTCTGACTTAGTCTGCCTCCACACTTGGCGCAATGGCTTGGTCAATCGACAATTTTATCTTCCTCGCCGTCATATGTTGTTAATTTGGGTAGTGGTCTTTATTTTAGGCATTAATTGTCATATTGCCTAAACAATTTGCATTTACTTAAATGTCAATTTTTCGCTTAAAAAGGGACAATTCTTTTTAATAGGATTGTAAGATGGGGAGGAGATTGTTTTCCATAGTTGACAAATAGCTGTAAAGAGTAGATATTTTTACATTTCATCATAATTTGTAAAATTGGGGCTTTTTTTATTTTACAATTACTTGAAAATGGGGGGTTATATGTAGGTTTTTCATTACGTTGAAAGTGTTTTCTTATGTGAGATTCATCGAACTTATTTGCCTATTAATGGTTCACACTATTAGTAAGGGCATGCAAGAAGGTTTAGATGATCCTGACCATTCCTCATAGCTATATATTGGGTTATCCATTGATTGTGATAGCTTTCAAATCATAGGAAGCTAGCTACGACAGAGAAGACGTGTGACCGTTCTATCACCGCCTTCTTTGATGACCCGGGCTTCTCCTTACATCAAACTTCAATGCTCAGCTACTCCTTTCCACCTCCATATCATGGCCACCAATTCTTCAAATATTTTTAAATCGGAATGGCAGGGCACATCTTGTACAGTTATTAAAATCCACTTTTTGTCTACTACATGAATACCTAGATTGAAGTAGTAGCCGTAGGAGATTGGTTTTTGGGTTGTCTCAATTTTCTGTGGTAGGGTTTCATAAAATTTTCTTGCAAACTTTGCCCATTTTTTCTCATCGGCATCATTGACAACACAACATAATTTATGTAAAATTTTGAGGTAAGTCACTTGCCATGGTTCCAACGAGTTTTATTTTTAGGAATCTGTACACAGTGGATCATTTTTTTGTCATCATTAATATGTGAAACCCACGTAGAACATCTCAAATAGTCAATTAAATACATCAGCCATCCAAGTACACTTTCAATGTTCAACTCGCCCATGGAAATGAAATGGTAGAAGGAGGTGGGAAAAATAAGAGAGACATTTCTATGGGCATCCATTTGAGCCTTGTGATGGCCAGAAAGGGTGTGGTGGGAAGCTCTAAGGTAAAGGAATACAATTTACAACACGAAAGATATATTTATTTTGTTCCCTATATATAGTGTTTAATTGCCATGGTTTCAGTGAGTATTTTTTGGGGGGAATCAGTATGCAGTGGATCAATTTTTGTTATTTTTTATTTCATTATTAAACAAAATTATTGTTATCTTTTAAATTGAAGCATTGGTTTTGTGGTTTTATCTATGATTTTTTTCATATATGAAATTATTGTACAATTATAGCCCCACAAAAGACTTTTCATGAAGAAGTTCAAGAGAAAACTTAACATATGCAAGCGTAAATATTGATATTACTACATTTTCCCCTTAAGAAGTTTGCACTTATTGAGTCTCAGGCTTTTTGCTCTGATCTTAAATAGTTAATAATACTATGCTCTATTGAAGCTAGAAAATATTGTGCTTTAGTATTTAAGTAAAAAATTTACAAGAAATTCAAAGCTAGCCTAAAGATCCTTGTCATTCATGGCCTTCATATACTTATTCAAGTTTCATCAATTCAAATCTTCTCTTTACAGGGTGAATTCCTAGCTTCGTAGTCCTTCACTCTTGGAATTGCAATTCCTTTATTCCTCCATTTTTGAATCTTTTGCAATTCCTCTGCTCGTTTATTTTTGGGTTTGTAATTCCTCTATTCCTCGATTTGTAATTATGAAAATTCATTATTTTTCTAATGACTAAATGTGGATATCGAAAATTAAATCTCACTTTAATGATTGAAAAAATTCAAACCCATGCTAACAAGTCCAAACTAGAAACTATCCATAACAGTTAAGAACCTCAGAAGAATCCCTACAAAGAGCTCACACCAATGTGATTTGATGGTTTCAGTTGCTGCTGGTTCTTGACATATACATGAGTTATACAAGCCAATAGACAAGTGTATAGACCAACCAAAACAACACAAGAAACCTTTAAAAACATAGCTATGAGATTTTACAATATATAACAAATTCTCTTGGGGTTAAAATTTTTTTATCATCTTGATTAATCATGCCTTGGCTTTCTTCAAACTATGTTTTATCTTTTGAGGGGTAGTCTCCTTTTGGAGAATGTGTAATTCCTCAAGAATTGCAAGCATAGATCTCATATGTTGGCGTGACTCTTGTGATAATCTTTGGGTAGTTTTCCTCTTTGTCCATACTTAACACACTGACAAACTTGGCATCTAATACTTTCCATTTATTCAAGCTCGTGAAATTTAAACTCACTAGAACCTATGCATCTAGACAATGTGCAACATAGCTTGATTCATCATGCTTGTACTCAAATATATGTCCAACCGACAATATTGTTCTCACTCGGGTATCTCAATTGTCATATAAATCCTTTGAGATAAGTTTGTCTCTTCTTGTGTAGACCTAAACAATGATGCCACAAATCCTTAAAAAACTCATTTATATCTAGTAGAAACTTGAAGGATACAAGTTCCATAATACCCATCAGGAAAATTAGTATTCCAATTACATATCATGGAAAAATGTATAAGATAACTACACCAATTTACATTGGGAGAAACTCTTGGAAGTAAAAAGTATCGTAATAGGGGAAACAAATGGAAAACATGTGATCGATTAATTTACACATTGGGTCATTTTTTTGGTGCACGATGACAACGATTCTTTGTTGGGATCAAAATCTAGCACCATCCTTTGGTATATGTTTTTCAAAAATTAAAATATCAACTCTATCTAGTGTCATCTCATTGTTGTTGGAAGATCAAATTGAGGATTTTAGTGTAAAACTAGTTTTTCAAAAATGACAATATCAAGTCTTTGGTGTCATCTCATTGATGTTTTCCAATATCAAATTGAAGGTTTTGTGTAAAACCCCCGTTTTCTTGTTAAAGGAGAAGCTTTGGGTTTATGTTCACACTTTTCTATTGAGGTTTAGGATACAGGGGTGTAAATGATTTTACATGTTGGAAGTTTTTTTCAATGGGCTTTGATATGCCCTATGTTGTTTCTTTCCTCTACTAACATCAACTAGATTGTCTGTGGGTTTTTTTAACCTTTTTTTTGGCCTTACCATCCTACCATTTTCCTCCATGTGTATGAGAGTGAAAATCAAGCTATGGTTTTGTTTGTTGGAATAAAAATGTTCGACACATCTATTTTGGTGTAATGGGATTATATCTAGAAAAATAGAAGATCATGCCTTTCCCTCTCCTTGCTTCCTTTGTTGAATATATCTTTGCATATAAACATGCCTATACATATATGCATTTATTTACTCACATTCTTCTTGTAATTTATCAGCCTAGTTATTCTCTTGTGCTTTGTTATCTTAATTTTTGACAACGGGCCTTCTTTTCTCAAGATTTTTTCTTGGAGTAAAAAAGTTTGATACCATTTTGGTATGATTGGATTATATCTTGCAAAATAAAAGTCCCCGTCTTTCCTTCTCCTTACGACAATATTACATCCATCTTTGGGTTTTTTTACATGAAATGGTTGTAACGCATGCCCTGGTATGCAATTTGGATAATGGTGTTGTGTCACCAAAAAGTGTAGTCTTGACACTATTCACTCATTTGGGCCTTTTCCCTTGGATTTTGGCCTGATTTTGCTTTGATCTAATGTTGTAATGTGGCCAATACATTCAAATTAGGTATTGAATGCTTGCAAATCAATAAAAACCTAATTATTTTTTACAAAGGTGTTGTGAAATGTTGTAACACATATTCCCACTTTTCTAAGACCCTTTCAACATAATTCACCTAAACAACCCCTTTTTACCTCTTTCCAAGCCTTGTGCCAAAGTGTTGTAAGGTGTTGCAATATATTTTCACACTTTCCTAGGCTTGCCATCACTAATTCAACACTTCCTTATGTCAAATTGGCCTCTTAATGTACTTTTAGGCCCGACTTAAGTGTGTTTTGGGAGACAAGCCTGTTAATCATCATTAAACACCACTTAAATCCCATCCACCACTTAAATTTTTCCAAGTGGAATAGGTCGCCACCTTGGGCAACCTAGGCCCTTTTGGCATAAAATTCAAAATTAAAACAAAATTTTGATGGGAATTTGCCTCAAAAACCCTAAGGTCGGCCTATCATGGAGTTATTTTTAGGGAATTAAGGCATAACATGTATATATAAGGGTTTTTATCTGCATTCCCCCTGTTAACATCTTTTCACCTTCACAAGCACTCAAGCAGTCAATCTTCTCAAGCAAGTATTCAAGCACTTAGCATTTTAGACATCATCCAAATTGGAGTTGGTTCTTCAACAAGGGCTTGGTGTGTGTTTATATTTGCTTGTCATTCAATCATCTTTCCCTTTCATTCTATTTCATTTTCATTTGATTACCAACATGGGGTTGGACTAAGGCAAACCCCTATTCTCTAACCCCAACCTTTTCCTTCTCTTTTCATGTGTGCTTTGTAGGTTTGTATGCAAATTAGTCAAGGAGTGAAGTATTGAAAAGGTGTCATCATTCCACCCACAACATTCCAAGTCAACAAACCCTAGAAGGAGCTAAAAGATAACTTCCATGTCATTTTATGAAGATTTGAACACAATTCTCTGTTAGAAATAGAAGTACAAGTGGGAACCTATAGATTCCAACCTCAAAACCCTCGAAAGCTCTAGGAGGACTAGGTTGCCATCATTCGCAAATTAGTCCCTGTACTAGGCCTAAAAAGTGATTTATATGTTTTTGGATACCCATTTACCATAAACCTATTTTGGTAAAGTTTCTCAAGAAGAGGACTACATCGTCCATTCTGGTGTAAGTGTCCCAATAAGAATTTTCTATAGATTCTAGAAGATTCCAAAGCTCTCCTTCTTCAACCTTTAGTTTCCAAGTGCATAATTTCTGTCTCTTCCAATTTCTTTACAAATTGCATACATTTTAGGTCATTATTAGGATATTGCATGTAGTTTACATTTACTTTGGTTTACATTTCATAGTTAGTTTATTTCGCTTCATTACATCATTTAGGCAGACACATCACACCCATTTCCAAAAACCCTAACCCCTTTTGAATGAAGTCAACAAAAGGACATCATTAGTGTGAAAGAGAGTCATTCTTCCAACGTTGCCCCTAGGTGCAAAAAACCCTAGGGCCCTAATTAGGGAGTCCTCTTTCCCTAAAAGCATATCTTTTAGGTGGTTCAGATGCTATAATTGTCAAAGCATTTGGTTAAAAAAAATTGTGTATGCTTATCCCCTTGAAAAATAGTGGACTCTGAAGCTCTAGAAATTCTTTGTGTGTGCTTATCCCTTTGAAAAATCAGATAATGAATGAATTCATATGCATTTTTTATCCCTTTATAAATCTCAAATAATGATGCTCTGGGTGATTTAGTTAGTTTCATTACATGCAATATAATTTGGTTCCCTAAGTCTTGATTAAAATGAAATAGATACCACATGAATATACCTATTGATATAATGAATTAGGTACCAAAGAGACCAATGCAGACAACAGGGTGGATATTTTAGATGATGAAAAGGATCTTATCCTATTGGAAAATCAGTGGGATCTTAAGTTCTAGATAATGAATGAATTCATATGAATTTTCCTCTATATCTCCCCCTATCCCCCCTCTTCTCTCCCTCCATCTTTACCTCTCTCCCCCTCTCTCCCCCCTGTTCGCTCTCTCCCTCCTCTACCTATACTCAAAATGGGTTTGTTGAAAACTCCTTGGAAACTTTCAAGAAAATTAAATTGACATGTACAAAATCAATATCAAAGACCTTTTCCCACCTTATCCTTAATTGTGTGAAAATAGGAGCTCTCTAATAGGTTATGTCTATTAGAAACCCTAGATCAGACATGCAAACCTAAACACTTTCCACAAAAGAGAAAAACAGAAAAAGAAAAGCTTTGCATGTCAATGTGCAAAATAATATTATTCAGGAATTTAATATTACAATGAGATTATTTGCTTTATAAAAGCAAAGTATGCAACCCTAATGTTGACCTAAAAATAGCTCAACTAAATAAAGCTTACTTATTAATTAAGTAAACTAATTATTACCTAAGTAAAGTTATGGAAGTGTAATTAAATATTAATTACACTAACACCCCCCCATAAGTGCAACTTAGGGAGACTAGATAAGCATGCACCTAAAACTAAGATGAATGCAAGAAAGCATGAATGGGTCCCGACAACAAGGCCTGATCAGGTACCCATGTACAAATGCAATAATGAGGTAGAGAAGGAAAACCCAGTGGGACAACCCCCCCTACAATGAGATGACTGTTGCAAAGAAGCACTGGAAGAACACTATGGAGTAACACTGGAATCGCAATCTGGCAAGCAAAGAAAGATACTTCTGTTACAAGAAACCATATCGGAATCATAATAATGCAACAACAGACCCGATGCCACGGAACACTCGAACACTCCAAACTAGAACAACCCTGGAATCCATAAAGCAATAGTAGATGATATGATGATGACAGAATCTGGAAGCCGTGAATCTCGATGCTAATGCCAAACTGAGACTGAAACTCTTCCATGGGAAAAAGTACCATACAGACTCAAGAACAATAACCACAAATTTAGTGGCCCTCAAACTGAGATGGATCCGATGCGGATCACTAACCATAGGCTCTCAATCTAAAGTGTGAACCAAAATGAATCTGGTATGTGTTAAGCTAAGACAAAATATGGCCAAAAAAACCTAAGAAACTAGATTACAACCCATGCGAGTTGCCATCAAAACATGATGAAGATTATTATACAAGAAACCCCCCTGATGGAACTTTATATCAGTTTGTTTATTACAATCCCCAATGACTGCAAAAGGAGAGAATACTTAACATGCATAAACATAAAATGAAAATAGACCTTAGATCTCTGTAGAGGACTGAACCAGCTTTCCAATGCCGCAAGAATGGCAAAAAAAAGATCACCGAGTCAAAAGATATGCCATCCGGAGTGAAAAATACAAGTTCTAAGTTCAAGGACCTGCACAATAAATTTGGGGCATAATCAGAAAAAATAACCTACACTAACAAAATGGGCTCGGAACCAACTTTCCAACGATATTTCGTTTGTGAAAAACTGACTCCGTACGCAAAAGTGATGCCCAATTTGGTGAAAGAGCTCCAAAATGGCCTATAACTAGCTGTAGTGGCGTGGATCCCCAAAAATGCATTTTTTGCATTTTTTTCGAAAAACGTGCATCGGGATGCACGCTGGGGAGGCCATACGGCGTCCTTGGCAAATTTATTTTGCCTTCCGGATCAACTTCATCAAAATCAATGAAACGAATGGTGATCTTAGGGTTTTGGGGCGCTGCGAACACAATGGTGACCTCCGTTTTTGCTCAAAATGCTTAAAAAAAATGGCTACTTCCAGAGCTTCCAAAAAATCACCAAAACTAAAACTCTCACAGATCTTGCAAAAGATGACCAAAATCTGCAAAATAAAAGTCAATCTTGACTTTTTCCAGTGCTCTGAATCCAAAATGTTGCATAAATAAACTCAAGGCATGATACCCTTGAGGAACCCCGAACGAACTCTGCAATGAATTTCTCCAAAATTTGAGAAGGGGCTACATGTCAAAGCTCTGACACCATGTTAGAAACCCTAGATCAGACATGCAAACCTAAACACCTTCCACAAAAGAGAAAAACAAAAAAAGCAAAGGTTTGCATGTCAATGTGCAAAATAATATTATTCAAGAATTTAATATTACAATGAGATAATTTGCTTTATAAAAGCAAAGTATGCAACCCTAATGTTGACCTAAAAATAGCTCAACTAAATAAAGCTTACTTATTAATTAAGTAAACTAATTATTACCTAAGCAAAACCTAAGTAAAGTTATGCAAGTGTAATTAAATATTAATTACACTAACAATGTCATCTATCACAACATAATTTTAAAGGGGACTTTTTAATATTTTATATGTGGAATTTCAACTATTAATCTCTCTTCTCTCAATATCCATTTCCCCTTTTATATATCTTATCCCTCTCTTCCTCTACTTCTTGGTCTATCTCTTTTGTATATCTATATTTCTTTCTCTATCTCTTTGTGTCTCTCTATATCCCTCTTCCATCTTTGTATATGTCTCTCTTTCTCAGGTCCTCCCTCTTTTTTCTTTATGTCTAACTCTATTTTTCTTTATCTTCTTACCCCTCTCTCTATCTCACCCTTCCCCCTTTATCTATCCCTCTTTCTATCCCTCTCTTCACTCTATTTCAAACATAACATGAACTTATTTATAATGGAGCATGATTAGTTTCATCATTGAGAGATTTTGTTTTAGTCATGTTTGGCTCCCTATAATAGGGTACATAGTTTGTTTGAATCTACCACTTCTCCATTGAGAACTTTGTTGTACAAACACCATTATTTGATAATGACCTACCAATTAACCTCATGTACTACAAACTGTGCAAATATATTCCAATTTTTTACCTAATTTTCCTTCAACACCTCTTCGATGTATCCATTGCACACCAAGGTACGATTGCTAGTTTTAAGATTTTTTCCTTTTATTGAGGTTTGCAAGGCATATTTAATCTATCTTCATTATCTCCTCAAATGACATTAGCTTGTAAGAAATCAAAGAAAAAAATAAGTTTAATAATGAACTCATATAAAGTTCCACAAAACTAAATGTGTGTTCCATAGGGAGAGAATTTTAAACTTACACTCAATTATAATGTGTAATGGGGGGTTATGTAGAGCCTTGATTAGCCATCACTATAATGGATCCTCATGATTCTAATCGAATGTGTGTGTTTCCTTTATTTTCCAATACAACAATGGATCCTTTTGAATCTCGCCTTATGTGTGTGTGTGCCTTAATCCACACCCTTTTTTAGTTTCTTGTACATCTTTTTGACCAAATACTAGGTCTAAATTCCTTGCACAATTTTGTGTCTAATTTCAGTTTTTTTGCTTGTACTTCTTACCATTAAGAGGGTATTAAGATAGTGTTATTTTAATTATTCTTTCAATGGAGAATTGGAGGAAACTTATATCTTTATCTCTCAAATGGGGGATTATTTTAGTGGATTATATTTTGTGAGACTCTATTGTGAAGGAGGGGATTCACTAATCTTGTGTCTCTAGAATAAGGAAGAGTCAACAAGGAGATAAATTCCCTTTATCACCTCAAATCACACAAAATCAAGTGATGGATTTCCAAGATGAAAGATATTTCCAAACATATTTAAAATAGAGCTCTTGGAAATATCATAGATAAAGGACCTCGGGGACCCAAAACGTTGATTGTAGAGATTTTTTGAGGAAGAGGACAATCTCTCGACCAAAGAATTTTTTCATGGGATTGGGACAATAGTGTTGTATGTTTCCACCTCAAGGATGTGCTAGCATCTCATACAAACAAATAACTAAACGTTTTGCACAAAACACGAGGAATATATTAGCTATTCAAAACCAAAGGTCTACTTAATTTATGAAATTTTAAGAGAAAGAAATAATGCAAGTAAATGGAAAATAAGAGAGATGCTAAGTCATGAAAATTCCTATGCTTCAAAGCCTCTTGTAAATCTCCACATGAGAAACTCGCACACAAGGTGAAGGAGGAAAAAATTTGGGGCTATTTTGGAGTTGTAGGATTGGAAAATGTACTCCTTTATATTTTCACACTATGTTTGGGTCCCTTAATTAATTTGAATTAATTAAGCCTCTAATTGGCCCTATTTTTCTTCTACATGTATAATAAATTGCAATTTCTTAAAGGGGAATCAGTATTTAATGAATGCAATTATAATTTTTAACACCCTAACATGAATAGATCCTAGCAATTTACGTGACGACCCTTTTTACCTTGGACAATGGCTCCCATTTAGTTGCCAAATTCAAATTTTAAATATGTTGATGGTGGCCTTTTAATGATCTCAAATTTAATTTCAAAAGTTAATTTGTAATGTTTAATTCTTGGGAAATCAAAAAACTGTCTATAAAAGCAAGGTTTGTTTATCAATTTAAATCCTAGAGCATTAATCCAAATTTCACAAGAGCTAAGATTATTGTCAAAGGTGTCAAGAGAAAATTTCACAAGCATTGTTTCAGCATTCAATATCTCAAGAATCATGTTAATGTTATCAAGCATCATGATGCATGTTTTTGGAGCTAACATTTTGATGTAGGTTTCAAGCGTTCAAGTCAAGATTAAAGTATCAAGATCATATCATCAATCAATCCATTTCATGCAAGATCAAGACCTTGGAGAGATATAATAAGTTTCAACCCTTCAAGGGTCTCAAATCAAGGGTTTGGTGAGTTGTAACATAGAAATTGTTCATTCATCATGTTCCTTTCATGTTTTAGTTTTTCATTTCAAGGTTTAATTACCGAAATAGGGTTTGAACAAGGAAAACCACCATTTGCCACAAACAAAATTTATCTCTTGTTTTTTTTGTAAACCTTAGGTTAAAGAGGGATTTAATATCTATCAAAAGAGAAAAAATACAAAATTTATCAACTTTGTCGTCAAGCCATGAAAACTAACTTTCATAATTTATTTCCATATTTTTATTATGAAACCCAAAGGAATCAAGAGTGTAGACCAAGGACCAGATGACCTTGAAAGTTGAGTAGAAAATCCCTACAAAGACCCATTCACCATAGGGAAAATGAGTCCCAAGAGGACACTCCTAGTAGGACCTTGTTGTGATAGGTGCATAAAATCATATCCTTCTCAGATCTACCAAAAATTTGTTAATTCTACTAAATTAAGGTTTTAAATTGATTTTTCAAATGTTACATTGTACAATTTGGTTTATTAACTATTTTTAGTTTTTATCCCAAAAGTGTTGTTCAGGCTAATTTACCCTGTCCTCGATCATAAGGAAAACAACAAGATCCTCATCAAGGTTGACTCACCTAAGGGTTGAAATTGAATATTTCCCTAGGGATCTGTTTTTCCTAATGAAATAAGGAAGATAGTTGTATCATAGATTACCCCATTCCATTTTCTATGAACCCATTTTTCATTATTTCATTGTGGTGAACTCGACATTATACATCACAATTTCTAAAATTGGAGTCCATTCAAAACCTACATATAGGATTTCCATTAGTTCGCATTGAATTGCATTAGTTTGCATCTCATTTAAGGCTTGTTAAAATTTGATTAGTTTTCCTCATCATTTAGGGTTTTAGGTTTTCATTTTGCATCCTTTAAAATCTAAAAAATAAAAAATAAAAATGTGTATTACATTGATTTTGCATAGTACTTGCAGGGTATGTGCAAGATCATCATGGAAAAAATAGGCCCTTAAGTGGCAATAAAATTCAGAAAAATCAGAGTTAGGCAACTTGACGTAAAAATTTGAATAAGTTATCTATATTATTTCAAAATATGTAAGAATAGAATCTATAGAAAATTGAATGTAGTTTCTAAACTACTAGGTTTATTTAAAAAATAAAAAAATCTATTTGGTGAAAATTTGAAATTTCAATGCAGTAGTACTTAAATTTCAAGGAAAAAATAAGAAGTAGGTGTCTGTCTAACCACCCTAACCACAATAAAATGATAATATTTTTTTATAGTATTTTAGATATAAGTAGAGGACTCATGTCCCAATGTGATGCATATTTTTTTGTAATTTTTTTCCAAGTAAATAATTAATTATGAAATTTTTATTATAAAATTTAAAAAATATAAAAACTCGTATGTCTGACCACCTTAACTTGGTCAAAACTTCATGAAATTCAATTCTTTTTTTTTTAAACTATATTATATGAAGCATAAAATGTGACACATGTTTTGGATTCAAAAAGTGTGATACCGTTTGAAAGTTATAGATGTTTTTCAATCAACCTATCAATCAAGACTTTAGTCATAATTCAAATAGAAAATGAATAATAATTTTTTATTAAATTCAAAGTAAATCATAATTTATATTGGTGGAAATCTGAGAATGTCCTTTAAAAACCCTTTTCATTTCATTAATTTTGGGTGTAAAAAAAGTTGTGAGCCACATGGTTCATCATATCACTTACATATCGCCACTTTTTGGCCCATCATGATCCTGCACATACCCACCCTTGTTTTAAAAGTTCATTTGATATTTAAGGATGATCTGTTTGAAAGAAATCTTTGAAACTGTGCATGTTATGACCTTTTTCAAGTTCCTTCTTTATGGTTTCATTCAGAACAAAACACTATGTTAAGATTAATTCAAATATTTTGAGTAGTTGATTTCCATGCTATAAGATTATATGATATAGTAATAACATGCAAAAATTACATTATGTCTATTGAACTTCTCTAGTTTCTTTAAGAGTTACTATTTTTTCTTCATATTATGCTATAAAAAGAGAAAAAGTTTATACAATTTCTTGATGTTTTTCTATTAACTTTTGGGACTTTTATGCTTGATCGGACCTTAATGAACACTTTGCATGGGGAGAATTGAAAGACTGCACTATGCTTGTATTTAGCCTTTGATGCTCATTATCTTCCCAACAATGAAGGGTTGTGGCATTCTATTTCTAATATATCATTCATAGAAAAATAATTGGGTTTCAAATTGTTGAAATTCACAAGACAACTGAGAGGGGGGGTGAATCAAATGTACCAAATTAATTTTACTTCTAACCTTAATAAATTCCAATGTAACTTAATCTATTATTAAGCATAAACATGAAATGTAGATAACAGAAAGAAAACAACAGAGACACCAGATTTGCATAGAAAACCCAATGATGGAAAACCATGGTGAGGATTAACTCGCAATATAGTAAAAATGCTCACTGCTAGAGGGCTCACTATCCAGAAGGAGACTCAATGCCTACAGATAAAGATAAGATAAAAAAAGATCCACCACAATAGGTTTTACACATTCACAACTTGATCAAAATATTTCAAACAACATCAACTCACTACTTTTAGGAATATAACACATCAAAGTACTACTACCTTGATTCACTCTTACACACTCTTCTTTTTGCACTTTTTCACACACTTCACTTGCTTTTACCTAATTCATAGCATCTTGA
Source organism: Sequoiadendron giganteum (assembly GCA_007115665.2). Taxonomy (NCBI): domain Eukaryota; kingdom Viridiplantae; phylum Streptophyta; class Pinopsida; order Cupressales; family Cupressaceae; genus Sequoiadendron; species Sequoiadendron giganteum. The sequence goes on along the minus strand of CM021100.1, from coordinate 459,472,760 downwards.
CTTTCTTTTATACAATCTTTAACCCTAGAAATGTTCTCCAAGGTCAGTTATACATTCAAATTAGGTCGGATAATCAACATTCCCATGGTGGATAAGAATGAGAGAGGACCAATTACACATTTAATTAGGACCCAAACAACATCTTGGATCGATCACACACTTCCTTAATTAAATGCAAATATTTTTGTAACATGTAAACACCAGGTCAGCCAAACCTATTGAAAAAACCAATGATCTTTGAAGTATATGCATCTATAGCAAAATGATCACACATGGATCACCCAAAAAAGTTCACCAGACACTTGAACATCACTTCGAAAACTTTAGGTACATCTACAACAACTGCAACAATATTCATGCATGGAACATTCTTCAATAGTCCAACCATACCGATCAAAAACACATAGTAGCTTTGGAACAAATCTTCTGGAGTACCCAACCACAAGCATGTTTTCCAAAACACAAAGAACATTGGTATTAACAATCTTCCAAATCTGCAAGATCTGAAACAAACCACTAGAAGACTACAGAGAAAAAACATTTCCCCCAGTCCATAGACAAACAATTCTGCCATACCGTTCACACACCACTGAACATATCTTTCATTCCCCATCGATCAAGAAGCTAAAACTTAGATATATTATCCATTGATGCTTATGAACAATACCATAGATCCACATAGGCATAAGATCAATAACGAATCAATGCATAGAACATTATCAGAGTACACTCATAACACACACACTACACATTCTTAATTATTTATTAATTTTATCAAAAGCACTTGGCAACAACACAACTAGACCTTCATAAATATAGCTCCATGTACTCTAAACACTTCTACAATATCTCAACTATACAATTACCACCTATAATCACTCTAAACAATGTTGACATCAATGAAAACATCGACACCACCAAACACATCCATAATTGTAACAATCTCCCCCTTTGTCGTTGATGGCAACACATGATGTGAAAAACCATCAAATACAACATACACATTCTCCTGCTTCTTTTTTACTTTTTAGATTAGATAGCCTGGATAAGCATTTCTACACTCTCTTCTCCTTATAATATTTTCTCTCCCCTTTCAACTTTTTCACATGAATTTCTCTCCTCCTTTGAAATGAGTGGGAAAGGAAAGTTTTGCATGAACCATCTGCCATATAAAGCTTTGATCACTACCCCTTAGGAGTGCACCCACAACACATACTACAACAATGAAACTCTCTACTCCCCCTGAGGAGTAGACCACAATATTCAGTCGAAATCAATAGGAATTTGTGAATTCACTAGACTAATGCACCTCCATGTGCACCTAATTTTAAGAATGAGGGGCAATAACCCTTATTCCCCTGAGATACACAAAAGTATTCTTCAAAAGGGACTTGGTGAATATGTGAGCAATTTGTTCCTTGGTAGACACATATTCAAGCCTAACTTCATTCTGCAACACCTTCTCCCGCAAGAAATGATACCTAATAGATATATGCTTTGCCCTAGAATGCATCACTAGATTCTTTAAAATGTTTATTGCACTTTTATTGTCAGAAAAGATAGATATAGGCCCATCAAATATCACACATATGTCTTTCAAATTTTTCTTCATCCAAAGTATCTATGTACAATAGGATGCGGCTGCAATATACTCAACTTCTATAGTGGATAAAGAAACTGAATTTTGTTTCTTACTCAACCATGAGACCAATCTTCCTCCAAGGAATAATGCACCACCACTTGTACTCTTTTGGTCATCTACAAAACCAACCCAATCTACATCAGTGTAGGCATTTAATATGAAATTAGTATCCTTAGGATACCATAGCCCATAATCTAGAGTTCCCTTAAGATATTTGAATATCCTCTTCATAACTGTGACATGTGTCTCTTTAGGTTTTTCTTTAAATATTGCAACAAAACATATTGCATGCATGATATCTGGTCTAGTAGCATTAAGATACAACAATCCACCAATGACGCATTTGTACATGCTATGATCAAATTCAGAAGATTCATCATCCTTACCTAGTTTACATCTGGTTACCATATGTTTATAGACCAGTTTGGAGTCATCCATTCCAAACTTCTTCAGTAATTCCTTAACATATGGGTATGTGCAGGATCATGATGGGCCAAAAAGTGGCGATATGTACTTGATATGATGGCCCATGTGGTTGGTGAATTTTTTTTTACCCAAAATTGATGACACGAAAAGGGTTTTTAAAGGATAATCTCAATTTTCCACCAATTTAAATTATGCTTTACTTTGAATTTAATAAATAATTACTATTCATTTTCTATTTGAATTACGACTAAAGTCCTATTAATAGGCTAATTGAAAAAAATTTATAGCTTTCAAACAATATCAATTTTTTTGAATCTGAAACATGTGTCACATTCTATGCTTCACATACTATAGGATTAAGAAAAGAAAAAATGAATTTCATGAAGTTTTGACCAAGTTAAGGTGGTTAGACATATGAGTTTTTTTATATTTTTTAAAAGTTGTAATAAAAAAATCATAATTAATTATTTACTTGGAAAAGAATTACAAAAAAATATGCATCACATCGGGACATGAGTCCTCTACTTATATCTAAAATATTATAAAAAAATATTATCATTTTATTGTGGTTAGGGTGGTCAGACAGACACCTACTTCTTACTTTTTCCCTAAAATTTAAATACTACTACATTGAAATTTCCAATTTTCACCAAATAGATTTTTTTATTTAAAAATAAACCTAGTAGTTTAGAAACTAAATTTAATTTTCTACAAATTCTATTCTTACATATATTTGAAATAATATAGATAACTTATTCAAATTTTTACATCAAGTTGCCTAACTCTGATTTTTCTGAATTTTATTGCCACTTAAGGGCATGTTTTTCCCATGATGATCCTGCACATACCCATACTTGTATTGTGAAATGAATATCCCCTTATTATTTTGATTCACTTGAAGACCAAGGAAGATATTCAACTCACCAATCATAGACATCTCAAACTCTTTTTGCATCTCCTCTACAAATTTCTCAGATACCTTCATTTCCACCAAAGATAATATCATCAACATATTCCACAGCTATCAAAATTTTGTTTCTCTCAACTTTGAAGTAGAGACTTCTATCTAGAGACCCTTTTTGAAATCCTTACTATGTCAGGTATCTATCCAACCTTGCATACCATGCTCTCGGAGCCTGGTTAAGTCCATATAGTGCCATTTTCAATTTGCATACCATGTATGTTTTATTTGATAACTAAAATCCTTTTGTCTGTTCCATATACACTTCTTCTTTCAATTCTCCATTTAGAAATGTATACCTCACATCCATCTGGTACACTTTGAAGTATTTATGAGCTAAAAATGCCAAGAACATTTGAATGGCCTCCATTCTTTTCACCGGTGCAAATGTCTCTTCAAAATCTATTCCTTCAACCTGTGAATAACCTTTTCATACAAGTCTTGCTTTATTTATTACCACTTCACCATATTCATTCAACTTATTCTTGAATACCCATTTTGAATCAATTACATTCTTATTTACTGGTCTAGGGACTAGTTCCCATGTTTGATTCTTCTCTATCTGCTGCAATTCCTCTTTTATTTCTCTAACCCAGATCTCATCTTTGCATGCCTCACTCACAGTCTTAGGTTCTATTTTTGAAAGTAAACAAAAATTTACCTCAACCACTTTGATTCTTGTCTTTACACCTTCACTTATGTCTCCAATTTTCTGTTCCTCAAGATGATTCCTTTGTACATATTTATGACTCTTAGGAGCAGGTTCTGGAATCTGAGCCTCTTCATCACTTTGTTATTTCTCTTCCTTTTCTTCTTCTTTTATTTTCCCATAGATAGTATCATCTAGTTCAACTCCACTTATTTCTACTAGTCTATGCATATATTCATCAAATTTTAGATTTGCACTTTCAACTATTTTCCTTAGTCTTTTATTGAAGCATCTATATGCTTTGTTGTTAGTTGAATATCCAAGAAAAATTCCTTCATCACATCTAGCATCAAACTTTCCAAGATTCTCATAATCTCTTTTAATGTAACATCTACTTCCAAACACTTGGAAGTATTGAATAGTAGGAGTCTTGCAAGTCCATAACTCATAAGGAGTCTTTATGTTGTTACCTCTGATTTAAACAATAGTTTGGACAACTTCTCTCCAATATACATAAGGAAAATTTGCTTTTTTCTTCATTGTCGTAGAAGCCTCTTGAATAGTTTGGTTCCTCCTTTCCATAACTCCATTCTACTAAGGGGTTCTAAGGGTAGAATAATGTCTCTTTATGTCATGTTCTTCACAAAAATGCATTAAACTCACCAATATTGAATTCTCCACCTCTATCAAACCTTAAACATTTGATTCTCATGTTTACCTCATTCTCTACTCTTTTTTTGAACACTTTGAATCTATCTAGAGCTTGAGATTTCCCTCTAATAAAAGTAACCCATGTCATCCTAGAGTAATCATCAATCAAAAGCATAAAATACTTCTCACCATGAATAATTTTTTTTCTTGTAGGACCACAAAGGTCTGAATGAATCAATTCCAACATTTCAACAAATGATTGTTCTTTTCCTTTAAAGTTGCATCTTGTTTGTTTTCCCAACTAACAACTTCTGCAAACTAAATTTGTAGGCTTAATGATTCTAGGAATATCCCTAACAACTACTCTTGAACTAATCTTGATTATATTTTCAAAATTTACATATCCCATCCTCTGATGCCATAGCCAACTTTCATTAATTTGTGGAACAAAGCACTCACCATCACCACTCTTAAGCTGATAGATGTTTCTATGATTTCTTCTTCCTACTGCTACCACAATCTAGAACCCTTTTCTGATATTGCATGTGTTATCCTAAAACACAAGCTTGAATCCTTTTCTACACATTTTCCCACCACTCAAAGATTATGCCTTAAACCCTTGACATAATAGACATCATGAGTACTATGTTTTCCATCAAGACTAATTGTTCCTTTTCCAACAATCTTAGCACCAGAATAATCTCCACCATACTTTTAAAGTTTAGTGAACTTACTTTTGTCTCAAGTCATATGGTTTGCACATCAACTATTAATTACCCAATATTTTTCATCCTATCTAGCATGAAAATCATTCACCATCGTACCTTCTCTCCCATCCTTCTTTCTCTTTGGATGAGAGTCCATTGCACACCTTCCATGGTTAGTAGACATAGATTTAATTTCCAAAGCTAGAAACAAGCATTCATCTTTATCATCCTCAAAATTAGACTCATCATCAAAAATTCCTATATCTTCTTTAACATAATACAATTTCTTGAACTTATTATCCTTTTTGTCTTTGTAACTATTACTATGTTTATTCTTCTTGTGGGTAGCTCTATTTGGACTTCTTGAGGCATAGTGACCAACATTTCCATAGCTGAAACATTTAAAAGGTAACATACCTCTGTATTTTATAGTACCTTTCTTTAATTTCCTTATAAAGTTTGCTTCCAACTCTTCTGAACTATCATCATATGAGTCTTCTCCTATCTTAATTTCTTTAAAGGTTGTTTCATATTTCTCATCTCAAATGCAGTCAAGGTGCCAAATAGTTGTTCCTTAGTAAATTTCTTTGGATCAGATGATTCTTCAATAGTAGAGACCTTATCACTGTAATTCTATGGTAGGGCCATCAAGATATTCTCAATTACATCTTAATCTATTATGATACCACCTTGGTTCTTGATTTCATTTGCTGCAAGTTCAACTCTTTGATAATATCTTGCAATATAGTTTTCAAATCTGCGCTTAGCTATTAGCTTCCTTGAGAATTTTAATCTATCATTTCCTTCATAAATATCTTTCCATTTTACGATACTTCATAAGTAGTTCCTAGAGATAAATTTTGTTCGTTTAGTTTTCAATAAAGCACTAAAGATAGGATACCTTTCCTTTTCATCATCCTCATAAGCAAAGATATCATCTATAGAGGAAAGACTAGTGGATGGTTAAACATACTTTGTCTCTATAGTTTTTCAGGTCTTGAAATCAAGAGAGATAAGATAGCCTCTCATCTGCACTTTCCAGTCATTGTAATTTTAGCTCAGTCAAAAATAGGGATTTTCAACTTGTGGGCCATCTAATCTACCTCAAATGGTTAAGCTTTTCACCAAGGAACCAGAGCTCTAATACCAATTGTTGAAATTCACAAGACAAATGAGAGGGGGGGTGAATCAGTTGTACCAAATTACTTTTACTTCTAACCCTAACCAATTCGAACATAACTTAATTTGTTATTAAGTATAAAAATGAAATGTAGATAACAAAAAGAAAACACAAGAAATACCATTTTGATGTGGAAAACCCAATGAGGGAAAAACCATGGTGAGGATTAACTCACAATATAGTAGAAATGAAAAATCAAATACAAAGGCTCACTGCCAAGGGGCTCATTTTCTAGAAGGAGCATCCCTACCTACAGATAAACATAGGATAAATAAATATCCACCATAATAGGTTTTACACATTCACAACTTGATCAAAATATGTTAGACACCATCAGCTCACTACTTTCAAGAATCTAAAACATAAGAGTACTGCTTCCTTGATTCTCTCTTATAGACTCTACTTTTTGCATTTGTTCACACACTTCATTTGCTTCTACCCAATTCACAGCATCTTGAGTTTCTTTTATACCATCTTCAACCCTAGAAACTTTCTCCAAGGTCAGCTATACATTAAAATTAGGCCATCTACTCAACATTACCATGGTGGATAAGAATGAGAGAGGACCAATTACATATTTAATTAGGACCCAAAGAACATCTTTGATCAATCACACACTTCCTTAATTCAAAGAAAATATTTATGTAACATGTAAACACTAGGTTGGCCAAACCTAATGAAAACACCAATGATCTTTCAATTGCATGCATGTACAACAAGATGATCACACATGGATCACCCAACATTCTTCACCAGACATTTGAACATCACTTAGAAACTTTCAGGTAAATCTACAACAACTACAACAATCTTCATGCACAAAACATTCTTCAATAGTCCAACCAGACCGAGCAACATACACAGTAGCTCTGGAACAAGTCTTCCAGAGCACCCAACCACAAGCACATTTTTGAGAACATAGATAACATTAGTATTAACCTTCTTCCAGATCCAAGATATTTGAAACAAACCACCAGAAGAGTGTGGAGCAAAAAAAATTCTCCCAGTCTAGAGAGAAATATTTCTACCAAACTAGTTCACACACCTGTGAACATATCTTTCACTATCCATCGATCTAGAAGCTAAAACTTAGGATATATTATCCATTAATGCTTATGAACAATACCACAGATAAAAACATGCATAGGTTCACCACAAAATAAATTTAGAGCACATTAATAGAGTACACTCATAACACACACTACACAATCTTCATTATTTATTATTTTTCTCAAAAGCACTTGGAAACAACACAACTACATATTCATAAATATAGCTCCATGTACTCTAAACACTTATATAATATCTTAGATATACAAGTACCACTTGTAATCACTCTGAACTATGTTGACATCAATGACAACATTAACACCACCAAACACATCCATACTTGCAACAAAAATGTTGTAAAAGCTTTGGCACATTTCCATTTTCATGTTTTATATTTACATTTCCTTCTACCTTTTTCTCAAAACTCAAAGAAGAGTCAAATTTCTATAATAATACTAAGGATATTTAGTGTGAACCCTTAAACCTGCAAATGCAAAAAGAAGTCAAACATTGTTAATGTTAGATCAAAATGCATTTAAAGATTTGAGGAATTCCCCATGAAATCCACCTATTAAGCTAAAATTAGGAAAATGAAGAACATAAAGCAAGAAACTTGAATGAAATCCTAATTAAGCAAATAAGTTAGAGATCTTATGGGGGAATTGGTGCCAATGATATGTTGCAATTGACCCTTTCCCAATTCCTATGGTTGCAATGTAGTTGATGAAGAGAATGGTAAAATCTAAAAAGAGATTTGAGCATAACCTTGATACAAAATGTGAAATGTTGTGAATGCTTGGGTGAAATGGGCAAAATTAGTTCTCAATTGGAGAGAGTAACTTTGCATATGAATTGTGGATGAAGATTGAAGAGAAGGGTCTCCAATTTATAGATTTCAAATCTTGGAAGAATGAGAAAGATTGAGCAATGTGGGATAAAAGATCATCAAATGGAATTGTGCCACTTGTCCACATGTGATTGGATGAGGAATGTGCAAGTTTTGGCCAATGTGCCAATAAATGCAATTAGGTGGCATTTCAAACTTGAGAAATGACATGTTGAAGAGGGAAAAGGAATGAAGTTAATGTCACTTGGCTCAATGCACAAGGACATGTAAGAGGATTTTAATGCCTTGTTGGAAGGACCAAGTGCACTTGGCCTTTTTGAATTCAAATGAGAGAATATTCCTTTTTGATGCTTTGTGAGGGAAAATAGAAGAATTAAATAAATCAAGGTAATTGATTTATTGTGCAAGTTGCATTCTCTAGAGGATTTTAATGAAAGGGATTAACTTAATCATGTTTTTGATTAAATTAATGAGGAATTAGAAGATGTGACAACTTTAACTCAAATAGATGAATTAATTTAAGTCAAGAATTGAGAGGAAACGATTTATTAAATAAATGATTTGATTTATTTAATCTAGAGGGAATGTGTTAGATTAAATCAAATAAGGTTTAATTTTTTTAATTTAATAAGAGGACTTTAGAGAATTTAATCAAATAAAAAGATTTATTTTAATTAAACAGAGATGTAAGGTCAATTAAATTAAATTGATTAATTTAAGTATTGAAAAATGAAGACTTAATCCAATAAATAATGATTTATTGAATGAAATGATAGAAAGTGATGAAATGCTTAGAATTTGATCCGAGAGGAAACTTTGTTAGTAATCGGGATCAGGTGTGCCAAAATGAATTTGTACATTTTCCATGTCTACATTTTGTCCCTCTTTGAAGCAATGCACTTGTTGCTTTGATTCAAAGAATAAATTGTTGTGATCGAAGGTCCGGGATTTTCAATTTTTTAGATGCCCCACTGCTGCCCTAGTAGAAGGATATTGCTGGATATTGCCCCTTCGAGAGATCTGACGAAAATTTTGAATTTTTGGATGGTCTCGCGAAAAAGATGACAAGGTGCCTGGCAAGCCTGAAATGCCCCAGAATGCTAGAAAACTGCTTTAAAATGCCAGAAGGGACACAAAACGACTCTCAGTTCGACAAAACTGGCTTAGGGGACCGAAATCCAAGCTGGGGGGTCAAATTAGGTCAAGAAACCCTAATTTTCAGGCTTAAATAGACCGTGAGGGGTCATTTTCAATTCATTTTGCAATCTTAGCCTTTAGAAAATTTCAACTTTTAGCTCTGAGTTTGAGTGGAAATGGCCTAATGACAGCTTCCCAGGGAAGTGATGGAGAGGGTTCAGAAACATCAGTGGCCAGTCGGTGCAGAACCCCTGGTATGTACCCCTATTCATCTTTTAATTTTTTCATTTTACGTAAATTAAATAGTGTTTAAAATTTGTGCAAACTGTGCGGTCCCATATGGCACCGCAAAAAATGTCTTATCGCAACCATGCGGTGTTGTATTGCACCACATATGCGAAGTGCCCCGCATGGGCCAGTTTCCAATTTGGCATTTGGTTGGCCGAAAGCTCGTCGCGTGTCCATTCTTCACCGCGCGGCTCAGTTAGGAATTTAGGGTTTGCATCAAACAGGACTGCATACAAAAAGTGCACCGCGCGGGTCACTTTGCAACCACCAAAATGACAAACCCCATTGCGGCGGTGTAGTTTGGAACTTTCCAAACTGCGCCGCACTTGCTAGTTTGAGGCAGATTTTGACTTTAAAAAAAATTATTTTCTTGATGTGACTGCCTTTTCTGTGCAAGAGGAGCCTGGTGTACTCTATTCACGGGAGCATCGATGGTCAGTGCTTAGTAGATTAGGGGCTATGCCTGAGTTGGTCCAGGAGCACCTTGGTGCCATTGGCCTTTGGTACGTTGCGTATGCCCCTCCTTTTCGGGCTCACCTAGGGATGCTTACGGCTCTGGCAGAGCGATGGCACAGTGAGACCTCCTCATTCCATCTTCCTACTGGTGAAGCCACTATCACACTTGAGGACATATGGCGTATCCTTCGCTTGCCCATTCATGGGACCCGAGTTATTTATGATTCAGATGCTGGCAGAGAGGTCTGTTACGGGGTGATGCAGATGGATGCCATTGAGTTCTGCGATGGTCAGATTGATCTAGAGTTGTATCGTGACCGAGTGCACACATACCGACTGATCATTGCTACTATTATCTCAGGGCTTGTGGTACCTGATCGGTGGGGCTGATATTTCAGTCCAGGATGAGGACTTGCATGGGATCAGATGGTTCATCAGAGGGAGTGCTTCACCTGGGGTCCGGTACTATTAGTGTTCCTTTATAGAGACCTTCACGAGTTTGTTTACATGGATAGCAGGTCCATCGAGGCAGGAGGCACCTTGATGCATGTGTGGGGATGGGAAAGGATCTCAGTGCTTCGTCCAGACATCACACCAGTTCCCTTAGAGATAGATGACCCCTTTGTTTGGTAGTACGGTGGGGCACTGATGCATTTTTCCTTTACTGGAGCAGGTGGTATTCCGTACTGGCGACGAGTTCTCGATGAGATGAGAGAGTTTGTCTGGAGACCGTGGATGGGTGTTGGTTCGTGGATAGATGATGATCAACAACTCTTCTTCACCCGATAGGAAAGATTGATGCAGGGTCGAGAGCACACCATGATCGAGAGGTACCTACCAAGCAGGGTTGCTTGTCAGTTCGTGGAGGTACAGGATAGGCCAGATGACCAGTATGTAGCCATATTTGCACGCACTACCAGAGAGACAGAATGGGGCCAACCCATCCCGACAGACGAGGCAGTGTCCTCATTTATGCAGTTAGTGGCTCGGCCATGGCCATATGATTAGGGGCCGGCAGATGCAGAGTCACCATAGCTTACAGGGCATGGTTCAGGCATCCCCTTAGATTGACAATTCGAAGTGCAGTTGTCCCACGACGCAGACGCAGGGGCCGAGCAGGTGGCAGGGGGCGAGGTAGAGGATGAGATGGGGCACCTCCTCATCAGACACCCCCTAGGGATGGGGCTCAACAGTCACCTATCCGAGTAGGAGACAAGGATGGTCAGTCGAGGGTAGATCCTCAGCATTAGCCAGCAGGGTAGCTAGCAGGACAGCCGACAAGACAGCCCGACCATCGAGATGTTCTGATTCAGCAGGTACAGGGGAAGATACAGGTTTTGATTGCAGAGAGAGACCAGGCACGATCTGAGAGGGATCAGGAGATGGGCTGGTGGTGGCAGTTAGAGATTGTAGCATTCTCATCTCGAGCTTGATCGATTGATATTTGGGATTATAGAGAGGCTGTTAGAGAGGTCGAGTACTATCGACATCACTATCAATAGGTAGTGTCTTCAGACCACAGAGGGCCAGATTTTTCTCAGCAGACAGGGAGGCGACTAGCAGAGGCATATGCTAAGAGGTAGGATGGGGAGGGCAGCAGCTAGCAGGGCCCACCCCCTTTTTGATCACATGACAATTTTTTTGCTTCAGTTTTGATATATGGGATGAAGTATTTTGGCCTTATTGTATTATGTATCCGATGGACACTTGATCCGATTCTGTATAATAACAGTGATTTTTGATGATATATATGAGATGATTCGCCCTTTTATGATGTGAATGCAAATATGTGAATGTCCATATGTGATGTTATGAGATATTTCTATCTTTATGGTTTATGTGATGTAGTGTATGTAATGAATGCATGTTTTTTTGTGTTTTCTGTGCTTTAAAATGATGTAATGCCTATTAAGGATGGTAATGGCTGCAGATGATAATGTATGATGCAATGATGTCTTAAGATGTTTAGAATAACAAATTTATATTATTCCTCATAACTTAAGATATTGATATGATATAATGCTCTTTTGATGTTAACTATCTAGTGGATGCAGGATGTATGCATGAGCGATGTTTTGATCACTGTTATAATACCATGTTAGCGTGGAAAGACGATAGAAGAAACATAGAATAAATGAGTTAGTGAGGATGATGATGGTGATTCTTCATTGCTAGGAATTAGTATTTTCAAAGGGTCAATTGCGTTATGTTTGATAACACACATAGGTACGATGCATCGAGGTATTAAGAACCAGGATGGCGTGGTACCTAGTGTGATGGAATTTGGCTTGAAAATCAGATAGGAGTATTCTTGTTCACACTTAGCATACATACTTCATTCAGGGTGTAGTTTAGACATTCTAAACATCTTGGACCAAAACACAGAAAAGCAAGCTTTCCTATGTGGTCAACAAGATATCTAAAACATCCTTGCCACAAACCCAACAAAACATGCACAACTAAGTTATTTTACAAGCGTATCCCACAAGCATAGCAGATAAAAGATAATGATCATTGCCCCATTCCTTTCTCTCTAAACCTATTTTGTTTAGGCATCATTGAGAGGTCCTTGGAATGAGCGCAAAATAAGATAAGTCAAAAAGACCAAAATAAATTAAACAAACAAGCTAATGTTCTTCATACCGCTAGCCAAGACTAACTACTGTGAGGGTTACCTGATGCTTATGTCCATCGTAAGAAAGCTTCATCCTAGGACATTTAGTGATCAAGATTTTGATGGGGCTGATTGGGTGATAAACTATTGATACTCCGAGGTGACTAAATTGCTTGCTTACTACTCTAGACTTGAGACTTTAACGATTAAGGTGTTCACTTTTGAACCTACTAGACTTGCTTCCTACTGACTCCCCAAAGGGTGAAGGTGACGATGCTTTATTATGAGTGATGACAATCACGGGTAAAAGCGAGATGAAATGGATGCATCATTTTGGATTTTTTCAAATATTTTGAGGCTGTTTTTGGAATTTTGAGATGTTTTACAACTATTTTTGGTATTTTCAGGATTTATGACAAATAGACTAACTTAAAGACCTATCCTAGGGGTCTCGAGAGCTGATCCATAGATTAGCCTTGCCTACGTTATATACGCAGAGACCACATAGTTCGACTAATGATGGACTGACTTGATGATAAGATGGACAAACAGGTTGTCATTTTATTTAAAGGACTGACTTAAGATGGAGACTAGATGGGAAAACGGATTGCCAATGCGACAGACGCCTAAGGATTGACTCTAACTGTCTCAGGGGATGATCAAAGATCAACCTTGCCTACTTTCAAGCTTAGAGACGACATAGTTCGACAAGGTGAAAGATTGACAAGACTAAATAATGAGGATTTTGAAGATTTTTTAATATTTTGACATGTTTTTGGATTTTTGATGATTTGGATGTTTTTGATTTTTGATTTTTTCAAATGTTTTTGGTTTTTCGTGATGAATTTTAAAGATCACAAGAATGCACATGAATCCGATCCGATGTTGTGAGAACGTGCCCCCACTGTGGTGTAATAGACTACTTCGATAAAGGTAGGACATACTGACCTTAGAAATGCCAAGTAGTTCCATGGTGGAATATGATGTAGACACCAACGCTGGCTATGGGATGGATGCGAGCGGATGAGTGGATGAATGAGTGATGGAATGAGTCGTGCAGATCCTGGTAGATGGGGAAGGTGCTTTATTTACACTTGGTGCTTGTTTTCTAGATTTTCACCAAGGTACTTGCTCAAAGCGCCACCAAAGTGGTTTTCACTAGAGGACGAATTATTTTCTTTTTACTATTTTCAATCCTTTTTCTGATTTTTTTTGGATTTTTTTGTATTTTTTGATTTTTTTGTTGTCACCAAGACGCTCGTTTGCCAGGTTTTCATCAAGGTCACCATTTTTTCAAGACTTTTTCTAATTGTTTTTTTTTGTATTTTTTGGTTCTATACCTTGCAAGATTTAGGCATAAAACTTTTTGAGGTGTGAACTGTTCATGGGCTCTTGTAGGGGCTCGCCTTCTAGTGTCAACAACTGATATGTACTCAGTTTGTAGCTTGCAGTGATGGTAAAGGGTCCTAGTCAGTTGGGCTCAAACTTCCCCTTTGTGTCCAGATTTGGCATGTTCTTTTGGTTTTCTTTCAGCATGAGGTCACCAACTTGGAAAGTGCGTTGTCTGATCTTCTTGTTGTAGCTCCTTTTTAGGCGATTCTGGTACACTTGTAGATGATTAAGAGCATCCATGTGCCTTTCATCTAGTGATTCCAGCTCATTGAGTCTTGTGACCCTATATTCCTCATCTAGGATGAGGTTTTGCAGTGTTATCCTTAGTGACGAGAGCTCGATCTCAATAGGGAGGATGGCCTATGATCCATAGACCAGAGAGAATGAGGTGGCACCTGTTGGCGTACAGATGCTAGTGCAGTAGGCCCATAAGGCGGGATTTAGTTGTAGATGCCAGTCATGACTAGAGTCATTGAATTTTTTTTTAGGATTTTCAAAATGGTTTTATTTGTAGCTTCTGCTTGGCCATTGCCTTGTGGATAGTATGGAGTGGAAAAACGGTGTTAGATTTTTAATTTTTCACACAAATCACGGACATCCTGATTTTTGAAGGGCATCCCATTATCAGAGATAATGGATTGGGGAACACCGTATCGACAAATGAGGTAATTCAGGATGTACTTGGATATTTGTTTACCCGTGATGTAGGTCAGGGGAATTGCTTCGACCCACTTTGTGAAATATTCAGTGGTGGTGATGATGAACTTATGGCCATTAGATGAGGTGGGCGATATTTTACCAATGAGATCGAGCCCCCATTGTGAAAAGGGCCAAGGTGTAACAATGGGATGCAGTTCTTGAGTTGGTCCATGAATAAGATCTCCATGCTGTTGACACTGTAGGAATTTTCTGACAAAGTTGTGTGCCTCTTTTTCCATTGTCAACCAGTAGTACCCTATTCTCAACAACTTTTTAGCCAAGATCATACCACTTGAGTGTGATCCGCATGTTCCATTGTGTACCTCAGTTAGAGCATTCAAGGTTTCCTCAGGTTTTAAACAATGTAGCAAGGTTCCGTCGATACTTCTACGGAAGAGGGTTTCTCCTAGGATGACGAATCGTGAGGTCCTTTTGACAAAAGTGCATTTTAGGTTCAGAGTGATGTCAGTGGGGAGGATTCCTAACTTTAGATAGGTGTATATATCATGATACCAAAGATCACTGGGACCAACGAGTTCACACGCATATTCTAACTCTAGTACCTCGAATGTAGGTACGAGAAGTTGCTCTACGAGGAATTCATGTTTTGAGACGTTGCGAGGGATGTCCAGTAAGGATTCAATTGTCACCATTGTGTTGGCCGCTCTGTTGTCAGCTCTTGGTATTTGCTCGAATGATATATCAATGAATGATTTTTTAAGTCCTACCATTTTTTTGTATGGTGCTAGCTTGTTGTCCTTGGTTTGGTATTCCCCATTGACTTGATTGATGACGAGCTGTGAATCCCCATAAAATTTTAACTCCATGATCCACCACTATGTTGCAATCCTGAGTCCTATGGTCAAAGCCTCATATTCAGCAATGTTGTTTGTGCATGGGAATGCCAACTTGTACGACCTAGGAATACAGTCTCCTTGCGAGGTGATGAAGAATACACCTGCTCCTGATCCATGTTGTGTATGTGACCCATCAAAATAAAGTTTCCAATGGTCTACTATGTTGAGATTGAAGATGGACTCATCTGGAAACTCTGATACCAGTGGGTTTTCTGCATAGAGGGGAGCTTCTGCTAACTGATCTGCAATGACATGTCCCTTGATCACCTTTCGCTCTACATACTCAATATCATGTTCTGACAGTATCATTACCCATTTAGCCATTCTTCCTATAAGCATTGCTTTAGACAATAGATACTTGAGGGGATCTATCTTGGCGATCAACTTAATCTGATGAGCGAGCATGTAGTGTCTTAATTTCTGAGCTACAAATACTACTATCAAGCAAGCCTTTTCTATTGATGTGTAGCTGAGTTCGTGCCCTACCATTGTTCTACTGATATAGTAAATGGCATGCTCGGTCCCATTATCATCATGTTGAGCTAGAAGAGCACCCAGGGCGGTTGCTGTTGCTAAAATGTATAAAATTAATGGCTTCCCAACAATTGGTGGCATCAGTACTGGTGGTGTGAGAAAATACTCCTTTATCTTGGCAAGTGCTTGTTCGCACTTGTCGTCCCACCTGAATGCTACTCCCTTGTGGAGAAGGTGTGAATAGGCGATTTGCTTATCTGCCAATTGTGCTATAAATCTTCGAATAGACTAGAGTCTACCTTGTAATCCTCTGAGCTGTCTTAATGTCTTGGGTACCTCCACGTCTAGGATTGCCTTAACTTTGGCCGGGTCCACCTCTATCCCTCTCATTGAGACTATGTATCCTAGTAGTTTTCCTGACTGTACCTCGAAGACACATTTCTTGGGGTTTAGCCCAACTCTGTATTTTTCCAGTCTGTCAAAAATTGCCCCTAGAGTTGCTATGTGATCTTGCCTTTTCCTTGATTTAGCCAATATGTCATCTACATAATCTTCAATCATTTTATGGATCATGTCATGAAAGATTAATGTCATAGCTCTCTAATAGGTAGCCCCTACATTCTTTAACCCGAACGACATCACGTTCCAGCAATAACTGCCCCAAGGACATGTAAAGGCAGTTTTATGCTGGTCCTCCTTTGCAATCATATTCTGATTGCACCCTGAAAATCCATCCATTAGGGACAGCATCTCATGTCCAGCAGTCATATCCACTATCATGTCAATGTTGGGTAGTGGAAAATCATCCTTAGGACATGCTTTGTTTAGGTCTCTGAAATCTGTGCAGATGCGGATGCCCCCTTTTGGTTTTGAGACAGGTACAAGATTTGATACCCATTCTAGATAGGCGATTGGGCGTATGAAGCCAACATCTAGAAGTTTCTGTAGCTCAATTTTGATGAGCAAGGCTATTTGTGGGTGCATCTTTCTTAGCTTTTTTCTGACTGGTTTTGCTCTAGGGTAAATGGCCAAATGATGAACTACTAGTTTAGGGTCCAGACCTGGCATGTCAGCGTAGGTCCATGCAAAGTTTGCTTTCCTTTCTCTTAAGAATGTAGCTAACAATTCTTGTTCTTCCATCAGAAGCAATTGAGCATAGAATGTGATATGTGGTGTTACCTTTGTTCCCAAATTGATGGGATCACACTGTTCTGCCAGGACTACTGAATTTTCGTGATGTATTGCAGTGGGGGGAAGATTGAATCCTTCATCCTCTGACGCCTCAGGGAGGTTTTCACCTTTGGATGCATCCTTTATTTTTACTGTTTTATGGTTAGAAAGTGCCAGAATGTGGTTTTCACTTAATAACTCCGAGCTTATTCTCTATATTTTCCTTTTGTGACTGAAGGACTCAATTGTCTCCCCATAGTATGCCTGAGTGTCTAGGGTAATGTCAAACCCTGCTTTGTGATCCCCATATGGAACTGTATCCCTTAGTCCCATGAATTCCGAGAGCACCTCATCGTTTTCGAATGAGTCTAGAATTGGCGGTCCTCATTGGTTGTGATCGATGAGTTGAGGGTAGACTAAGGTTATTTGATGGATTTATTGGTTTGACTCAGTAGGTGAGGCACTAATCATGAGTAAAGAGGAATCCTCAAAAAGTCTTGGTAAGTTTACTATGGCATCCTCATCATCACTACTAGTACATGCATCGGTTACGTCAAAGGTAAAATTGTCTAAGGGCCGACCTGTGGATATCGGTAATTGAAGGGCAACTTCTGACAATTGAGGGGGGTTCTTGACTACTCTACTAGGAGTACCTCGGCCACGTACGGTTACACTCGGAGGAGTACATCCAAGACCAAGGTTTTGCATTCTTCTTTCCGCAATGATGGGCTCCAGGCACCCATCACTATTCCTTGCAAGGCTTTTGTTTCTATTGTATCCCATACCAAACATCATTTGTAGCCCTCTATTGGTTTCCTCCATAGGTAGGGTCGGGGTGGTTTCTGCATCACAGTATAGCATTCTTGAAATATCTGCCTCACCAACATTTGATTGACTTAAGTCCCCCCAGCGATGGAATCTAGAAGGATCCGACCTAAGGGCGAGGATAGGTGCTTGAATTGGCTGGGGTTGTCCATGCGACCTAGGAGATTGTGGTAACTCTCCTACAACAAATGCTTTTCTCTTCATTCTATAGTCATTGCATCCGTTGTCTTCAATCATGCCTTTGATTTCGGATATGTCAGGGATGGCGGGTGTCTCTATCACAAAAGTGGAGGCGAGATTGGCTGGGTCCATGTATGAAGTAGATGGTCCTTCATCATTTTTTGGCACTTGGGGAATCTTATAAAACTTGGCTTCCAAGTTTTTGCAGTAGGCAAAAGGTTCAGGATCCCCGTATATAGTGACCTAGTGATAGGTTGAGGCCACTGCCTTCATTCCGTGTATCCATGGGCGTCCTAGGAGGATGTTGTATGGTAGATCAAGGTCAAGAACTTGACAGGTTGTTTCCATGTTTGCTGGCCCCACTTGGATGGGGATCTTGATAGTGCCTTGAGACACTCTTTCCTGGTCATCATATGCTCTTATCGTGATGCTTTTGTTCTTATTGATGGAATCCTCAGTGAATCCCAATTTTTTTATGAGTTTCAGTGAACAAATATTAAGACCTGCACCACCATCTACTAGGACTGATTTGACTTTCTTTTTATGGATTAGGACTTGGAGGTGGAGTGCGCGGTTATGAGATGGCTGTGGGGGGAAATCTTGGTCTGAAAATGTAATGAGATTTGGGGTAACGATGTTACCCACCATAGCCTGAAATTGCTCTGTGTCAAGGGTGGCAGCAATGGTAGACAAAACTAGTGCTTCATCTAGGATCTGTCTATGGGCGGTGAAGTTTTTTAGTAATTCCATGTTGGAGATTTGTGCGGGTGTTCTTTTCAGTTGGTCAATTACATTGTAATCATAGGGGATGGCCTTTGTGTTGGTAATGGGGGTCTTAACAGATGCCCCAGCAATGGTACCCTTTCCGCCTCGTGTGGTGACTCCACAGTCATTGTTGGATCCCTTGATCTTAATGACGGTGACCAACTCGTTGACGCATCCAACTATCTCCTCGTATACTAGATTAGTGCTAGCATACTTTTGTTTACCCTTATTATTCCCTTGGTTATGATTCGGCGTCGGATTCATGTAGATTTTCAGGTCTTGGTTTTCGGCCGGCTGCTCGATGTTAATGACCTTATCCTCGATGAGGTCTTGGATGATATTTTTGAGTCTCATGCAGTTGGCGGTGGTGTTTCCTTTGACTTTGTGAAAGTCACACAGGAGATTCTCATTGTACCACGACGGTTTGGTCATGGGCTCCATGTATTGTTCGGAGTTAGAGATCTTGATTAGGTTCTCTTTGACCAATTTCTTCATGACAGACTCAATCGATTTGCCAAGGGCTATGAACATCCTCTTGGGGGAAAACTTGTTGTGGGTAGGTGGTCCTCCTGGATTACCCACATTTTTGACTTGACTAGTGGAAGGTGGTTGTGACTTTGCTACTACCGCATTAGTCTGCACATTGTTGTGATTATGATTTTGTGGTTGATGATAGTTTTGGGTACTTTGCTTAGGAGCATTGATGACTACCTTAGCATCGACCATGCCGTCGTTCATGATTTTTTTGTTCGTCGACCATGTTCTAGGTTTATCATTGTAGTTGTTAGATGGGTGGTTATCCTGCGGTGGAGTGAATGTGGGTGCACCTTCTCGCACCCTAAGGGCTCTTTCAATGTTGAGCGCCTTTGGAATTAGTTGATCATATGATGTGATGCACTACATTTTCAAGTAAAACGCCAAGTTTTTATCAAGGTTGGCTATGATGGTGCAGACTTGTTGTTCTTCTGGCATAGTCCACTTGCTTTGATTTTTCCTTGGATGACCATCTTTGCAAGAAGGATGCGAATAACTCTCCTTTTTCTTGTTTGAGTGCAGATAGTTCTTCTAAACTGACATACGCACCCATATTAAAAGCATAATTTTTAAGGAAAGCCTCCACTATTTCCTCAAATGTTTTAATGCCCGTGGGTAGGCGAGAAAACCATTCCATAGCTGGACCAGTCAGGCTTCGGGGGAAGAGCCACATTAGATATGTGTTATCATATGTGACTTCCATGCAGTGCACCTGAAATTCCCTGACGTGGTTTTCAGGGTTGCCCATTCCATTGTATTTGTCGAATTTGGGGATCTCGAATCCCTTTGGGAACGGTACCATGGTGAGACTTCTATCGAACGGATAAGCGCAAAAATTTCTTGGTGTTCGGGTTGTTTTTCCTACTTGGAGGTCCAATAACTATTGCGAGAGCAGTTTGATTTGTGTTGCAACATCTTTGCTTGGATCGGGAGGTGGAATGAATGAATTTTGAGGTGTTTGATGAGTGGAGAGGTTACTAGTAGGTGTTTGCTACAAGCTTGGTTGTGCGTTCAAAGCCTAACAGTATGCCCACATTTGCGTCAACAAAGCTTGTTGTTGATCTTGTTGTTGTTGTTCCAACAATGCTTGTTTTTGGTCCATCTGCTACTGTTCCCATGAAGCCTACTGTTGATAGATCTACTGTTGGGCTAGTAAAGCTTGTTGTTGGTCTAGCTGCTGTTGCGCCAACAAAGTTTATTATTGGTCGCTCTGCTGTTGCGCCAATAAGGCTTGTTGTTTAGCTTGTTGGTAGGCTTGCAGATGAATCACTTGCAATTGTGCTTGATACTGTGCTTGTGCTTGTTGTTGGGATTCTGCCTGGGCTTGAGCTTGTGCTTGAGCTTGCGCTTGAGCTTGTGCTTGGGCTTGGGCTTGTGCTTGGGCTTGAGCTTGCACTTGCGCTTGCTGCTTTTGCTGTAGTACTCTCTGTTGGGTGGCCTTTTGGGTGGCTTGCATCATGATGATGAAGGAATTCAACGTGTTAGCTTTTGGTGGAATTGGCGGTGGATTAGGAATGGCGCTAACTGTCATGGTGAGTTGGAGGGTGACGTTGGTGGTCGGGATTTGAGTCATTGGAGGAGTAGTCAAGATGCTTGGTCCTTGAGATGGTATGCTTTGGGGGATTTGTGGACCAACTGGTGTATTGATTGTGGTGGCTGGGATGGTTGCCACTTGCGATTGCGATGCTGTCATCCAAAAAGGTGGGCTTGATGTGGTGATCGGATTTCCCTGATTTGCAAAGCTAGCAATAGGTAGGGGGGGAAGACCCAACCCAATAGGTGTTACAGATGCTGGTGGTAATGGAGGGAGTAATGGTACGTTCCTCTAGAAGAATGCTGATGTAAATGGGCTGATGATTTCAGTTGCTCCAAACAAATTACCTTCCTCTGGTGAAAGAGAGGTTTGTATGTCTAGTGGATAAACCAGTGTGGCATGAAACGAGGTGGAATCAACATGATTATGGCATGTGAGGGGGATGTAAGGATGTGATGGGTTTTCTAGAATAAATGTAGTCGGTGTGGGGGTGATGATTGCTTCTTTATTAGCCACAAGGCGGTGTTTTTGCAATTCCTAGAACATGGCACTCCCCTTGTTCACATTCGGGGAGGTTGGTGTGATGACTGATGTGGTGCAGGGTAATTCTTGGTTGATGTTGGACAATGGGGATGCATCCATACTAGTTCTTCTGTTAAGGTCGAGAGGGGGCATGACCCCTCCTCTTGCTATCGTATTTAGGTATTTGAACATAGCACTAACAATTTTGTGGTTCTCTGGATTTTGAACCATTTCCATGATTTCAGTTTCTGTCATCCCCATGTCCTCATTTGTGATGTCCTCTTGATGACTCTCCTCTTGAGGGTTTTGTGATGATAAAGGAGAGTTTCTTAGGGGATTGCTTGATCCCACTAGGTTCAATTTGGTATTTAAATGACTTATAGCCATAGAAGCTGATATTTCTCTAATATTCTCCATGTCCTTTTTGTATTGAGATCTTGTTTGGACCATAAAAAAAAAAAATAGGGATTTGTTTGATCCTAATCCTTTAGGTCCTGTTGTGCCCCTTTTGCACACACGCCCCGTTCAGAACAGAGACCCTCTTTTCCCTTGAATGAGGATGACACATTTCCCAATGCTACATTTAAAGGATCTCGAGTTGTCTGGAAACTTTGCATCAAAAATTTTTTTTACATCTTTTGATTTTTTTCGGGTTTCCTTATCCGGGTTTCCTTCCTCGGGTTTCCCCCCTTGGGTTTCTCTGTTCGGATTTCCCATTTCGGGTTTCCTCTCGGTTTTCGCCTTTTGCATGACATCCAGGTAACGTCTTCTCGGAAACGGCTTCTGGGACGTCCGATTTCGGACGTCCCACTGCCGTCCTTTTTTCGGAGTTCACCAACCCACCTACAACCATACAAAGCATTTATTGCTGTATTAATGGCATTTTTTGCTATAAAAATATTTTTCGACTGTCATTATCAAATCTTCGACTAATAGAAACGCATTCCAGAGCTCCTGGCGATTTGGCTTCCTTTCTGACGTTTTTCAAGCTATTTTTTCGACGACGTTTGTGCATCCAACTAGCCTGTTCTTCGGATTCTTGAGGTAGGTTTTCCATCCTGTACCATAAGTTCCTTTCGCATTTTTTCAAGATTTTTTTAAGGATAACTGTACAACGAAGTTTGAACTTGATAGATTTCCTCCCTGTGAACTAAACGCAACTCTTCGAATTTAAAAATCCGCCTTCTATCGACCCCCGGATCGATCCGGAACTTTCCTGTGTCGCGGTAGTTCTTCAGAATGGTGCTAGCGTCTTTCGGGCACGGGTCTTCCCGCGGTCGCCCTTTTTCCTCTTGACTGATTTTCCCTTACCGGAATTCTCTTCTCGAGATTCTTTGTTCGGGATTCCGTTCCCGGAAATCCATCTCCTCTTTGCCATTTTTAACGGCCTCCATCGCCTGGCATTCCAAACTATGTTTCCCCGTGGCGAGGTCTTTTGCCTCCCAATTTGTGGCCTTCTTCCCCCTTCGAAATTCCATTCTCGGATTTCCGTCTCCGGAGTCCCGTCGTCTGGCCGCTGTTCCTCACGACCTCACTTGAGCATCTTCCTGACCCTCGGATCCTGGAACCTATGTTCTCGTCTGCCATCAGACCCGCCTTTTTCTTCGAAATCTCCATTCGGGATTCCATTCCCAGAATTCTCCTTTCGGACTTCTCTTCTCGGGAATCCGTCCATTTCTCACCATTTGCACGGCATCCAGCTTACGGCTTCCCGGATCCCGTTTCCTGATTGTGAAATTTTTTTCCAAACTCAAACTTCCCTTTTCTTCCACATTTCTTCCGGATTCTAGTTTTCAGGATTCCCTTGTTGGGATTCCGTTCTTCTTATGCCATGTTTTAAACGGCGGATCCAAGACACCTTCCTGCATCCTCCGGCAACTTTCAGGTTTCCTCAGTCGGATTTCCTTCTCCGGATTTCCTCTTGCGTTCTGCCATTCCTCACGGCCGAATGATGACCGCTACCCGGTAATGGAATTCCGAGAACTAGATTCCGTCGCCCCGAATTCCATTTTTTCTGCGCCGTTTTCAGACAGCCTCCCTACTACTGATACCCAAACCTTCAAATGGGGGGTCAAATGACCTCCAAATTCCAAACGGACTTCGACCCACTTGCTAAAATTCTATTGTCTACTATTTCCAACCTTCAAACTTTGAATCCAATCCTGGGAAGTGCAAGTGAGAATTCCATTCTCATTTTGCCTCTCCAAACGACATCCTGCCAAGGGATTTCCGGCCTGGGAACCCCGAATTGATTGTACAAACTTCTAGGTTTATAAAGTATCTAACTTCAAGTGCTTATTGAATATCTACTATGATTGTCGAACTAATCTTGGCATGCAGGGATTTTTCAATAGTTGCTATGGCAGGTTCTTCACTATTGACTCTCGCCCTTTGTGCAGGATTCATGGAATCTAGCCCAGAGACTTCCAGTGCTGCTAAGAAGGGAAAAGGAACCGCGAAGCCACCAAGGGGCAAAGAAGATCGGGATCTAATGAAGTACAAATTCCAGGGAGTCCGCATTCAATCTCGGATTAGCTCCCTTTGGAGGGATGTTTCAGATACCAACATCGGACAGGTCGATGTTGATGAATTCATTCAGAGGGTCAGGATGAACCCTAAAACAGCAAATGGAAAATCTATCAAAAGCAGTGGACTTGCCGAGGCAGCAGGTTTCCCACTGGCCTTAGTGGCCCCAGAACTGGTAATGGCGTGTGTCGAGGTGTATCAGTCCGACACTAGGACTATCGTAGACCACGAGGGAAATGTCCACGCAGATATGTCTCCATCGGGCATTACCAAAACCTTCCACATTCCCACCTTTGAGAGCATGGAGGTCCCTACCAAGGAAGACTATATCAGGGTATGGGAACACGACCCGTTGGACTACAAAAGACTCATTAATCAGAGTTGGCTAAAGGACAAATGGGGTAGCGCAGGGAAGATTCCACAGGAGCTTTTCCGTAGTGATTTTCACGAAGACCACCATGATCTGGTGACTCTACTTAGTCAAGTCATGGGCCTCCCTAGCACCGTATTCTTTCAGGAATGGATGTTCTATTTCATAGAGCAGATTCTTCGAGGGAAGGGCACCGTCTTCTACTGGGGAGAGATAATCAGCGACTGCTTCCATGAGCAATTCACCACCGTGAAGAAAACCAACCAATTCTTCATGACA
Source organism: Sequoiadendron giganteum (assembly GCA_007115665.2). NCBI lineage: Eukaryota > Viridiplantae > Streptophyta > Pinopsida > Cupressales > Cupressaceae > Sequoiadendron > Sequoiadendron giganteum. The sequence continues at coordinate 459,448,025 of CM021100.1, read as the reverse complement.
TCCTACCTAGTGTATTCCCTACCTAATCAAAGGCACTATCAGGGACTAACAATAACACCCAGTGATCCATCAGGGCCAGAGCTCAAACCCTATGACAAATACCCCCAGCTACAATTCAAAAACTTCAAAAGAAGCTAGTGTAGGGTGAATGATGTATTCATTGCCCATATAATCAGATCAGTAGGGGGGGATTTTCATAGGAGGATGTCCCACAGTGCTAGGGGCCTCCTTAGGCAGTATGCCTTCTGGTACATCCTATTCCCTAGATTCACCTACATCTGTGTAGAGGGCTTTTCCGATAAGCCAAATAAGTTGCCTCGGTACCCAAATGACCGAATTATCCTTTTGGAGCTGACTCGGCAACTGCGATCCATCCACAGTCTCTTAGGCGAGAAACATCTAGTAGACCCTGTCTATCCAATGAATCTGGGTTAGAGAATGTATAAGGTTCATACCTCCCAATGTGCAGGATACTCCGAAAAGGAGTTGGCCGAGTATAACTTTGAGCAATACACAATTAGGCCATGGATGGATCCTTATGGCCATGTCCGCAAGGCGTTAGGATGCGAGTATGCCCACCTCCACAACATCGAGGACTTCTAGGCTAATTGCAAGGATGATCTTGAAGTACGGATGTGTTATTATATGCGTATGACCGTCCTCCATGCGCGAAGGGTAAACTTATGCCCGGTCCCTGATCAGGTGGAAGAGGATGAGGAGAAAATTGTAGATTCGGTCTACAATACAGTGTCTAACCTGCCACTGCCTACTATCAACTGGGATGCCCGAGAACTCAGTGATGTCAGTGTACTCACTGGATCCGTTGAGGCTAGGACAAGAGCATGGATTGACAGTAGGGTGGCCCGACTAAAATAGCAAGGGGTCACTGTAACATACACCGACCTAGTAAGTGAACATATAAGTGAACCAAGTGGTTTCGAGGGTGGAGAAGCTACTGCTGCAACTGGAGAAGTTGCTGCTACAACTGGAGAGACATCCCAAGCCCCACCCTCTCCAAAATCGAAGAAAAGGAAGGATGTTGGCCAACAACTCCCAAAACCAAAGACTTATGTCTGTAAGTCGTCTGAGTTGGAACCTTCGATGAAGAAAAGGAAAACAGCAGGAAGCATTACAACAGTTATGATGTCCAAAGATTCGCCCCTCGGGATCGCCAGTGAAAGATCCATCTTATTTGGGTCTCTGCCTATCGTCATCACTCCCGCTACTCCACTTGCCTCGATTCCAGCTCCAGCATCCTCCCCACCTATAGTGGATATCTCTGTTGACCTCCCTCCTACTTCTCAAGGGATGTAGGTCACACATACAGACTCACCATCTGCTACCACTTCACCTTTGACCTCTCCTTCCATGTCTCCTTCCTTTCCTTCCATTCCCACTACCACAACGCCAGCCCCAAGCCTTCCAGAGTCCTTGGCAAACTACATACAGAATGTGCCATCAGAGCTTTCAAGGATGCTAGCCAATCCAATAGTCCAAGCTACAATAGCTCAAGCTATGGCCTCCACCCCAGCGGCATCCCCCTCTACTGAGTCACCAAGAATGAAAGCAACAATGCAGATATCAGACGAGCGGGAATGACAACAGCTAGAAGTTGAAAAGGCACCAGAGCCCGTAGAGTTTCAGGGTCCTGAGAATCCCTCATTTGAGCATCATTAGTTTGACACAGTGGCTTCTGAGGCTTCGAGCAATGACAGTGAGGACAGTAGAGACCGTAATGCTGAGCTAATCCGGGAATCAAATGATCCCGGGCTCAATGAAGAATGGGGGCGGCAGTTCAAAGAAATCGAGGACAAGGAAGCCGAGGATGGGCTCGCACAAGAGGAGGAGACTATTGCTATAGAGGCAAAAAGAGATGGGTCTCTGGACAAACAACATGGCTAGACTCCAGAGCACGATAAAGAAACAGTCTTCCCCGGGGACAAACAAATAGAAAGCCCGGGGAAATATCAGAATATCTCAAGCGAGGAAGAGGATGTAGGAAAGGAGGATTCTCCAAAAGAGCAGTCACATGCCGAGTCCCCCGCTAAACATGAGACATCCAAGCAAGTTCTCGATGGAGAGAAGGAAGATATAGAAACAAGCGAAAAGGCCATCATCATCTGAACTATTGGGCTAGAAAAGGAGGACAGCGAAACGACAGGTGAAGGATCAGGAAAGGACTCCCAAACGCCTGATTGGCTGCAAAGACAACTAAAGCCAAAGAATCCCACTTCAAAGGATCCCAAGGCTGGGCTGGAGGCCATCATGGCCAGGGTGCATATCAGTACCCGAAAGGAGAAGAAGCCCAGGGTCAGGTCAAAGATAACTATGGATGCCTCGATTTCAAGGGCGGTACAGTTAGCAACGCCGATGGTTGGGGAACAAGGCATAACCTACAACGTCTCCAACATTGATCTGAGAGTGGCCACGAGAGATCAAAAGTTCAAACACCTCCAAGAGTCGGTCACCACGGTCGTGCACCTCATCCAGTAGGACAAAAGCTCAAAAGACGAGTTAAAGGAACAGGTGGCGGATTTAATAGCTTACATCCAGTAGTGGTCATCTACAGATGAGCAACCTACAACCTCGTCAGCTCCGCCTTAGCTGCTTTCCCATGGACAGATTAAGAAACTGGAGAGGAGACGAAACCTGTATAAAACCACAAAAAGCTGGTTTCGTCAAGTTCTGGATATAGGGAACATAGTTATCAACATAGTTGTTCGATCAGAAAATCGGTTCCTAGAGGTTCATAGAACTCTTGAGGACACAAGGAAAATCTGTGAGAAGTTCCCAGGGAAGTACGACGTAGCCTACCCGAAAATTGAGGCTATCCTCGCATTACCAAGTGATGTATGGGAGAAGGACCTGGCCCTCAAGGATGACGACCACTGGCTGGTGGATACTTGGAAGAGGGACTACATCCATAGAAAAAGGAGGCTGGAGTAGGTCTTGGAGTGGATTGCTCCAGATATTGAATGGGTGAGGGAATCCAGGGAGGAGTGCACCCAATACCTCAAATTGATGACGGGGTATGAGGTGCCCGCAGCCGAGATCAATCTTGAGAACCTCAAACCCCACTTCTTGAAGACCATGGAGGATGTGATGTCTGCTGAGGTCACCACTGAATTCATGAGTTTTGCTGCTCGAGCCTTTGTGCAATCAGAGGTCTGCAAGGAAAACAACACCAAATATGAAGCGGACTGGGAGAAGCTCAACAGCAACTCTCAAGAATGGAGTTATCAGATCTTAAAGTCTGATATCACGGAGGTAGAGAAGCTCCAATCCTTGATCCTGAGCTTCATGGAGTATGCAGCAATAAAGAAGCAGGAAGGCAATCCGGTCATCGAAGATAAATACCTTGAAGAGTAGCTATAGCAAAGAGTAAACAGCTAAAAGATAAATCTACTACAGTGCTGTCACTAGATGACGAGATTGGGAAGAGACAAAATGAGCTCTTAATTGTAACATTTGGAAGTAGGTGAAACCCTAATGTAAGATGAATCTTTGCCACATAATAGAATCAAATCTTGGCCATACATTTTGTTTTTTGAAAACTATAAATGGGGCTCTCCTCCTCTCATTTTAGGGAATTGAGTTGTTGTAAAGACTTGCTGCAGAAATTATAAATAGGAAATACAGTCATTTTTGGTGTATTTTATGATTTTCTCAATAAGCTTCATGATTCTTCTACCTTTTAGTTATAGATTGTTTTTAGTTACTCTGTTATTCTAGCATCTTCGCTTTGAGTTAGATAGATTTGATATGATATTTCTGATCTTTGAAATAATTGCTGTGTATGCTTTCCTTGTCCATACTTTTGGTCATTTGCTGAGGGTAGATGACTGTGTAAAGTTAGTCTAGACTCCTATTCCATTGCTGCTCATTGAACTTCCTTTTCATCCATGCTTCCATAATGAATGAACGATGAATATTTGCAGTCCCTAGAAGATAGCATAGATTTCATGATATAGTGAGAATTCTGGTTAAGTGAAATCCCGTTTAAGGAAACTGTCCACAGCAAGAATCTCCATGATCACTGTTCATCGGTAGTTGCAGGTTTAGGAAACATCTTTCTGGTCTATGAGGTCCTGATTCAACTTTCTTTCAATGCCTTCTAGTTGTAATTCAGTCTTTTGCTTCTTTGCTTTTGACTGACTACCCTCCTTAGGTTTTCTTCTTTTTAGTTTTCCTGAACTAGTGCCTTTTGGTTGTAATTCAGTCTTTTGCTTCTTTTCTTATGACTGACTACCCTCAGGTTTTCTTCCTTTTAGTTTTCCTAAACTAGTGCCTTCCATATTCAAATTTTACAAATTCTTAGAGGATGAGAAATTTACTATAATTTTCTTGCAAATCCAAGCTAGGTGACTGCCTTAATTGCTCTGTTGGTTCCCTTGCTCTCCTTTGATATCAATTCCATGAGACAATGATTTCAATTGAGCATACCCTGATATGCAAAATATTTTACGCTTCGTGGAGCCATTAATGTCTTTACTGAGACATGCATGCTGCAAGTTTTTTTGAAATTCTCGCTGTCACATCAAGGATCACATCGGTAAGATATTTCAAATCTCTGGTTGATCCACTTGTTCAACGTTCACCCATCCGCTAAGACGTCTTGCAATTTCCTCGACATCACAAGTCTCCCCGATGGTTTCTTTCTTTCTTCTTTTTTATCGCCATGACCTTCACCGAAACAACTATTGCCCAGACTTAATGAATCAGGCAAACAGTTCTTCACCTTACTCTGAAAGCTTTTCGTCTCACCGAGATGCTCACTTTATTGACTTATGTCACCGAGACCAAGTATTTTTTTTTCTGACAAAACAATACTTGCTGTGATGTCTCTTAGATCTCCCTGTGGTGACATGTCTCACCGATACGATTTTTCTTCGGTGAGACCATGTGCATTGTCTTCTCGACACCCTTTATCTTCATATGCTCAATTCTGTCGGTGTAACCCGAGGGGTCGGTAAGACTTTCTGAATTCTCCCCGGCATTGTTTGTCTCACCGAGTGAGTCCTCCCCTTGCTTTATCGGCAAGACTAATAACGCTTCGGGCAGTGTTTTAAAATCTCTCTCCGATGACCAAAGTCTCTCTGATAGACTTTACGTTACTCCAATCGAAAAAAGGTAATTTAGCTCTATGTGACCTTACATTGTCACACCGATACTTTTTGTCTTTTCGATAAGATATACAAACCCGCATTCTCTCTGTGTATAACTTTATCGGTGTGACCCTTTTGATGTCTTGCCGATACATTTAGGATATGTATATTATCATCAATGAGACCTGCATCAACTTATGCCGATATTTTCATATGTTAATATTTTAATGTCAGATGAAATTTATGGGGCGTTATGGCACAATTTTAAATCGGATTTTGGTAAAAAAACTATGTGAGGACTTTTATGTCTGCATTATGAATCTTTTTTGGGAGACTAATAATCATGAATAAATAATGAATTTGTCAAAATTTCACAGTTCCAACAACATGAAGGTTTGATGTTTCATGACAGTACTAGCATTTGAGTTATAATGATATATTTAGATCTCATGGCTCTCCTTTGTATAAACATATCACAATTTTGAATAACATAATCAAGGGTTATGACGTTCATCTCCCTATTATGGTGTGTATGATTTCCATTTTTGCTTTAATTCAAAGAGTTAATTAAAATGCTTGGATGGAGTCATAGATGGATATACTTGTAAAGGGATTTGATAAGAAGTATTGAGTTAGGATAGAAATTGACACTGTTGTAATGCAATATTATCAGAGATCTTATATGTTATGTGTTTGAACCTGTTATGGAAATCTAAATATTTGTGAATTCGACTCCCCAATAGTATATGGCATTGGCCTAAATCATATGTGTTTGTAAGGTTCTGTGTTTTTTTGTCTTAGCTTAGAGATTTCTACCAAATTGCAAATTAAATGACTATCTTAAGTGGTGAAATGTCGTTGTAATGAATCGGGCCAACAGTTCTTCACCTTACTCGAAAAGCTTTTCGTCTCACTGAGATGCTCACTTTATTGACTTATGTCATCGAGACCAAGTATATGTTTTGCCGACAAAACGATACTCGCTGTGATGTCTCTTAGATCTCCCCACGGTGACATGTCTCACCAATACACTTACATCAGAAAGTCTTACCGACCCCTCGGGTTACACCGACAGAACTGAGAATACAAAGATAAAGGGTGTCGAGAAGACAATGCGCATGGTCATCGTTTGTCTCACCAAGTGAGTCCTCCCCTTACTTTATCAACAAAACTAATAACGCTTTGATCAGTGTTTTAAAATCTCTCTTCGATGACCAAAGTCTCTCCGATAGACTTTACGTTTATCCAATTGGCAAAAGGTAATTTAGCTCAATGTGACCTTACATCATCACGCCGATACTTTTTGTCTTGCCGATAAGATATACAAACCCACATTCTCTCTGTGTATAAATTTATCGTGTGACCCTTCTGATGTCTTGTCAATACATTTAGGATATGTATATTATCATCGATGAGACCTGCATCAACTTATGCTAATATTTTCATATGTTAAGATTTTAATGTTAGATGAAATTTATGGGGCGTTATGGTATAATTTTAAATTGGATTTTGGTAAAAAATGCTATGTGAGGATTTTTATGTCTGCATTATGAATCTTTTTTGGGAGACTAATAATCATCAAGAAATAATGAATTTGTCAAAATTTCATAGTTCCAACAGCATGAAGGTTTGATGTTTCATGACAGTACTAGCATTTGAGTTATAATGATATATTTAGAGCTCATGGCTCTCCTTTGTATAAACATATCACAATTTTGAATAATATAATCAAGGGTTATGGTGTTCATCTCACTGTTATGGTGTGTATGATTTCCATTTTTGCTTTATTTCAAAGAGTTAATTAAAATTCTTGGATGGATTCATAGATGGATATGTGTGTAAAGGGATTTGATAAGAAGTATTGAGTTAGGATATAAATTGACACTGTTGTAATGCAATATTTTCAAAGATCTTATATGTTATGTGTTTGAACCTGTTATGAAAATCTAAATATTTGTGAATTCGACTCCCCAATAGTATATGGCACTAGCCTAAATCGTATGTGTTTGTAAGGTTTTTTTGTCTGTTTGTCTTAGCTTAGAGCTTGCTACCAAATTGCAAATTAAATGACTATATCAAGTGGTGAAATGTCATTGTAATCATCTCATGCTCCAAGTAGTTGATACTATTGATGAAGGGCCAATTTAGTTCAGTATTATCCTATTTTGTTGAGCTATTAAATGGGATTATTTGTTAATTGTTAATGATTGTTTATAAGTTCGGGCAGAGATTGTAAACACATTGAGGGATCACCCTCCCGGGTCTTGCAGAGCCCAAAGTGTAGGAGGTCTTTTAAAATCCTCGTCAATTGGTCCAAGTCCTCCGAGATGCCCTTGATTGGAATTGGCAATTCCATAGGTAGATTAGGAGATAAACTTGGTTCACATTAAAAGACCACCAACAGCCTAAATGGGACATAGCTGATGCGGTTGCATTCAATGCTATCTTACAATCCAAGCACCCTATACAAAACAGTGAAGAAGAGGTTAAGGAAGCTCTGTAGGACTCTGCCTTCAGTGAGGAGTATGAAACTTTGGCCATATGGGCATTGGCACCCTAGGGCAGAAATCCAAATGTAACTGATATTATCCAACACCTAAGGGGAGGGCTAATCATCAATAGAGCTTTTGAAACTTCAACAACATAAGCTACAAGCCTGATAGTAAATGTGGCCAAATTGACCCAAAAGACAGCTGAGAGAGAAGAGGCTGAAAAGAAGAGTCTGATGGTACACACCTTACAATACTAAGGTGAATGAGGTGGTGAATTTTTCCTGGCCAACGGATGAAGAGTATCAAAGATGGGTGGACAAGTACTTAACCAAAGAGGAGTAAAACAGTGTCTATTACCGGCAATTAATAGCTCAGTGGTTATAGTTATAACTGATTATGGTTTTGTCTCCGTGGTGACTCTTTGGCGCAGGTTTTGAGGTTTGCCAAGGCAGAAACTATTCTTTAATGAGTGGAATTTAACAAGAAGATGCTTCGAGACTTGGTGGAATGCACTGGAGGATGCTGATACACACAAGTAGCCAACTTACCGATATTATCTGTCAAACATCTATTTATGGCTTAATAGAGCATAATTTCTAGTTTGTTATTGTTGTTAAGCAAAAGACATTTCTTAAAGGACACGCCCTTTCACAATTTTGATATATTTATATCTGTTTCATAATGTAAAATAGATATAGGTGGATAGGAGAAAGATACAGTAGATAGTTTGCAATGAAACTTTCCCTTAAAAGACTCACATGCATGTATGAATTTTGATGAAGTTAATGAAGATGTCTGAACTTGTGGCTTAATCTTGGTATCAGCTGTTTATGGAATTATACATTTATTTGGTTGTCTCCATTTTGATGCTCTTCTGTTGTTTAAATTGATATATCAAGCATATATATATATATTCAGTTTACCGATACACATTTTCTATATGTGTGTGATGTGATTATTTGGTTCTTTCAAGTAAAGATTAAACCCTTCTAGTCAATCACAGTAACTAAAGAGTATTAATTGGATCAATAAGAAGAATCACATAACTAGGATTGTCATTCTATCTCAAGTAGAGTTTGTCAGTCATTTACTTGCACATTTATACAAGTTATAAACTACATTTGTGTGTCAAACACTTTGAATTATTGCCATCATAGATTACACTTTATAGATCTTCATTAGACTCCATACACCCAACAAGGCAGTGGTCTCACGCTTTCATCTTTTGGTTTATCCATTTTATTTTTTACATCTGTTAACTGAACATATTCTAATGTAATTCAAATATAATTAAAATTAAAAACATGATAAATTAATTATGTAACCACATAAGTCAAATATAATTCTATCAAGAAATTATTATAAAATAGATAATACAATCACATAACTCATACATTTCAATGTCATCGATCTTCTTCTTCATCCAACTCTTTGTCTATATCAACCGATCCAGATTCAACATTGTAAGGATTGGTCATATCATCATCATCGTCATTGATATCAGTTTTGATAATGTCAGCATCCACACGGATATCATCTTCATGAACATTAACTCCTACATCATCATGATCTAGTTCCTCCTCTTCGACATCTTCGTCAGGCACATCATCAACTAACTGTTGATCCTGATCATCATCTACATCATCTTCTATTTCTTCAGTATCTTCTTCTTCCACCACATTATACTTTACTAGCCTTCCTCTTGGATCATGTCTAACAACATATGACCAACCCGCTTTACCTGGAACCTCTGAGTAAAATACTTGCTCACATTGGCTTGGAAGAACATAGGGCTAATTTCCAGCTCGCTCAAAATACCTTGTATTAACCATGGTAAATCCATTATCATATTCAATAATAGTTCTCTCGGGATCATTTTCATTCAATCATAGCCTATACCACAGGACGACGAACAAAACTAATCTAGACTTAAAGTCACACTCAAGTATATCATCCAAAATCCCATAGTATTGATTTTCTGAGACTTCTAGATGTATGTCTCCTCTAGATGAAACATTAATCACCTGGAAGACTGCAGTTATCCCAGAATCAAAAGTTTTCTTTGTGTCATCCAACTTTTTGATTCAAAATTTATGACCATTGCACCACATAGCCTTGTGGTGTTTCACCTGCAATATGTCAAACATGTAAAACTTATTTCAATATCGTCAGTTGATAAGCATATTTATTCTTGGCCGAATGTATGCAAAGAAAAAAATCTCAACATATATATATACATGATCAATATAATTGAAAATAATTAAATAATATGGGTGATTAATATATTTATACATACCTGATTATCTCTTAAACCATATGCTAAATCAATTTCCCTTGGTGTAACATTGGAATCTCCATTACGATGAGCTTCTTTAACCAATGAAGCCACACCTTCCCATGTTAATGCACGACCAGATTGTTGACATCGTTCAATCCATACCATCATCCAATCAAGATTTTTTGCGATGTACAAATGTAGTGCATCCCACTCTTGACCAACTGTATCAAAAAAAATTGAAATTTACAAACAACGTATAATTAGTTAATTACCACGATATATGACCTTAATTTATAATTGATGAATATTGAAGATTAATAATTAAATAAGTACAATATACATAAAAACCAAATGTAAAATGTATTCTAATTAATCTCCATGATCATCTTATAATTACCTATCACTTTCCTCAATCTACCTTTCCCCATTAGGTACTCCCCTTCGAATTTGTTAATGGAGATGGGATCCCAAATGCGATCTACATGGATCTTTGTTGCAAACTTAGGAAGATATTCAGTAATGTACACCATGGTCTGGTATACCATGTATCCCTCCACCATAAAACCCTCGGGATGTGCTCTTTGTCTAACCAAAGCCTTCAAAAATTTCAAGTGTCTCTCAACCATCCACATTGACCTTGTGTGTACAGGTCCACACAATTCAATTTCCTCAACTTGGTGTATGAGGTAGTGTTCTTGTGCATTGAAAAATGTCGAAGGTAGACACTTTTGCATTTCACACATTAGACGAGGAATTTTTCTCTTCCAATAATTTATATCTTCTTTATGGATTGCTTTAGATGATAGCCATCTACAAGTGATTCAAGGCACAAATATATTAACGAGATTTAACAAAAATATACAATGAATTGAACAAATATTGCTACTTACCTCATGTATTTTCCAAGATCATATATAACTTGTTTGACATTGTTGTCGAAGTTGTCTGGGAGAGATAGAGGTGGAATGTACTGCAACAATTATAAAATGATCTTTTCATTATTTTCCCAAAAGTAGTAAACATAATACACTAAAAAGTACATGCAGTATACAAATATATATATAATATACCAGAATAATTACCTTAATGAAGGTATGCCAATCATGCGTTTTCATTCCTGACCCAAATTCTCCTTTCTTTGTTATGATATTGTTTATGTTCGCAGCAAATCCTGTGGGAAATCAAATTTTTCGTATGACTTCTTTTATAGCATTGCTTTGCGGCTCCATTAATAACCAAGGAAGGGCACTTATATTAATTTGGTCTCCATCGCTATTTAATTGAATGACATTTTTCATTGCATGATTGGCTTCCTGAATGTCACTACAAATTTTGAGAATTTTTTTTTTGTCATGCCTTCCATCCAATATTTTCCATAACATTTATGTCATATTCTTTCCGATATGCATTGTATCAAACAAATGCACAATTTGTAGCTGCTCATAGTAGGGCAACCTACTAAATTGTCTAGGATAACATTTTAGTTCCTGTGGAAGCTGACCATTAATGCCTTGACGACCTTCATGAAGCATATAAGTTAAACAAATTAACAACAACAATCATTGTCAATTACAGCATGAGTAAACACAACACAATATGAAAATATAAATTCAAAACATATCATATATGATAGATAAACAATTTGATCTGATGTATAACTTTGACGATTAATTCTATTATATTCCAACTTCCATAGGCGAGGTGTCATTCTTCGTGGTTTTGATGTAGTCTCTTCTTTCCCATTGAAAAGATGTTTTTTAGTAGTTCGATACTTATGATTTCTGTGGAGGAAGTGCCTATACTCATCAAACACCTACTTTCCTAAACTTGTTGAAAAACGAGATTTCATCTTTGGACCACAAATTGGACATGCAAATTTTCCCTTTGTTTGAAGACCTGCAAATCATATATAATTGGATTAAATATGTCAATTTTTATAATTGACATATAATGAATAGATTATTTAAAAAACATGCATGATATCTACTTCATAAAATTAAATATCATTAAAGTCATGCAATCAAACGTTATAACATTCCAGAAAAATGTGTTAGCCCTAGGGCATCATGAATTGTCCATACAAGCATTGCATGGAATTCAAATTATCTTTTTCCTATTGGTCTAGATGCGTCATACATAGTCACGTCATTCCATAACTTTAGTAACTCGTCGATAAGAGGCTCAATATATACATTCATATCTTTAACTTGGTACTTACCTAGTTGAATGAACATAAACATTACATAATTATTATAACCATTTTACTGCAATATATATAAATTCATGTACATTACTATTAAATGAAAAAACATATAAGTCATTATGCAACAAATAAGACAAATGAGATGCTACTACGTTAAAGAAAATTGATGTAAAAAAATACCTAGAACAATCATTGCCAACATTATGTGTTCCCTCTTTATTGACATCCATGGAGGAATGTTATTGTTGATAACAAAAATAGGCCACACCGAGTAAATAGATCTTAACTCTCCAAATGGATTGACACTATCTGCTGCCAATGAAAGCCTAAGATTACGAGGTTCTTCTTTAAATTGTGGCCATTTTTCCTCCATGTCCCTAAATGCAGAACCATCCGCAGGAATTTGAAGAATGTCATCTCCACTTCTATTTCGTGCATGGTAATCCATAAATTGCACTAAGCTTTCGTACCTAAATAATTGTTGCATACGTGGAATAATGGGAATATAACGAAGAACCTTGCGAGGCACCTTTTTTGTTAGTTGATCTGTTCGATATCTACTGATATGACATTCCAAGCATTTTGTTACAAATTCATGTTGTTTATGATATATAATATGATCATTGGGACATGCATCTATTGCTTGATACTCCATTCCGATATCTTTCATAATGCTAGATAAATCTCGGTATGAGCGAGGTAAAATATTTGATGGTGGTAACAAAAATTCACCAATCAATCTACAACAAAAAATAATTTCTTAATATAAAGAATATTAATGGTACATACTTCATCCTTTGTTTACTAGCGATGAACTAACAACAATTAAAATGGATGAAAAAAGATGACATATATGACATACCTTAACATCCATGAGATTGCTATGTTGGATAAACCATTCATAACCTTCAAGTTCACCAGCAACAATACAACAAAGAGAAGAGTTCTTTGGGAGCCTTCATAAAGGGGCTCGTATGCCTTCTCAAGTACAGGTAAATCATGAACATCATCAAAGTCATCTCGATCAACATGATCAGCTATGCCACTACATGTGTCATGGATCAATGTATTTGTACCATCATCTTCAATTGTGTTTTCTGGCGCATGATCATCTTCTTCCATAGGATCATTAACTTCATCTTCGATATTCACAGCTCCATTTTCCTCCGCTTGCAAAACCACATTCTTCAGGCTGTGATAATCCATATCATGTGCCCTAGGGCGCCCCACCTTTATAATAATGACAGACAAAAATAAACCATGATCATGATCAAGTGATTTTTTATATATATATCAAATGTTAAAACAATATAAACATTTACAAATTCAATCAATATAAACACATACAATAAATAACTTACCAATGGACGATAACCATGCCCCCCTTCAATGTGACCATGTTGCCTACAATGTTTCTCAATTGTTGTGATTAAAATTCTTCTCGTCTTTAAGCCCTTGCAATTATTGCAAGGACAATAACATTTCCCATCACCCTTTCTTTTCAATCTAGCCCACAATCTATCAAGTGACTCTTCATTTTGTTCTAGACTAATATTATCTGACATGATTTTTCTTTACCAAGATTGAATATTTAGATCTTCAAAAAATACCAAACTCACACTCCAATAATTTTTTATCATACATAGGTAACAATATATAATAATTATGATATTTTACACCAAAAAAATTTGGCATGCAACCACCCCTGCAAAAAAGAAGATAGTCTGAAGTTAATGACCCCAAAAAACACTTTAAAATGCTAATTTCATAAATGATTAAATTTTGATTTTACTATGATTTCCAACTCTTAGACTCCTAAAATCAAAATATTGAACTTACACAACAAAATCTAGAAATGAAATTCTCAAAATGCAGCTTGAGTGAGGTTATAGGTGACTATGTTCATATAAGGATTTGATAAGTAGTATTGGGTTAGAATATAGATTGATGGTATTGTAAGGCAGTATTATCTAAGATTTTATATTCTATGTGTCTAGAAGATAAACTTGGTTATAAGTAAAAAACAACCAACATCTTTGATATTATCTAGCTATGGCTCCCAAAACTATTAAAAATTGATCATTAGGGTTAAAATTGAAACCTTGCAAATATAATCTTTGTCCAAATCCATCAAGAATTTGCCATCAATTATAAACAATTCCCTTATAAAGAACTTGTGAAGTCGGGTCTAAAATATGGAAATGAAATTCTGAAAATGCACAAAACTAATAATAAAATCTGATGAGATGTGTTGCTTTAAAATATGATCTTCAAACCTGGAAGTACAAATCTGATTTCACAAATGAATTTTGGAAAAGGACAATGACTACCCTCGACCTGGCGATATCTTCTTGAGTTTCTTCTAATTTTCCCCAAAAAAACCGTCGAGCAAAACACTGTCGCAATAAATAGTCGAGCTCATTTTTATTTATGTCCGCCACAATTTAACTTTGCAAGTCCGTCGAAATTTTGGTGAAAGATCTTCATCAAAATGTAGACGAAAACAAGGTTCATCAAAATTCTGACGAACGTCGGGGATAAAAATTTTAAAAAATGAAAATTCGCACAAGTGTCCGACGATACATATGATTATATAGCTTCCGTCGGAAGGTTTCATTGGATTTTTCAATCAAATGAATTATTTTTATTATTTTACCTTCATCTCCAAGTTCCAAAGCTGACTACCTACACATCCATGGTGAGAATGGAGGGGCACTACACATTTCATGGGCTCCCAAAAAATAACCCAGAGTTTCCCTATCTACAACTGAGGCTAAGTATATAGCAGCAAATGCAGCAGCATGCCAAGTTATTTGGCTAAGGAGGACCTTAGCAGATTTGAGGGAAGAACAAAAGAATGGAACAACTATATTTTGTGACAATGTTTCATCAATTGCTTTGACAAGAATCGAGTTTTTCATGGAAAAAGAAATCACATTGAAATCAAGTATTATTTCATAAGAGAATTAGTTGAGAAAGGTGAAATCAAGATGAAATTTGGTAAGTCTGAGCAGCAGCTTGTAGAAATGTTTACCTAATCATTGAGCATAGATTGCTTTGAACGCCTAAGAAGAAATTTAGGTGTTGTTGATTTGAAAGAATAATGTTGTAGTTTGACAGCTCAGTCAAAGGGGTAGTTTTGTAAATATTTATTGCTCGAGCCTTCTCACGTCAAATCCCTAGCTCACCTACCTGTCAGGAGATTTCAATGACAAGTTTATCTACTGAGAACCTCATCCCAGTTCTACTCTTGACTGCAGAATTTATTGTGGTAGGCAATTTTGAAATTCTAGAAATTATTGTGTTAGGTGAATTTGAATTCTGAGAGGGAATTTTTGAATGAGGACAAATATAAGGAATGGAACAATCGGATTTAATTTGGTAGAGATTTTTGGTAGAAGAATATTGCAAGTGATTTGCAAGAAAGTGAAAATGTTTTATGCAAGGAGTAGCAAATAGCTCCGGATTGCTCAAAGTTTGTAGAAGTAGCAAATAGCTCTAGATCATTCAGTGTAGGAAGAAGAAAAGAGAGCTCTAAGAAGCTCCAGATTGTTCAGTGTGTGCATTTGCAGCTCCAGATTGCCGCAAATCAAGTTTGTTATCAGTAGTTTGTAATTTCAAATTTAAAAATCATTTTGTAATTGATATTTTCTAAGTTAATAAAAGAAGCAAGTTTCCATGCCCAACTGTGTGTCTCCAATCTTTTTTTTTTTTTTCGCATTTTGTTTTTTGTATTCCCAAGTTGATTGGAAAATAGAGTAGCAGCTCTGTGCATTTTGTCTGTGTTTGAGTGTTTTAGATACTCTCTCTTGATATCAGAGCATTTTCAGATAGTTTTTCATAATTTGGCCTTATCAATACATGTAATGGGACACCTATTCATGTTACCAAGAAACTTTGTGTTTGTGGTGATTACCACAATGCCACCAATTTTATGTCCAAGATTGCCAAGCAAGATATTATTGTCAGAGACACAAACCGTTTTCATCATTTCAATGATGGGTTGTGCTCTTTTGGGAATTATTGGTGATGTTATTTCAATCAAGCAACAAGGTCATGCATTTTTACACTTAGTATTTCCTTATTTCTATCTCCCTTGACAAAAAATAAATATTGGGAATATAGTTTTTATGGTAAAAAGAGCTAACAAATTCTAGAATTTGTTTCTTGAAGGAGCTGAAGGTAATAACTTTAGATGCCAAGGTTATGGAAGAAACAAAGTGCCATCTAGTATCATTTTGAGTACGAGATTTAAATCCATAGCATGTCTTTCTTTGATATAAATTTTCTTTCTAAAGTTGGGCATAGCTTCCATGCAATTACGAACCCATCGATCTTGAAAATCTCAGTGCCTTAGTGGACTTGGATGTGTAGTGCTCTTTTTGTCTCAAGGGGTTCAGGGATGGAAAATGGGGATAGTTCTCACCTTTCTTTCACTGTTGATAATTTGAGGAATTCGTTGAAGAAGAAATACAATACAAGCTTGTGTTGTTGCCAAAGGAAAATGCATTTTTTGCAAATTTATCTTCAACAATTGTGTTATAACCTGAAACTCTTGTTTGTTGTACAAGGTTTTGTTTTAAAAAAATATTGATATGTTGCTTCATAGGCCCTTAGCAAAAGGTGGAAACAATACCTTTCCTTCACTATTGATAACTTGAGGAATCCATTAAACAAGAAATGGAGTATAAGCTTGTGTTGTTGCCAAAGGAGAATGTGATTTTGTAAATTTATCTTCAATGATTGTGTTGCAAACTGAAACCCTTGTTTGCCATACAGAGCCATATAGGGCCTTTCTTCAAAAATCATTGATATGTTTTTTTATGGGCCCTTGGCCAAAGATGGAAATAATTGTGAATTGGATGCTAGCCAGCTGGAAGTTGCATGATTCCATTTGCCACATAATGCCCACAAGGCGATATTTTTTATTACTATTGGTAGATTCAAAGCATAGGAACAGGGAATTCAAAGAACAAACATTGGAAACTGGCGATAGGGGAGAAGGCCCAGTTATCACCCCCCATTGAATAACTGCCACCTCCATGCTCACTCCACCCCCCAAAAAAAATTTAACTTTGACCCAGTACAAAAATTTATTTGAACAAATAAAAAATTACAACAACACCAATAACTGCTCATAACACAATGAGTAACTCACCAATCATAATAGACAGCTAAACATGCTTCTATATTTATAAAAAAAGTCAACTTGCACATAAAAAGGCTCATTTACAATCTAATTTAAAACATTTACTATTACAAATACCCCCACTTGCAAAATTTTATCCCTCATTACATTTTATATTTACAACTACACATGCACACTTAATGGTGCTTTACATGACATAATCACAAACTCCTATTAACTCTATGGGATTTGAAATGCACAGTCTTCCACACACTCCCTGGCAGATATATGTATTTACTTCATTTCCTGTAGGTACCTACACAATTAAATATAGGTGTAAGGCTCCCCAAATAAACATCAATCCAAATATAATGCAGAATTCACTCATATCATCTCTAAAAACCTACGTAACTGGCATCTACAAATTCATTTTTTCAAACAAATTCAAATTTTAAACTCAACAACCAAATTGAATGCATTCAATTGCCACATTCGAATTCCTAAATAAGAGGGGGAAAGCAGCCAGTTTCATTTGTTATATGTGACAACTTATTCTCTGCATCCTCTACACATTCCTTTGCAGTTTCAGGTTGGTACTTTATACACATTCTACTTATAATTATTTTCATGAACTGTGCATTTAACATTTATATTTATGCAGTGTCTTCTTACTTTCATGAACTATTCATTTAACATTTATATTTATGCACTGTCTTTTTACTTTACTTTATAAGTAAATGAAGGTCTTTTTTGTTGTCTTTACAAGATATGCAAAATGAATTCTCCTAAGTTTTGCAGCAATTCTTTTATATCATTTACTACGTTTCCTTTGGCTGTCCAATACAAGAGACTAGCATTTCAATACGTTTCCTTTCGCTGTCCAGTACAACAGACTAGCATTTGTTTATATTTTTATACATTTCATTGCACATATAGCAGGCCAGCATACATATATTTGTCATTTTACATTATGTGTCTCTTGTTCATTTAGCAAATCGATATATATGTGTGTATCATTTGTCTATCCTTTGGGAATGCAAACAATGGTACTAGTTAATCATTTTCTTCTGCATCTTATTGAATTTGTAAAAGAATGTGTACAATGTTATTTATATATATATACCTGTAAAACACACATTAAGTAGTGTGTTTCAAATTGTAAATGAATCTGTGCAATGTTTTATACATTCATTTACAAATTATGTGTTTGTTGTCTCTTGTTCATTGAGAAAATTGATATATATGTCTATTTCCTTTAACTATCATTTGAAAATGCAAACAATGGTACTGGTTAATCATTTTCTTCAGCATCTTTCATGACCTGTGAAGGGTTTATTCGATGATTGAAAAATTATTACTACTTGTTTATGAAATAAATCATTCCTCTTACACGCATTCTCGCTGTGTGCTATTTTATTTTGTTGGGTCATGGTGCTATTTTTTTCTCCCACATTGCATGTATGGATGTATGTATGTTTGTATGCATGCACATACATACATACATACATACATATATACATACATACATATATTTATATATATATATATATGTATGTATGCATGTATGTATGTATGCACATACATACATACAGACATACATATATATATGTATGTATGTATGTATATATAAAGTTGTCTGTCCATGGTGTGAGGTAACAACAAACATCATTCTCCTCTCAAAGTGTATGTATGCACATACATACATATACAAATGATTTCCTCTCCCTATTTTTCTGTGTACTCACGGTCTTGTAAAGACCATTGTATCATGATTTTGTATGCAGAAATGATAGGGGAATTTCGTGGGTTTGAGAACATGTCTGCAAACAATGATTAATGGTCTGCATCAACCTTTTTATAAAAAACCCATGTGCATACAAGCGTAAATCAGCAAATCCATTTAGTATACACCATTTTTTGTGAAAACCCTTGCTTTGTTTTTCCAAATACAGGTTTTTTTGGGGTTAAATGATTAAATACGACCTGCTAAACTTGACTGTCTCATGATATTGTCTCCAAAAATGATGAGGAATTTCTTGGGTTTGACCAGATGTCTTCAGATTTCTGAAAACCCAAGTGTATTCCTACAAGTGAAGAATTATTATTATGAAACCCTTGGTTAATTTCTTGTGCATATTTCTGAAAACCCAAGTGTGTAAAAAATCTACTTCTGTTAAAATTAATATCCTATTGTTATTGAATATAGCACAACTTCTTTCATTTACTGTATAATATATATATGTGTGTATGTATGTGCACACACACACATATATATATATATATGTCTTTATGTATGTGCAAACATACATGCATACATATATATATGTATGTCTGTATGTATGTACATACATACATAAATACATTTATATATATATATATATTTATGAATGTATGTATGTCTGTATGTATGTATGTATGTATGTATGCACATACATATATATATGCCTTCCATCGCCATGAGAACCTTCCAGAGAGAGCACGCGGTAAAATGATGGAAAATAATGGGGTACCCACAAAAAAAAAATTAGTCATATGCTTAAATCGGATTCCAAATGAAGATTAATTAGGGTGTAATGTGTTTGGTGGCTGCTGCTAAAGTAAGGAGATTAATATGTAGGAGTGATTTTTAATAAGCAGGAAAAATGATTCTTTAAGGTGCCAATGTGAATTAGACCCATTGACTTTTGAGCGGATTTGAATGATATAATAGTTTTATTTAAATGTTAATAGTGACACATTTAGCACTGTTTTCTATTTTGCATTGTATATCAGTGATTTTCTTTGTAATTATATCTGTCTAATTATATGTGCAGGATCACAGTTTTCTAACTCTTTATGGCTTACAATGTACAAGATCACTGACAATCATGGCACCAGGGCAGAAGAGGAAGAGATCGACTAGGAGGCGCATGATTAGAGTACCTCATGGAGTGACATTCAATGTTCCAGATGTTGTTGATGAAGAGCCAGCAGTGAACACCAACGAGGAAGATATTTTTGAAAATGCACAACATACCAATGAAAATGATGGTTTTGAACCTGTTGTTCATAATACTAAGGTAGAAATGGAACTGCCACCTACTGACCATGTGACAACCCCAGATATGTGCATGAAAACTTGGTCTATGGATGATGTGGAAAAAGCCATTGCAGATGTTGAGGACAATTGAATGTCAATCAAAGGTTCAGCGATCAAATGGGGAATCCTGCCTAGCAGTTTGCAGGCATGGCTCAATAGTGTGACATCCACAAAAAAAAGGGGGCCCCAAAAAATCCTAACTGACGAAGAAGAAGATGAAATTGTGCAGTGGTGTAAAAATATAGCTAATATTGGCCATGGACTTCAAGTGTCACAGCTTAAGTCAACGGTGGCCCAAATGGTTGGAGCAAGGCCTAACCCATTCACAAATGGGATACCAGGGAGGTCATGGTGGGTTGGCTTTTGTCAAAGGCATCTCGATCTAACAATTCAAACACCCGAAGGAGTGGACACAAATCAAGCTATAATGCTACGCCCAAAAATAGTTTCTTCATTCTATGATAACTTGGAGGAGTAGTACAACAAACATAATTATGGGCCCAACAAAATATGGAACTGCGATGAAACAGGTGTGCAGGCTGGCAGAAACTGTGCAATGAGAGTTATTGCAAAAACAGGGATGAAATGTGTTCCATAATTAATTGCTAAAAGTAGAGAATGGATCACTATTCTAGCTTGTGTTAGTGCAGTAGGTCAAGCTATACCTGGTTACTATTTGTTCAAGTCCAAAAGGAACATTAGAAACTATATTGTTAACTATGAGCCAAGGGCATGCATGGCAATCCAAGAGCATGCTTGGATGACCAAAGAATTATTTGTGGAATGGTTAAAACACTTTGCAAGAAATGTCCCAGGAGGGGTGTCACCATCCAACATACAACTTCTCATCTTTGATGGTCATGGCAGCCATGTTGCATTCAAAACGATTGAAGAAACAAAGACTATGGGAATATATTTTCTCACACTTCCAGCACATTGCAGCCACAAATTGCAGCCCCTTGATGTTAGTGTGTTCTCACCATTTAAGAGCTAATTCAAACAACAAAGGAGTATATGGCTCTCTGAAAATCCTCAACTTGACATTGGAAGGGTAGAGTTGGCAACACTTGTCAACAAAGCTTTTGCACAAGCTTTGACCTCTAATAACATTGCAAGTGGTTTTCAAAGAACGGGAATTTGACCATTGAATAGACATCCACTTGACTTCGATATGGGGCCAAGCCAAACTTTTGTGGTTGAAGAGGAAGGAACCACATTGGGAGCAGAAACAGAGGGTGATACAGCTGATGATGAGGCATAGTTCATGGCAGCAGAAACATGTTTGAGGATAGGAGGTTGGAATGTGGATCAGATTGGACAGTTTGTGGACACCTTTTCTACAAGCATACCCCTCAATCCAACAAATGAAGAAGGATATTGCCCAGAAAACATTGAGGCAGCAGAAATTGAACAAGAACCAGCAGTTCATTCATGTAATTGGGCAGTTGAAAATGAAGAGAGTCTCAATCTGCCATCTGAATTTCAAGATGCAGCTTTGAACCTAGGGGTACATATCAATTTCAGTCCAGTGGATGAAGGGTTGTCCATGCCATCACCACCAGATGTTGATCCTGAAGATGTCATCCATTACTTCACAACTGGGAGAAATTCGGAGGCTGAAAATGATGATGAGGATGGACTCGAAGGTAATGACTCAAGTGACGAAGAGGCTAACTATGTGCCATGCACAAAAGTCAATGATCAACAACCAGCAAGCAGGAGAAGCATTTTTTTGCAACTCCCAATGAAAAGGGTGCACCAATCATCTAATACAGGTCGCAATGGGGTCTTACGCCTTAGTAGGTAGTCTCAAATTTTGACATCAGATGATTTCTTTAATTTGTTGAATGAACAAGAGGCACAAAAATGAAGAAACCAAGAATTGCAGCAAAGGAAAAGGGAGCAAATGGTTGAAAAGAAGATAGAAAGAGAAGTAATCATTGCACATAGGGAGGCAAATAGATTGGAGTGTGCTACAAAAAAATAGAAAATTGCAGAGGAGAAGTTGAGGCAGCGACATCAAAAGGAGCTTCAAAGGGAGCAAGAAAAGATTGCTCGATAGTTGAAGGAAAATGAAAAGCAGGCAGAAAAAGCAGAAAGAAACAGAAGTAAGAGTACTCCTACAACTCCTCTTCCAAGTCAACATCCAATTTTAAGGGACATGGTTAAAATTTTGGCTCTAGCCTTTGCTGCTCTTAGCAGCATACAAAATGGGTCTTCTGAAGGATACTCTCCACAGTTACAACTCACTCTAGAGGCAAATCATGCATTGCTTGCTTGTATCGCAAGTGTCATACAAAACAATCAGCAGTCCTTAACATCTTCTCCATTTGATGCAGAGTTAGTTGAACCCCAAGGAAACACCACTTCTTAATCAAATCTATGGATGTCTAATTAGGATTTTTTGTTGTCAAATTTTTGACCTTGAAGTGTGCTAGAGTGTTTTTTGTAAAACTGAATGCTACTCTATTGTATTGGATAGCCAAAGGATACTACTTTCTAATTTTGTAGAACTGAATGGTAATTTGTAGTCAACTTGTAATACTTTGATGTCTGCTAGTGTCTTTTTTCTAAGACTGAAGACTCCTTGTCTTCTTTCCAACTTTGTCTTAATCATGTTTAAAGTTAATGATCTATGCTTTTGTGATTCGAAATCGATTTTGTTTTGGTTGTATTCATCAATCATTTTGTTGGATATGTGTTTGTTGTATTCATCTAACTAACATTGTTGGAAATATAAATGTACATTAAGAAATGTATGTAAATAAAGTTCAGAAAATTATGTACATATATAAAAATATATATATACTATGTATGTATATACATAGCTGTCTGTGTGTGTGTATATATATGTATACACAACTAATTATATGCATACATATATATATATCTATACATGTATATGTACCATATCCATAAATTGTAACTGTAAGTGTACGTGGAAATCAATCTAATTGTAAATTATAAGTGTAAGTTTACAATGAATAAGAAAAATGAACATCATATATATACATGCATACTTATATGTAAGTAAACTCTTGAAATATTTGACCTGAAATGTCATCTTCTAATTTGACATGCTCTTTACAACCATCATAGTTGTGTATACATGCATACATATATGTATGTATGTATACACAACTAAGTATATGCATACATATATCTATACATCTATATGCAGCATATCCAAAAATTAATCTATTTTAAATTATAAATTTTTCAACACCTACACTTGGAAATCAATCTAATTGTAAATTTTAAATGTAAGTTTACAATGAATATGAAAAATGAGCATTATAAATCAACACTATGTCTACTGGGTCATAGCCAAAGTAAAGTCCTGAAAAACTTTACCTAAAATGTAATCTTGCAGTTTGACATGCTCTTTAAAGCCTCCTAGCCATTTTACATGCCTGCCAGAACAAACAAACATGGACAATAGTTATTGAAATAAATAAAAAAGACATACTAGTTAGTGAACAATATAGAAAAATAATTGAAACATAGAGCCATTTGAACAAAAAATCCCTAATTATTTGGTGTGTTGACAAACACATTTATCAAACTGCCCACCCTAAACATTGTTGCACCACCTCTCCTTGTTCTCTCATGCCTGCAAGAAAATATTTACAACCATGGGTAGTCACAACCGAGGCTAGTAACATACAAACATCATACAACATTTGAAATAATGCATGTACAACAACACATAATTAATCACTGAATTCTACATTATATTAAGATTTGATGTTTATTTGGGGAGCCTTATATATCTGTGATTTTTTGCATGTTTGTATGCATGCATATAGTCATACAAACATAAGCATGCATGTAAACATTCATAGAAACACAAGCATATATGCATGTATTCATATAAACATATGCATACATATACATTGCAGAAAATCTTTGATATACATTGCAAATAATTTTTAAAAAACACCTAAATGTGTCACTATCAACATTTAAATAAAACTATTATATCATTCAAATCCGCTCAAAATTCAATGGGTCCAATTCACATTGGCACCTTAAAAAATCATTTTTGTGCCCATTAAAAATCACTTCTACATATTAATCTCCTTACTTTAGCACCGGACACCAAACACATTACACCCCAATTAATCTTCATTTGGAGTCTGATTTAAGCATATGACTAATATTTTTTTTGGTGGGTACCCCATTATTTTCCATCATTTTACCGCATGCTCTCTCTGGAAGGTTCTCGTGGTGATGGAAAGTATATATATATATGTATGTGCATACATACATCATACATTCATAAATATATACATACATTCATATATATATTTATGTATGTATGTACATACAGACATACATATATATATGTATGCATGTATGTATGCACATACATACACACACATATGTATGTTATGTATGCACATACATACACACATATATATGTATGTATGTGCATACATACCATACATATATATATATATGTGTGTGTGTATGTATGTGCATACATACATACTATATGAATACACATACATACACACATATATATGTGTGTGTATGTATGTTCATACATACATTATATATATATATGTATGTACGTATGTATACATATACATGCACATACATACATACATTCATTGACCAGATTGATATATATGTTTGTATCCTTTAACTATCCTTTTCGAAATGCAAACAATGGTACTAGTTAATCATTTTCTTCTGCATTTTATTGAATTTGTAAAAGAATGTGTACAATGTGCATACATACATACACTTTGAAAGGAGAATGATGTTTATTGTTACCTCACAGCATGGACAGACAACTTTATATATACATACATACATACATAAATACATGCAATGTGGGAGAGAAAAATAGCACCATGACCCACAAAATCAAATAGCACACGGCAAGAATGCATGTAAGAGGAATGATTTATTTCATAAACAAGTAGTAATAATTTTTCAATCATCGAATAAACCCTCCACGGGTCATGAAAGATGTAGAAGAAAATGATTAACTAGTACCATTGTTTGCATTTTCAAAGGATAGTTAAAGGAAATAGACATATATATCAATCTGCTCAATGAACAAGAGACAACAAACAAATAATTTGTAAATGAATGTATAAAACATTGCACAAATTCATTTACAATTTGAAACACATTGCTTAATGTGTGTTTTATAGGTATATATATATATAAATAACATTGTACACATTCTCTTACAAATTCAATAAGATGCAGAAGAAAATGATTAACTAGTACCATTGTTTGCATTCCCAAAGGATAGACAAATGATACACACATATATATCGATTTGCTAAATGAACAAGAGACACAGAATGTAAAATGACAAATATATGTATGTTGGCCTGTTGTATGTGCAATGGAATGTACAAAAATATAAACAAATGCTAGTCTGTTGTATTGGACAGCCAAAGGAAACATATTGAAATGCTAGTCTCTTGTATTGGACAGCCAAAGGAAACATAAAAAATGATATTAAATAATTGTTGCAAAACTTAGGAGAATTCATTTTGCAGATCTTGTAAAGACAACAAAAAAGACCTCTCATTTACTTATAAATTAAAGTAAAAAGACACTGCATAAATATAAATGTTAAATGAATAGTTCATGAAAGTAAGAAGACACTGCATAAATATAAATGTTAAATGCACAGTTCATGAAAATAACTATAAGTAGAATGTGTATAAAGTACCAACCTGAAACTGCAAAGGAATGTGCAGATGATGTAGAGAACAAGTTGTCACAGATAACAAATGAAACTGGCTACTTTCCCCCTCTTATTTAGGAATTCGAATGTGGAAATTGAATGCATTCAATTTGGTTGTTGAGTTTGAAATTTGAATTTTTTTGAAAAAATGAATTTGTAGATGCCAGTTACGTAGGTTTTTAGAGATGATATGAGTGAATTCTGCATTATATTTGGATTTGATGTTTATTTGGGTACCCCATTATTTTCCATCATTTTATCGCATGCTCTCTCTGGAAGGTTCTCATGGCGATGGAAGACATATAGATGTATGTGCATACATACATACATTCATAAATATATATGTCTGTATATATGTATGTATGTATGTGCATACATAGAGACATACATACATTCATAAATATATATATGTATGTATTTATGTATGTATGTACATACATACAAACATACATATATATATGTATGCATGTATATATGTATGTATTTATGTATGTATGTACATACATACAAATATATAAAGACATATATATATGTGCACATACATACACACATATATATATTGTACAATAAATGAAAGAAGTGCTATATTCAATAACAATAGGATATTAATTTTAACAGAAGTAGATTGTTTACACACTTGGGTTTTTAGAAATGTGCACAAGAAATTAACCAAGGGTTTCATAATAATAATTCCTCACTTGTAGGAATACACTTGGGTTTTCAGAAATTTGCAGACATCTGGTCAAACCTAGGAAATTCCTCATCATTTCTAGAGACAATATCATGAGACAGTCAAGTTTAGTAGGTTGTATTTAATCATTTAACCCCAAAAAAATCCGTATTTGGAAAAACAAAGCAAGGGTTTTCACAAAAAATGGTGTATACTAAATGGGTTTGCCGATTTATGCTCGTATGCACATGGGTTTTTATAAAAAGGTCGATGCAGACCATTAATCATTTTTTGCAGACATGTGCTCAAACCCACGAAATTCCCCTATCATTTTTGCAGACTAAATCATGATACAACCTGTATTTGGAAAAACAATGCAAGGGTTCTCACAAGAATGGTGTATAGTAGATGGGTTTGCCAATTTATGCTTGTATTCATATGGGTTTTTTATAAAAAGGTCGATGTAGACCATTAATCATTTTTTGCAGAAATGTGGTCAAAACCCACAAAATTCCTCACCATTTCTGAAGACAATATCATGATACAGTCGACTTTACCAGGTCGTATTTAATCATTTAACCCCAAGAAAACCCATATTTTGAAAAATAATGCAAGGGTATTCACAAAAATGGTGTATACAAAATGGGTTTGCCGATTTATGCTCGTATTCACATGGGTTTTTTATAAAAAGGTTGATGCAGACCATTAATCATTTTTTGCAGACATGTGGTCAAACCCATGAAATTTCCCTATCATTTCTACATACAAAATCATGATACAATGGACTTTACGAGGCCACGAGTACGTGGTAAAATAGGGAGAGGAAATCATTTAACCCCAGAAAAACCCATGTGTAAAACACCAGCACCATGAGCCAACAAAATCAAATAGCACACGGTGGAAATGCATGTAAGAGGAATAATTTATTTAATAAACAAGTAGTAATAATTTTTCAATCATCGCATAAACCCTTCACGGGTCATGAAAGATGCAGAAGAAAATGATTAACCAGTACCATTGTTTGCATTTTCAAAGGAAAATGATGTTTGATGTTACCCGTGCAGGAGCCGTGGAGACTAGTTGGCGGTTGCTTCCATCGTCATGAGAACCTTCCAAAGAGCGTGCATGGTAAAATGATGGTGTCCACCAAAAAAAACATTAGTCATATGCTTACATCGAACCCCAAATGAAGATTAATTGGGGTGTAATGTGTTTGGTGTTCGGTGCTAGGGTAAGGAGATTAATATGTAGGAGTGATTTGTAATGGGCACGAAAATGATTTTTTAAGGTGCCAACATGATTTAGACCCATTGACTTTTGAGCGGATTTGAATGATATAATAGTTTTATTTAAATGTTAATAGTGACATATTTAGGTGTTTTTTTTTTTAAAATTGGTGGTTGTCACTGGCGGGGACTGGGATGTTAGGTAGTGGGGAGCAGACAACACCTCTAAAAGGTGTCTTTTTGACCTCCACGCGCATATCCAACGCTCTCACACTCTACTGAATTGCCCAAAAGCCAAAAGCTTAGTTATAAGCTCTTAACTCGTGGGCAAAAAAAACCCATAATTTTTTTTTTCGATTCGATGCACGGTTCACATTCTATGGTTGCATGAAGTTAGCCCTGGCAGGTACTGGGTCTTCTCCCCTAGTTCTCCCTCATCTTTCACTATTGGTAATTTGAGGCATTTGTTGAAAATGCAAGGAAGTGCAAGATTTCATGTGGCCCGCCTGGGCAAAAAATATAATATTTGCAAAAGTACATCTGGCGTCAAAGATTATGTTGAAAATTGAAACATTTATTAGTCATATAGATTCTTTTATACCAAAAAACATTAATATGTTACCCTATGGATACTTGGCCAAAGGTATAAAGATAGCCGAAAGTTGCATAATTATTTTTCCACATGATACAGCATGGGGATATTTCTTATTAATATTTGTTGATTAAATACACAAATATGGAGTGCTTGAAGGGTGTCCTGGTTTATGGGTTAAATTCCTACCATTACCAATTATGTCTTTGGGTTAAATTCCTGCCATTACCAATTATGTCTTGATGCATTAAGTGCTTGTTCAGATTGTCACACATTGCATCCATCTTATCAAACAACCACTTACACTAATTTAGGCTATGTCAAGATTTGGTGTCAATTGAGACAACTCTTAAAGAGCTTGAATTTCTCTTAAGACCTTGATTATACATGGCAGCAGTGACTGGATTATGTAAATTCCACAAGGATAAGTGTGGAACAATCAGGTCAAAGTTGGATCCATCCTAGTAGGGTAACTATACACTCAAGAGAAATGAGTAGATGAAATGTCCATCAAAACCATCATAAACAGACTTACTGCTGAGAAAGCTTATTCAAAATCTCAGCTGGATGTTGGACCTTTTATTAGGCCAAGGCAGTAGCCCAATCTATAAGTTCGCACAAAGGTGAACAATAAATTGTGGAGAAAGGATTTTGCCCATAGTCACGGATAGACTTCAAAATAAGAGCTTTTGTGAATACCTAGCGAATATCTAGTGTTATTACGTGGATTTATTTTATTCCATTACATGGAGGCTAATCTTTTGATGTAGATATATCCTTTTCATGCCTCACAATAGTTTATGAAATGTTTTAACTTTTATTTACCGTCACTAAATAAATATTCGGATGGAGACTTATTAATAAGTTACAGTCAGTAATGGTGCATATGATTTTACTCGTCGTATTGAAGTATTACCTTTGTTTGCATGAATGCTCTCACTTCAATTGATCATTGAGGTAAGACTCTATTTTTCTATATTTCAGGATGTTTTACCAAAAGTCTTGAAGATATGTTGCAACTGGCAACAATTAGAGCTTTAATTATTCAACATGACAAAGCAAGGAAATTACCAAAAGAGAATGGTCCTCATCCAATTTTTCCACGGAAAATAAAGTATTTGAGGTTTTCTTGCAAAACTTGTGTTGTCTCAAGACAACTGGTAGATTACTTATTAATTAAGAAAAAGTAAACTATTATAATTATGGTCACCTTGAACAATAGATAGAGTTGATCTACAGTTTGTTATATATTTACTTGATATTGTAATCATTTTTCAATCAGGAAAGCGGTGGGAACATCTAAACGGAATGGTGTGTAGTAAAATTATTCTTGCCTCAAAATGATGGAAACGTCTTGATAGAAAGAGAAAAGACAAAATATAAAATAGAAACAAATTGTTACAGCAGAAAAAAAGAGTTTTCTTCATTAACTTGATTGATACCAAAATGGCTACAACAGTCTTATTTAAATAGACACAAAGCAGCTGTCAACAATGACAGTGAAAAAGAAACTTCTAAATGTAACAACAAATTATGTAGAAGACAAACTAAATTAACACATCAAACTGATTTGGCAGATTTCAGAAAGAGATTATAGAAACTGCTAACTGTGGGAAACTACAGAGGGAGGAATTAGAAACTTTCTTCCAACACTCCCCCTTAATTTCGACCATTAACAACTCCCAAATTTTTCCTTAGATATTCAAAACTATCCTTTGGTAATGCCTTGGTAAAAATGTCTGCCAACTGATCTTCGGATCTACAAAATTCAAGATAGATTTCTCCATTGTTGACCAATTCTCTAATGAAGTGATACCTCGTATCAATATGTTTCCTCCTTTTGTGAAATACATGTTTTTTGGACAATGCAATTGTTGACTTGTTATCACAAAGTATTAGTGTTGGTTCATCTTGATTATTCAACAAATCTAACAAAATTTGACGCATCCAAATAGCTTGAAATGATGTAGTAGTTCCGGCTACATATTGTACTTCAGCTGAAGAAATTGTCACTATAGGTTGCTTCTTTGATGCCCATGAGACAGCTCCTGATCCAATATGAAATATATGTCCTAATGTACTTTTCCTGTCATCTATGCTACCTGCAAAATCACTATCAATATAAGCAACCAAATTAAAATTATTAGTTTTGGAATATAGAATTCCATATCCTATTGTTCCAACAACATATTTGAGTATTCTCTTCCCAACTTCCCAGTGAGAATTTTGAGGTGAATCCATGAACCTTGAAATCAAACTTACACCATACATGATAGAAGGCCTTGACGTAGCTGTAAGATACATTAAACTACCAACAAGCCTTTTAAATCTAGTTGGATCAACATTTGACCCCTTATCCTCTTTGCTCAACTTTGTTTCTGTGACAACTAGAGTTGATCCAGGATTACAATTCAACATTTTAAATATTCTTAATACATCCTTGGCATATTTGGATTGACAAATAAAAATTCCCTTATTTGTTTGAACAACTTCAATACCCAAAAAACATTTCATCAAACCCAAATCTATCATTTCAAACTCTTTCATAATATTTGACTTAAACATGTCCATAGACAATTTTCCGCTGAAAATTAGATCATCAACATATGGACATACAATCAAAATTTGACCTTCATCATTAGTTTTTATATACAATGTAGGCTCACTATTGCTTCTTTTGAATCCATTACTTATCAAATATGTATCAATTCTACTATACCAAGCCCTTGGTGCTTGTTTCAATCCATAGAGTGCCTTTTTTTAATTTATAAACCTTATTTTCATGACCATGAACTTCATAACCAAGGGGTTGTAAAACATAAACCTTTTCATCAAGAAAACAATTTAAGAAAATTTGATTTAACATCCATTTGAAAAGCATTCCAATTATTATGTGCAACTACGGCTAAAATAGTTCTAATTGTGTCGATCCTTGCAACTGGAACAAAATTTTCATTATAGTCAATCCCATACTGTTGTGAAAGCCCTTTTGTAACTAATCTTGTTTTATATTTTACAATTTGGCCTTAAACATTAAATTTATTTTTATAAACCCATTTAACTCCTATGCAATCTTTACCTTCAGGTAAATCAACTAACTCCCATGTTTTATTTCTTTTAATAGAGTCTATTTCCTCATACATTGCCTTAATCCAATTATCATCTTTTATTGCTTCTTCAAAATAACCAAGATCACTAGCAAATAGAGAAAAATTTGAATTCACATTTTCGTCTCCTTGATCATATATTTCTTTTAAGCTTTTTGTTTTCTTTCCTTTATACCTTTTTCTTAATGAAGCAAGTGTTGGATCCGACTCATCACTTAAATTTGAATTTGGATTAGAAATATTTGAATGGGATGATGATATACCTTGCACAATATTTCTTGATGGAGTACTTCATGGTGTTTGACCACCTTTTTCTTTTGGTTCCTCCTCACTATCATGTATAGGTGCTCCACCTGTGACTATTTTATCAACATTTGAATCCCATGCTTCTTCTTCCTTAAATTCAACATCTCTACTAATAATCAATTTCTTTGTAATTGGATCATATAATCGGTAAGCTTTTGATTGCTCATCTTAACCAATAAAAATGCATTTTTCACTCCTATCATCCAATTTCCTTCTCAATTCAGATGGCACTGGAGAATAAACAACACATCCAAAAATTCTAAAATGAGAGACAATATGTTTCTTATCATTCCATGCTTCTTGGGAGATTTTATCCCTCACACTTTTTGTAGGACTCCTATTCGAAATGTACACTACACATGCCACTGCTTCTGCCCACAAATCATTGGATAAACTTTTGGCCTTGATCATGCTCCTAGCCATATCCATTATAGTTATGTTCTTTCTTTCGGCTACTCCATTCTGTTGTGGTGTATATCTTGTTGTAAATTGTTTCTTAATTCCATGATATCTACAAAAATCCAAAAATTCATTAGAACTGAACTCACCACCCCTATTAGATCTAAGTACCTTAATGTAGAATCCAATTTGTTTTTTTGTCAAAGCTTTAAACTCCTTGAATTTATCAAATTCTTCAGACTTCTTCTTGAGAAAGTATATCCATGTCTTCCTACTGAAATCATCAATAAATGTTAGGAAATATACATTGCCACCTAAAGATGGATTCTGCATTTGCCCACATATATCGGTGTGAACTAATTCTAATGGTGTCTTTGCTCTATATGAACTTTGAACTAGAAAACTCTCTCTATGTTGTTTTGATAAGATACAACTTTCACATGTACTAGCTGGATGATCTATAACTGGTAAACCTCTAACCATATTCTTCTTTTGCAATAAACTCAAACCTCCAAAATGAAGGTGACCATACCTTAAATTCCAAAGCCATGTTTGATCTAAGTACACTGTTTTGAAATTAATTTCCTCCTTTCCTTGAATACAATTAATTTGGAGGGGGGACATTCTGTTTTGTGTCATTTTGACCTTTGCAATTAATTTATCATTAGGATTTCTATCCAAAATTATGCATTCATCATTTTTAAAGTGAACTCTATACCCTTTTTGCATTAATTGACCAACACTAAAAAAATTATGTTTTAAACTAGGTACAAAGAAAATATCATCAATATGTCTCTTTTCACCATTCTTAGTCATGATATTAATTGTCCCTTTCCTAGTTACAGAAACTCTACTATCATTTCCCAATTTTACTTCTGATTTTATAGAATCATCTAAACTAGCAAATAATTCTTTGTTTCCTGTCATATGGTTACTACAACCACTGTCTAAAAACCATACATCATTAGAGATTTCTTGAGCCACATTACAAGTTATTAGTAAACTTCCAAAATTATTACCATACATCTATGTAATTTTCCTTTTGTTTATCCACTTCAGCTTGTTTGATTCTACATTCATTTGCAAAATGCCCAAATTTCTTACAATAATGGCATTGTATGTGGGACTTATCATACCTTGATGATTGGAACTGATTTTTTCCATGTCCTCTATTACTGAAATTTTGATAGGATGAATTACTTCTTCCTCCTTGATCTAAACTTGTGTTTTCATTTCTTCCTCTTCCTCTTCCTCTGAAGTTTTATCTTCCTCTTCCAAATGATACCCGTGTTTTGAAAGAACTCTCCAAAGAAGAATTTTTATTTCGATTCATTATGGTTTCATGGGAAAGAAAGGATCCCATCAATTCATCTATTGAAAATTGAGACAAGTCTTTTGATTCTTCAATTGCAACAACTATTGCATCAAATTTATTAGAAAGACCTATAAGAACCTTTTCTATCACCTTTTGATCAAATATATTTTCACCATGTATCTTCATCTGATTTACAATATTCATTACATTAATGAAAAATTGATGTACAAATTTTGATCAATTCATTTGAATATTTTCAAAATTCCTTCTTAAAATTTGTAATTTTACAATTTTTACTTTAGTTATCCCTTGGTATGAATTTTCTAAGATTTCCCTAGCTTGCTTAGAACTAGTTGCAGCAAAAATTCTAGAAAACAAAGGTTCATCCATTACTTGTTGAATAAGAAACAAAGTCTTAGAATCTTTCTTTTTCTTTTCCTTAAGATCATCTATTTGTGTCTATGACAAAGTAGACAAATCTTGAGGTTCTACAAACCCATTTTGAAAAAACTCCCATAAATCTTGTGAACAAAACAATGTCCTCATTTTTATCGCCGATGTATCATAATTTTTACCTGTAAATATTGGAATTTGGGGTTGAGTTAAATTACTACTCGATGCCATGATGTTATCTCCCCTTCCTGATCTGTACTTATGTTATTTTTCAACAAAAAATCTTTCAATTCATTTCTTTATATCAAATCCATTAAAGAGTTTCAAGAAAATACAAAAAGTCATATAAATGACTCCAACACTTAGTAGTTTCAACACATTCAATAGCTATAGCAATGATTACACATTTGTCTTATCTCTATTAGCATCTTTCAACCTTCTGAAATCTTCATCCCTGATCATCTAGCTCTGATACCAATTTGATAGAAAGGGCAAAGACAAAATATAAAGCATAAACAAATTTCTACAGCAGAAAAACAAACTTTTCTTCATTAACTTGATTGATACCAAAATGGCTACAACAGTCTTATTTAAATAGACACAAAGTAGTTGTCAACAATGACAATGAAAAATAAACTTCTAAACGTAACAAAAAATTATGGAGGAAACAAACTAAATTAACACATCAAACTAATTTGGCAGATTTCAGAAAGAGATTATAGAAATTGCTAACTGCGGGAAACTACAAAGGAAGAAATTAGAAACTTTCTTCCAACACGTCTAACAAATGGAAATATGTTCAGTAAAACTCTTTTTGCCTCAGAATCGATTGTAGATTACCTCATGTCCCCATGTGGTTGCTTAGCTTATTTTGGCTAGCAGACACTACTCAATTTATTTAGGAGTTATTTGTGGAGCTGTTGGCCCCATGAATGCTTAATTTTTCTGCTTATTTTTAAGCAGCGAGCTTAAATTTGTATTAACAATATTAATAATAATTTGTACCAAAAAAAATTAGAAAAAGAAAAAAGAAAGCAAATCTTAAAAAAGAGGGAAAGAAATTTGTGGAGCCTCATGAATTTTTAACAATATGCAGTTGTTGCTTATTTCCAGCGCCCCCCTTTTTTCCCACGGCTTATTTTCAATTCCTAAACAGTATCTGCTCCATTAAAATAGGAAAATATTCCAAATTATCCTTTCCCAACAATAATATTTATGCATGGGAACACTTTCGCTGCTTAAATTTAAGTAGAAAATGGAGTTAAGCAGCCGCATGGGGACAGGAGGTTACCTGTTTGGTTTTTTTTTTCTTTTTTCATTTTAATTATTGTTAAAGCAAATTACTACCAGAGGGGGCAGCTCCCATATCATTAAAAAGAAAAGAAATCTAAATACTTATCAAGAGACAAGCAAACCATTATGCTTATGGTCAAGGTGTACCCTAGATAGAACTGAACTATAATTTGTTACATATTTGCTTGATATAATAAATCTGTAATCAAACATAGAAATGATGGAAATGTCTTTCATTTGGTAGTGACCTAGAAAAATCCCTTTACCTTATTATATGTGATACAAGAAGGTTTGAAGATTGAATAAATATACTGATTTGTTCGGTAAGTTATATGAAGTTCAAAATAAAATCCAACTATATATGTAAACGATCAAACATCTAAATCTAGTTACTCATCTTTGTAATTGCAGGGGTAATGGTGTGGAAACTACAACTAATTTCCCTTGGTCGTGACAATAAGGACTTGTATTTAAATAGTGATTTTAATTTATATTGGTTGATAACAAAGATAAATTCAAAGTGGGTGTATATATTCTACTGGTTAATTTGACATGTACAACTTATATACATGTAACATGTAGTTCACATGGATATTCTATAGTTTATTCATCAACACTGGCATTACATCAAATGAAACAACTCAATTGATTATGTGTGTTGTTTCTTATGTATTAGCTTAAGAAAATAGTCGGAATGAACTTATTTTGTGTTGTTATGGTAGATTGTTGTATATAAATAAATGGAACAAGAAAAAAAATTGAAGCGCATCAAAACATAGCTCACAACAAATAGGCTATCCTTGTGAAAATACAAACTTATCATTTTTTTTAGGTCCACAAGGACATATACAATATTCTTTATGTCCTTACACTTGCTTCAATGGAGTCTCTATCACCTTACAACTTCAACTCCCTAAGGGCACTCAACCAATAATCAATCAATTGATGAATTCTCCCTTTCTCAATTGAATGGAAAGACCCATAAAGGGTGAACATACTTGAATTAAACATGAACAAACCAAATAGCCAAATCCAAAATGTGAAATAGCATGAAGAAATAATTTCCAATTACTCCTTGTTTAAAGAAAACTGATATAAGTTAAACCACTGCATACATCAATGATTTAAAGCCACCGTAACACATGAAACCTTAATGACATAAGTGAAATTTGTATGAATGCAATTGTCACCTTACAATAGTGGTGGTTGTTCCATTTTCTTATTTTTGTTTTGTTTCAAGAACTTCCTTCAATTGCTTCTTGGCCCCAAGGCATTTTCACCTTAGATCATTTGCAACCATTGTAGATGCCTATATCAAATGTGTTTACTCAAATTGTTTTGAAATTCACCATGTTAGAAGTGTTGAGAGTTTTCTCAAGTCATATACTTAGTTGATTTGACTAGTAATAAGTCAATAGTAGCTTAGTAAATTGAACAAAACTTTGGGGACTCAAGGCATAAAGGAACAAGGAAATGGAGAGTATGGTTGAAAAGAGAGAAGGAGAGTATTGGAGGTGGGGAAAAGAAAGCAAAAGATAATAAATTTTGGGAAAATTTAATGAAATGGATGGAGAGAAGGGATGAGGAGGAAAACCTACAAATTAATTAAAATTTATATGAACTAAATGAAAATAATAAAAGGAACAAACTCACCTAATTGAAAACCATGAAGATCAACCACCTAGTGATGAAGATATCCTTGAGACATCTAAAAGCCTCCTAAAAACTATTTTAGAGATTGAGATGGAAGCTAACACACCACTAAAATTTTAGTCTAGTGTAGTTTACCTTCATTAAATACCAAGAAAACCCAAGTTAAATGAGCAATATTTTTTCTTTTGTGTGTTAAAATAAGGTGAAAGTACAGATTTTCTATAGGAATTTGAGGAGGAAATGTAGTAGGTTAGAACCACTAGCAATTAATGTAGGAGGTATGAAAGTGCAATTATATTACCATCACTTTAGTGTATAGAAACTTGAGAAATGTGCTTAGTCTTACAAACCCAAATATCAAGAAAAACTTAATCTCTAAGGGGGACATCTAATACTAGAGGTGAATGTTCAAGATGACTCTTGAGGCACAATATTTTAGGAAGGAAAAAAGGAGATTGGGTATAGATTAGATAATAGCAAAAACTTTAAATGGTTTAATCAAAGCTAAAAGGGGGGAAAATAAAGTTAAAATGAGGGTAAGGAAGACACCATGAAGGGGGAAAAGATTAATTGAAAGTAAAATAAATAAATGATCAAAGAGAATTAACAACTTAGAGAGGATCAACAAGATAAGAGGGATTAAAGATAGATGGGTTAACTTAGAAGAGGGAAAACGAAACCAACATACAAAATAAGAAAGACACTAAAATGAAATAATAATAATAATAATATTGTAAAGCATACAGTTTTTGTAATTACAATTTCAAACTTCTTTCGTATTTCTTTTAAAGCTTATAACCGAATGGCTTTCAAAATCTTCAACTATATTTGTTTCAAGGTTTCTAGTTCCAAGCCCTTTTTAGCAAAATTTTGATGACTTGTAGACGAGCTAATGACACACTTGAAGAAATTGAACAATCTGCTAAAGCAATAATCCTAGAAACCCTTGTTCCAAAGCCATCCTTTTGGGGATAACAAGATAATATTTTACACACTTGACCAATTTTTGGGAAGATGATTAATAACTACCAATTGCATTTTCTTAATATTTTCTATAACACTTTCAACAAATTCACTTTCTTAATAGTTTCTATAACACTTTCAACAAATCCATTTTCTTAATAGTTTCTATAGCACATTCAACAAATCCATTTTGTGCATATCTTGCAATCAACATATTCTAGACTATATTTCTATAAGGCACTCTAGTAAATAGTTTGTCTTTCTACCCTCTTATATGCAAGCCAGACATTTTATCTTTTGCACTCATGTCTAACAAAGAAGTTATACCATCACATCTACTAATTACATTTGCTTAAAATTTAAAGATATTTTCCAATAGTTTCATTATTTGTATATCATGCAATCTAAGGTATTTGTAGCTACAACATTTTATAGATTTCCCTAGCTTTCCTGCTTTGATGAATGTGTGTACAATGTCCAATCCCAATTACTATATGTAAGGAGGTTTTAAAGATTGATTACAAATAGTTCATGTGTTTTATCTAAGTTTTTACATTTTTCTCATGTTTGACATAGTGAACTTGAGAAGATCCTTTGAATCTGACATGCTTTTATTTTGTATTATTTGCAAAATCTCATGTTATGGCACATCTCTACAGTTTGCATGTTAATTTTTGAAATTCAAGATGAGTTTGTTTCCCCACAAACTCAACATTAAAAATCAAGACATTGACATGAAGAATGCAAGTGAAATTTCTCATGGGTTGCATAGTGTTGTTGTAAAGGTGAAATATGATTTTTTAATTTGCAAGTTTAAAAATATGCATAGGTGCAACACATGTCCACCTCCCACTTTTATATTTTCACTTAATATACTCAAATTTTATATATTAATATGATATAAACTAAATAGTTAAATTTAAATGAAGTAGAGGATAATTTTTAAAATAATAAAATTATTTATAAGAAAAAAAAGTGTTTTGAAATTAAAGAGGTTAGAATTTTTTAAAAATCATCTATCATATATTAATCACATTAAAGATGATAGAAAATTTAATAGAAAATATTATGTACATTTTTAAACAAATATAATTTAATAAAATTATTTTATTTTATTTTTAATATGTTTTTTTCAAATAAATATATTTTAAGAAATTAATTTCATTTGATTTATATAATCTAATATTAATGAGAGAAGTTAATTCATAAAATTGAAGAAAATATAATATAAAATAATTAAATAAATATACAAATATATTTTTAAAATATAAAAGAATATAAATCCATAATAATATTAAATTTTAATTTTTATTATTTTGATTAAAAATGCTTAATATTTTAAAATAATCAAAAAAATTATATTTATGAATTAATTATTTCTATTTTTATTTATTTATAAAAGAAAATAAAGTCATAAAAATATAATTTTTAATTATAAAAAGAAGTCACTAATCTAATGCATACCAATCAAACTTCTTCGCCACATCATTAAATGACAATGTTGTGCATTGCAGTTAAGGTTAGCCCTTATCATCATAGTTTGTGTGTCATGTTTATGATTTTAAATGTTCCATATGCATCTATTAGGACAATTGCAACTACAATATATAAAAAAAATTCTCTATAGTTTATGATTTTATGGATGTCCAAACATTGTTCCAAAGCTCCCATTTTAGTACATCCTCAAAGTAACTTGAAAAATAATTAATCAAGTTAGGGACTTGTTGTTTATGGGAATCTAACAAAAAATTTCACTTGACATACATGTAAATAAACATTAAATATATTAAATTGAGAAATGAAACTTGAGTGTATATATATGAAGAGAGCTCATGTAGAGAGGAAGTGGGTTTTGAACTGAATTTTTAGTCATCCATTATAAGCCCAACTAGTTGGAACTACTCAATTTATGAATAAAGTGAACTCTTCAAACATACTGATAAAAAACTCATAATCATTGGGACATGAGAAGATGAAAGACCTTCTTTCACACAAAATCTAAAAGTAAGTTTTGTTAACCAAACATGAGAATTTAATAAGTTTTGTTAACCAAACATGAGAATTTAATAAGAATTTAATGAAATAATAGGTAGGACAAATGTTGTTACTTAAATCTACATAATAAATTTAATTAATCATAAATTTTGTAATGCAACATAAAGATGAATTTGTGAGATGACATGGATAAATTGTATATTGCATACTTTGAATAATAAGCAACTTGCAATAATAATTTATTTTGTTAATAAGAATATTTTTTAAATAAATAGTTTACATATTTTTTTGTAAAAAATAAATATTTACCTTAAATTTTAAAAATCATACTTTGAATAATGAGAAACTTGCAATAAGAATTTATATAGCCAATAAAAATATTAATAAACAATTTTCTGAGTATTTTTTTAAATAAATATTTACTTTAAATTAAAAGTCATAATATTTAATTAATTAGTTACAAATAAAAAAAATTAATAACTAAATAAACATGGTAAGCTACTTATGCTCCACTATAAACTTAGCTTTCAATAAGGAGGTTTCATTTTCAAATAAAAGACTCTAAAACTAAAAATAATAACTGAATTTATAATAAAAATCTAATATTGAATGTTCTTAGTTGAACAAGTCATAGATCCATTAAAAAAATATCTTACATTGGGGAAAATTCATGGAAGGAAAATCTTGCAGGCCGACACTTTATGGAAGGAAAGTCTTTCAAGCCCACATTTTATGGAAGACTTAAAGTCTGGCATGCCCACTTTGACAATGAACTGTCTTATAAGTGGACAATAAATTGTCTTATATAAAAGAGAATTCATGGAAGGAAACTCTTGCAGGCCCACACTTTATGGAAGGAAAGTCTTTCAAACCCACATTTTATGGAAGACTTAAAGTCTCGCATGTCCACTTTGACAATGAACTGTCTTATAAATGGACAATAAATTGTCTTATATAAAAGAGAATTCATAGAAGTAATCTTGTATCCCACATCAAAAATTTGTCTTACATAAGAAAAACCATGAAAGAAAGAATCTTACAGATCCATACATTCAAAAAAAAAACACTACCTTAAATAAAAGAGAATTAATGAAACCAGCATCTTACATCTTTAGGTAAAAACTTCACATGTTACTTTGATGGAAGCAAAATTGTAGAACACCACTAAAAAATTGTCTTACATAAAGGAAAATTCATAGAAAGAGAGTCGCAGGCCCATGCTGTCAAACAAAGAATTGTCTTACACGAAGAACAATTCATGAAAACAGAGTCTTTTAGTCTCATTTTTCTATTTTGACCATAGAAGCTTGACCCGCTACTTTGATGGAAGTAGAGTCTTGTATGTAGTATATCCTTTTTATATTTGTATGGTGAAAACGCAAGTTAAAAGGTAGGAGTCCATGAATAGCATTACTTTATTCTTCAGCGTGTGATGAGGGAGAAGAAAATGGAAAAATCTGGCATGAAAGATGTGAAGTTGAACTGTGGATGGTGGTTGAATCTCCGGACCCCAAGAAAAGTAATAATTTTGAAATGTATGTGGAAACTGAATATGTCTCTTTAACTTTGTCCTCTTAATAATTGGCTTCTCTGTCATGACTTCTCCTCCGTGAAAGACAATTCTTTGTTTGAAAGCGTGGGCTTGGACTTGTTCAGCGGAGAATTTTCAATATTAAGATTTTTCACAATGATTTCAGTTAAGAATATTCAATCTTAAGATTTTTGGTAAGATTTTTGGTGAGTTTGTAAGATATTTTTAGTGTTTTTGAAAGTGTGGGTTTTGGATTTGTTCCATTGAGAATGTTCAGGTGAGAATATTCAATATTAAGATTTTTAACGAGTCTTACATAATTTTTTCAGTCTTACACAATTTTTTTAAGATTTTTAAGGAGTCTTACATAATTTTTTCAGTCTTACACAATTCTTTGTTTGAAAGTGTGTGTCTATTATTCAATTGAAAATATTCAATATTAACTTTTCTAACAAGTTGTTCATTAAGAATATTCAATATTAAGATTTTTGACAAGTTTTAAGAATTCTTTGTTTGAAAGTGTGGGTCTATTATTCAATTGAGAATATTCAATATTAACTTTTCTAACAAGTTGTTCATTAAGAATATTCAATATTAAGATCCCTCAGGCTTTACTGGCACTGCTTTAGCTGCTTAATTTTCTTTTGTTATTTTATTTCTGGACTAGGCCCATGTGACTTTAGTTGATTTTTGTTGGGCTAAGCCATGTGACTTTCGGGGTGTGCTTTCCTACCACCCATCCCTTTTTTGTGAATTTTGTAACTTTATCTCTTTTAATATAGATATCTGGAAAATTCATCAAAAAAATATATATATTAAGATTTTTGACAAGTTTTAAGAATAGATAATTAAAATTTAGTGAACAAGAGATTTATTGATGATTTATTTTATAATTTAATAGTTAAACATTAATTTTGATGTGTGTTTATTTATTATATTGTAATTTACTTGTTTAACACGGATAAAGATGGAAATATTAATGTTTAAATCGTTATGATCATTTGTTTAATTTATTCAAACAAATTATTTCTATAAATAAAATATAATAATATTATATAAATTTTCAGTAATGACATAACATCATGTTTAAATCATGTTGTTGTAATTCTTACCATTGAGGTTCAAACCCCTACTAAAATGTTATTACAAAGTATTCATTTTGGAGATGAGGCTCCCCATCTCATAGCTCCATTAAAAAGTTTATATCCTTAATTTTTTTATTTATTTTTAAATATTATAGAAATTATTTAAATTTTATAAATTTACATATTATTTCAAAATT
This sequence comes from Sequoiadendron giganteum, assembly GCA_007115665.2. Classification (NCBI taxonomy): domain Eukaryota; kingdom Viridiplantae; phylum Streptophyta; class Pinopsida; order Cupressales; family Cupressaceae; genus Sequoiadendron; species Sequoiadendron giganteum. Next base: position 459,405,299 of record CM021100.1, on the reverse strand, counting down.
AAAAAATAAATAGAATAAATTAATATATTATTTTTCAATCTATATTCTTGGTTATTATATTTTTCTCTTATTTCAATTTTTTAAAAATATGCATATTTTTAAACAATAAATGAGGCATTGTCTATTAAATATATAGTATTTTTTTTAAGTTGCATTTAACATCTACAATTTTGAACTTCGATGTTTAATTTATTTTTTAAAAGTTGCATTTAGTATCTACAATTTTGAACTTCAATGTTTAAATACCATTTTGTAAGAGAGGTTATTGATGGAGGTGGAGTAGCTCTTGAGAAAGTTCATACACCGTAATATCGTGAAGACATGTTTACAAAACTGACACAGTTAGAGAAGTTGAACTAGAGTTTGGATTCTCTTGGCTTGCATAAAAGGCGATTAATAGCCATAATAAAGTATCAAGAAATTTTTAATCAAGGTGGAGATTGAGGGATAATGAAAAAATTAAAGAATAAAGCAAAAATCTTATATTATGAAAAATATTAAACAATAAAATTAAAAAATTAAATTAAAGTAACAAAACAAAGCAAGACTTTTCTAAGTTCGATTGTGGTTGTTATCCTTAATATATTATATATATCTTGTTGCCTTGAAGGAAAATTAATTATAATTGTAATTGAATAGCAGTAATGTGTGAAGATTGTAATCAATTTCTTTGAGCAATAAGAATACTGATACTTTATCTCGTGGATGTCTCCTTGGCATTTTGTCGAAGGTTTTACAAGGAAAATTTGTCTTATTTGTTATTTTGTTATTCTATTTACTTATTTTTGTTATTTATTTGCAACTAACTTCTGCTACAATATTATTCAAGGTTGTTGGTTTTATGTTTTCATTTTTGTAACACGTATTGTAGTCCATTTTTATAAATAGAACTTGACATTATTAAAAAAATATTTTAATAACCTTTTGGGTTTAAGTCTTTTAGTCCTTAAAGAGAAAGAGTTGGTCTCTTATTTGAAAGGTCTTGTTATAGGTTTTATGTAATATGTTATTCCTCAAAGGCATTAATCCTTCCCACGCCAAAAATAAAAATAGAGGTTTTCACACCAAAATTAGAGAGAAGCTTGAAATTGCATGGAAAATAAAAAGGAAAAAGCTCACATTGAAAATAAAGTATAAAATTTAAACTTGATGATTGGGCACTGAAATTAGATAAGAAGGAGAAAGCTTCATGTGGGAGAGGAGCTAGGGTTCTTCCCTTTTCTAGAACTAAAGATTGGAGGAGCTTGAATGGAGTTTTGAGGAGGAGTTATAGGTATTTTCCCTGAAGACAAGAGGATCAAAATTTGCAATTTTCTCGAGCTCTTTAATCACGCTTAACCATGAAAATTTGAAGATATAGGACTCATTTTGATAGGTACACTAAAAACCTTTATTATTGCTTTTAAAATTTCACTTAACACTCTTGAATGCATACACAATAGTGTTTTGTAGTTTTCCTTTGATTAGTTTCATGAGAAAATACAAGGAAGCTTGAAAGCAAGAGATAATAGGCATGAGAAAGTAAAAAAATGTATCAAAACCATAGAATACACCCATAGTCATTGCAAATTATAGAAAAATCAAAAACCTTGCTCAAAATTTGTAGTATGTCCAGAAAATGTGGCTCTAAGCTCAAGGGTTGAGCCTTGCATACTGACTCCATGTAGCTCATCTAGGGTATAGTGCAAGAAAAGGATAAAACCCTAGTTGATGACAGTGATGAAGCAGAGTGGGCATGCTACGTTCACAAAGAAATAAAATCGATTTTTAGTTTACAAAGGCATCAATCATTCAAACTATTGAAAAAGAAATAGAGAGGGTTTAGATACCAATCCTCAAGGGATAGTCATGGATCCATGAAATAAATTGCGAGTCATAGTCTTTATGACAATCCACTATGACCAATGAAGAGAAGATATATTAAGAAGATTGACAAAAATCAACTTTGATGAGTCAAGAAGCAAACCTTTAGATGAGAGTGAAAGTTAGTACAGTAATATAAACTAAGGATCTTGCATTTTATGACAGTTATCTTGAGATCCCTAGTATAAATAAAGGACAACAATATCAATATGAAGGTGCAAATGTGAGGATAGAGTTATCATTAGAGCTAATTCCAAGGATAATCAAATTTTAAAGATGAAATTCATGCAAAAGTCTTATATGAAGGATAGTCCTAGGAGGGACATAGGACAAAGATCTCTTGAGAAGTCCATCAAGTAATAGTAGAAGACAATACTTTTACTTATATCTTTAGATTGCATTCATGACTGTGTAGACAATGACAACAACCCTTGTGTATTAGTAAACATAGGATGAAGGTAGAGTTTAAAATTATGATGATAAAGTTTATAATCATGACATGTTCCATGGAGCTAAGGGAAAACTTAGAGCATTGAAAGACTGGAAGGAAATTAACAAAGAAAGTAAATTTAATAACCAAGGGTAGATTTCTATTCTTCAATACAACCATGCAAGGACATTAGATTTGAGATTTTAAAAGACAATCAAAATCAAATGGTGTTATAGAAGATAAGGCATTAAATGAAATATGGCAGCCTTTATGACTGTAATGAGGAGTAAAGTTGAAAACATGGTATGAATGCTCAATACTATGGGTAAATTACCATATTATAGTCCCAAAACAACATATTACAATCCTCTACAAAGAGGAAAGATAGTCAAAATGAGACAAATGGTATGGTTTGGATGAACAATCATGACCAAGGCAATAAATGACTTGAGGATATCTAATGCAATCACCATGAGACTAGAGGGGAAAATTTTTATTGTAAGTAGTCAAAACATTGAATGGTAGAGTTTCGAGAAAGCATAGTGAATTTTCCAAAGGATTCAAAGAGGGTGGTAAGATAATGAGATTGTCAAGAATAGTCATAATAGGGTTCAAACCTCTTGTGATAGTCATGACAAAGAAAATCACCCAAATGAGCATCTAGTCAAATCAATAAAGTACAAAGTCAAGTGGTTAAGGTTCAAAATAATTGAGTGAAGAGGTAGATTGTGCATAGACTATGAAAGGATTGAAATAAATCAAGTATAAACCCTTGCTAGATGACATATGGTTGAAAAATGAGTGACAATAAAATGTGGAGAAAGTATAAAATGATTAAGAAGGGAATCAATGCATACTTCAAAAAATGTGATCTCATGGAATGCTACAATCAAGTCAAGAAATTTTGTACAATTCATACCAAAGTAGTCTTATTTAACAAGAAATTCTTTATACATCATGAAAGAGTAGAGTTTCCAATGATAAATCAAGAAGAAAGCCTACCATAATTGACCAAACCCTTCTTTTTATTTTAGAAAGTAAATATCACCAAATAGTCGATCAAAAAATTTGGGTGAAAATATAGTGAGGAGGGGAAAAGTTGAAGAGTTGATAGTGAGTAATATTAAGAGTCTATGAAAAGCATGAAACCATCACCAATGAAGACAATTCCCATATAACGACATTCAAGTGTTTAAAAAAGACAAAGACATGTCTTATGCATATATGATAGCAGTGAGAAGGACAAGTCTTGATAGTCTAACAAGGTTAGCTACAACCCTTTGGTCAAGTCTCAAGGTTTCATGATGGTAGAAGTATGTGATGAGGATAGTACAAATACACACCTTAATATACCACAAGTGGAAATCATAGTCAAGAAGAACAACAATGTCAAAGGGTTATCGTCTACTCCACCCTACTACACATGAGTTGTTCATTAAGAGAAGTTTTAATTTTGATGAGATTCCCAATGACTCTACACTTAACATTTACAACTTGGTTTCACTACACCTTGATGATCTAGATCATTCACAACAGGTTCCTGATGCAGATTCTTCTAGCTATGATAGTGGAGGTAGTGATGAGGATTCATCCTCATCTAGTTATGGGATTCCATTGGAGGTTGACATATTTGGACTTGATTCACCTCATTCTCATTCACTTCATATGACATATTTAGGAGCATGAGATTCAACAGGTGATAGACGCATTGAGTCAGATTTTTCAGGGGGAGCCTCATGCCTACTTTGCCACAGTTTCTGATCCATAGACATTTAGACAAACATTAGGCATACTTGAGTGGGATAGTGTTATAGATGAGGAACATAATTCCTTACTCAGAAATCACACTTGGGAATTGAATTCACTTCCTAAGGGAAGGAAGCTAGTGTGATGCAAATGGATATATTGAACTAAGTATGGAGTAGATGGATCAATTGATAGGTATAAGGCATGATTAGTTGCAAAAGGTTTTTCACAAGTTGCAGGTATTGATTACACTGAACCCTTTGCACCTATCACTAAGATGACTTCAATTAGACTCACACTTTATAGTGCTGCTTCATATGGATGGGAAGTACATCAAATGGATGTTAAGAGTGCTTTTCTTCATGGAGACCTAGAAGAGGAAATCTACATGGAACAACCACACTAGTTTGTTCAGGATTCATCCTTAGTATGCAGACTTAGGAAATCCCTATATGGCTTAAAAAAAGCTCCTAGAGCTTGGTATGCCAAGATGGATTCCTTCTTGCTTGCTTCAAGTTTCACTAGGTGCCATTTTGATCCTAATGTGTATCTATTCCATCAGGATGATTCACGATTGATATTGGTTTTATATGTTGATGATCTCTCGATCATAGGTAGTTCTTCATATGTTATTGCAACAGTGAAGTCAGCTCTACATGACATATTTGATATGACAAGGTATTTTGCATTATTTCCTTGGCATTGAGATTGCACAATCTGATTCAGGGATCACTATTGAACAACCCAGGTATACTCTTGATTTGTTGGCAGGATTTCACATGACTTCTTGTAAGCCATATTCAACTCCTTTTTTATCAAGGTTCAAGCTTGAGACTTGGTGTACTTCACCATTGGTTGATGCCACTTTGTATTGCCACCTTGTTGGGAGTCTAATATACTTGACTCATACTAGACTAGATATTTCATATGTAGTTGGCATGGTTTCCATATTTATGCAAGAACCTCATGAGTTGCATTGGAAAGAAGCTAAGAGGATTCTTCACTACCTACAAGAGTCACTTGGATTTTGGATTCACTACAAATTTGGTACAGATATTGATCTTGTTTGCTACATAGATTGAGATTAGGATGGTGATTCAGAGAATCACAAGTCTACTTCAGGATACAATTTCTCACTTAGTCAGGTCCTATCAATTGGTCAAGCAAGAAGCAATATGCTATTGCTTTACCATCTACAAAGGAAAAGCATAGGGGAGATTTTAATGCATCTACAGAGGCTATTTGGCTATAAGGTATTCTTACAGAGTTTGGTATTCCTTTCAGGAAACTAACTGTCATTCATTGTGAAAATCAAAGTACTATTCACATATGTAGGAATCCAGTTCAACATCAACAAACCAAACACATTGAAATTCACATGCATTACATCAAAGAGCTCATTCATAGTCAGGTCATTGACTTAGTATTTTGCTAGTCTTTAGCATAGGTTATCGACATCTTCACCAAACCTTTCACTGAGAGAAAGTCCATTCATCAACGAGCTCTTCTTAATGTGTGGTCTACATCAGTAGTTGGATCATCTTTGGTGGGGTCTTTCTCGTCTTCTCTTCTTATTTCTCTCTTTTTTGGAAGATAGATTTTTCTCATTGGGTTTTCTATCTTACTCAAGTTTTTAGAGAGATTGCTTTGTACATGGGTACCTCATTTGGCTAGTAGTCGGGACCCATTTCTTCTACCCAGATAAGTTATGCTTAAGGGGGGTGTGTTAGTGTATTATACTCTACTTAGGCTAACTTAAGCCTAGTTAGGTGTTGGAGTTGACACTTGAATCATTTCTCATGAGATGTCAAGGATGTTCAGGTATCTTGAGAGGTGTCCAATCCCTCTCAACACCTCTCCCTTGCATTGAGGAGAGCAACTCACCACCACTGCAGGATGAGGATTCCTTCCTCAATCCTTGGCAGGGCTTTATGCATCCTCATTCTTTATAATGAGGGTTTGAGCTCATTATCGAAACTAAGCTGAATACAATAACATTGAATTCCAAAATCATTTGTGAATGTTGTTAATCCTTTGATCTTGCAAGTTTCTACAATATATATATTATAATATTAGCCTAAATCACAATTAGGGGAAAAAACCACTTACAACTTAATATACAAAAGTTTAATAGTAAAATTTGTATATTTTCCCTATCTCGAAGTATCTCTCACCCACACCTTTGAAATATTATCAGATATCAAAGTAGCTGATATTTTCTTTTACCTATAGGTCAAAATGCAAGATATATAGTTTCACGTACCATTAAGTGACATCAATACCTTGTTGTGGTTTTATCAAACTGTCTTCAATCAACAACCCAAAATTATCTAGGATACCCCCAATGTAAAAACCATTTAACTCCAACATTTAAAGCATACTAATCATCATCCACCTTAGACTGGTAAATAGTTGTGCTAATTGGGTGTTGTCAATGCCAAGATCCCTCACTTGATCATATAATAAGCCATCAACATATAATTGCCTCATGGTCTCTCACCACTCTAAAAAGCTAATATGTTGGTTAGTGAGAGTTTCAATATTGGAAATTACTAATTCTAATATGGTTTAAATTTCAGACAAGTGAGGGTTCCTATCATATAACTAGCAAATATTTCTCACTTTAGTAAAATTTCCATGGATAACTTGATAGTCGAGGGGTTTTGTAATGGAGGATTTGGTGGTGCAGGAGGATTTGGTTGGGTAGGGTTTTCATCTATAATAGGATTGGGATTCTCAACCATTAAAAACCTGTTTGATGTTGAATTTTTTTAAAAGTAACAATTTTTTGAATACAAACTAAAATGCATATTGAAAAACCTATTTTAAACTAAAATTCTTATAAAATAATGCAAAAAAAAAATTAAAAAATGAAGAAAAAACATTAAAAATCTACCTATAATTGGAGGGTGATTTTTTAAGTTGAATAGAGGCTAGCATGGATATTCGTTAGGTTCTAATCACTCAGTCGTGCTTAGCAAGAAACAAGGGAAAAATGACTTTTGACCTACCTTTTTTATGACAAAGGAAATAGATGTTCGTTTCAAAATGAATATCTTTTATAATGGATATCTGTTAGAAATAAATATCTGTTTCCTTTTACATGATTTTTAAAAAGCGTTGGGTCCATCCCTTAGCTATAACTAAGGGATGACATAGGTATCATAATATATATGAACTATTAAATATAAACTATAATTTATAATATATATTATATTATAATATATATATATATTATTTTATTTTATTTTAATTTTTTTTCTATATGTAAGTGCTACCAAGGGGGTAGCTTCCATTTTCTATGATCAAAAGAACAAATGAAAGCATTACCTTGCCACAAGGGTTGCGCCAAGCCAACACTAGCCAAATATCCTACTTAACAAACCAAGGGTTGTGTCATGCCAGCACTAGCCAAATATCCTACTTTAAAAACCAGACATAAGACCTTATAAACTCCAAAACCAACAACTGCCCAAGAAAGGATGTGTACCATCATACTTAGCATCAACTTTTCTCACCACGCTTGTCTGATTTGGGATAGGCATATTTTTTCCTCTTTACCTCTGACCAATGTTGCTCAAGCACAAATTTGGTATTTTGTTCGATGTAATTTACCGTCATTGGCAAGCCACCAAACAATGGAACAGGAGGGACCACTTCAGGACCAGAGGCCAGTGAGGAGAAGTCCTTTGATACTGGTACTGATTTCACGAGGGGGGGAGGAGTGACACCACCATCCTTAGAGCTCAAAACCAGCATACACCCTTGAGCGGGGGCATGGGAACACAAGATAGACTCATTGGAGGCTTTCTAGGAAAGTAAATCAACTTTCTCATTCGGATCAACAACATAGTGGCTAGATTCAGCCCCAATCCACCAAGTGGGTTGATTGAGGGCATCATTACCATGCCAATAGGACTACTTCTTGTTGCACTGTGAAGTGCAATGAGGTAGAAAAACATTTTATGCATCTGAATGGGATCTTTTCATAATCTACGGGTTGACACCAACTTCTGTTCCCAATATTCAGAGAGATTTCAGTCGGTAAACCTTTGGAAAGGTCAAATTCGACACATAGATGAGCATATGTAGAGCTTTCAAAATTGATTGTTTCTTTGGAGATGCAGTGGTATTTGCCAAGACCATTGGATATTGCTTTTAGGCTCCCTATTTCCTAGAATTGTAGAGGTAAATAGGGCAATCTTACCCAGAGAAAAGCAGAGGAAAATGTTTCCAACCGAGGATTGAAGGAGGGATGCCAAGGCTTGATGCAGAGGAAGTCACCTTGATAGAACCATGGGCTGGTGTTAAGAATCAATTCCTTATCAGCCAAAGATTCAAATTCTAGAATGAAAAACCCCCTGGCATAGGGATAGATACAGATTTCTTCTTCCATGTGTGTTTTCCAATTTTCACTTATCCAGGAGTGCAAATCACGCAATTTCGGCCAACTTTGCATGAATTTACAAATTAGGGCATGCTCCTGTAGGTAAGTTTCCCTATCAAAGGCAGTGTCATCCAGAAAAATCTCAGGTATTGCAGTAGAATGACGGAAGGGAGGCAGAAGGGCCTAGGGGTGGAGGGGGAAGCGACCACAGTCATTTTTATTTGGTGATGAGCAGGAACCAAGCGGGTCTTCCTTCGTAACATGAGCGCCCAAAGTTGCCTTGAAGTTGAGCTGAGGAGTGGCAGAAGAGGCCACTAAATCGGATCCGCCAGCCTCAGAGACGTTGGAAGCCCCAAACGAAGGTGCGTCATGAGGAGAAGGTTCGCCATGGACATTCGCAAGAGGGGTTTGGGGATTTTCGGAGCAGAGCGAGCCATTGCAATATTGACATATTATATTATAATATTATAATATATATTATATTATAATATTATATTATATTATATTATTATATTATAATATTATATTATATTATATTATTATATTATATTATATTATATTATATTATATTATATTATTATATTATAATATATATTATATTATAATATTATATTATAATATTATATTATATTATATTATATATTATATTATTATATAATATTCTAATATTATATATTATATAATATTCGAATATTATATATTAATTATTAATTATATATTAATAATAATATCATGTATTATATATTAATAATAATATCATGTATTATAGCCCCCACGGGTTAGTAGAGTTGGTTTGAATCTTGGGTTTGCTCCCCAAGGTCTTGGGTTTGACTCTCTAGCTTGTCTATCACCCCGTTGCAAACACTTGGGGGCTTGCAGAGGAAATAGATATATGTTTCCTTTTATAAGATTTTTTAAAAATGTGTGAGGTTCGTCCCTTAGTTTATAACTAAGGGACGACACATGTATCGTATTATATATGAATTATTAAATATAAACTATTATATTATATTATAATCTAATATTATATTATATTATAATCTAATACTATATTATAATCTAATATTATATTATAATCTTATATTATAATATAAAATATATATTACTATATTATATTATAATATAATATAATATATATTGTATAATATTAATATATATAATATAATATTAAATATTAATATTATAATATTATAATATAATATATTACATATTATTATAATATATTATAACAATATTATATATATCTCTGCCAAATTTATGGAGTTCTCTTCGGGTGGTAGTAGTGGCAGTGTGGAATTTTCAAATTTGGCGAAGGCGGGAAGTCTTAGTGCAATGTTTGGCATTAATGGCTAACTGTTTGTTTATGGCAGGGTGATGTCAGATGGTTCCTTGGCTAATGGTAAGTGGTGTGGGTCCCTATTTTTGGAGAATGTGTGCTCAGGTGAGAAAGGGGCCCCTAAGGTTCCTATTCTTTCATGGATTCCTCATCCTTTTTTGAGCTGGAGATTCCTATTGCTAAAAATACTAGATACAATCAATCTGGTGTTGATACGAATGTGGGTTTCAAATCCTGTTTTTCTATGCCTCGACCTCCTATCGGTGAAAAGACAAGAAGCGGTTTGTCCTTGGAAGTTACTCTCAAGTGGTCAAACATGTTTGGTGTGAAACCCAAAGGTAAAAGTTCTTCACCTCTTGTGGGTTTTCATTCAAATGCTTCTACTAGTGAATTATCTATTTCAATCCTTGATTGCATTGTTGAGAAGAGCGTCTCAAACATGGATATGACATTGTTGGGAAAAAAAATTGGGACCTTGTCCCCATATTGAACTAGTCTGTAAGTTCTCCCTGAATTGTTGATATCCTAAGGGTCAAGTGGTTGTAGCTGCAATGTCTAAGAGGTTCTCCTTTTCTTTCAACTGTGAGGATCATCTTATTTTGGCTCTTATGTGTGGACCTTGGTTTACTGGCAAATCTTCACTAATTCTGAAAAGGTGGGAACCTAGGTTTAATCCGAGTTCATGCTCTTTCTGAGAGGCCCTAATTTGGGTGAGGCTTCCAAGCCTCCCACTTGAATTTTTGGACGAAGAATTTTTTAAAGGGATAGCTAGCACCTTTGGTAATTTACTGTCTATTGATCAAGTGACTTCTTTGAGAAAGCGCCTGGTGCATGCTCATTTTTTTGTGAATGTTGAGCAATTAGCAGACCTTCCTTCGGTTGTGAAGATTAACTCTGAACTTGGTGTTTGGGAGCAAATGGTGGAATTTGAGTCCATTCCATTTTCTTGTTTTCACTGCAAGAAAATTGGGAACTGGGAAAAGAGATGTTTTTTGAAGGTTCAAAATCCTTTGGTTAAGAAATGGAGAGAAAAGGAGTGGGTTGATGCCTCAAAGGGTTTTATTAAGGCTTTAGGGGGAAATGTGGAATATGTTATCAAGGAAGATGTGTTTGTGAATATCTCCTTGGAGAAGCATAGTGTGGCCCCTAAGTTTGGTCAAGTTCAAAATGAGCACACTATGGTTTTTGAGTTTGATGAAGCTCAAAATAAGGACTCTAATGATAATTTGGATCTTCTAGTTCCTAAGGGGAGGAGTTGGGAAATGGTTTGGTGGTGGCTGATTTTCCCTCTCCTTCGAGGGAGTTGGAATATCTAAAATTAGTTGTGGTCTACAAGGCTACTTCTCTTGTATCCCAAGAGATTAAGGGTTTGAGTTTTCCCCCTGTTGTTAATATTTCTACCTCTATGGTGGAAGGATCTGAAGGATGTTTGAATAAAAAACCCTCTCAAGGGGATGGTGGTGAATTTGTTGATCCTCCTTTTATAATGGTGAAAGGTAGAAATAGAAAGAAACACTCCCCTCCCCCTAAACTATCTACAAGAAATAGAAAAAAATCTGACTGTGGTTCAGAGCCGAGAGGTAAAGGTCGACCTACATCCAAGGTTACTTGAGATAAGGAGAGCAGAATGGATATAGTTGATTGTACTTAGATGACTTTAATTGAGATGTTCTCTAAGAGCACCCCTCTTAAGTTCTCATGAAGATTATCTCTTGGAACTTGAGAGGGTTAAATCACCCTCACAAACATGATCTCCTTTCCAACCTGGTAAGGGATCATAGACCTGATATAATTTTGATTCAGGAAACTAAAATGGGGATTGAAAAGTTGAGTAAAATTAAGAACAAGCTCTTCAAAGATTGTGGGATGCACTATTCTGAGGGGTTGCTAAGGCATCTGGCAATATTGTCACCTTTTGAAATCCCAAGGTGATTCAAGTTTTGTCTCTTTCTAAATATTTCAATCATGTGGCTACTTCTTTCAAGAATGTTTGGGATAAATTTTTTTAGATCCTCTCTAATATATATGCTCCTAATAGTAAGGGTGTTAGAAAGAAATTTTGGGAAAGTTTAAATTCTTTTAAATCTTAGTTTCCTTTTAATAATTGGTTGGTTATGGGGGATTTCAATTCCCCCTTAAATGATTTTGAAAAGAAGGGGGGATGGTAGATTGTGAATGATAGCAGGTTTGATCTTATGAATCTTATTAATGATAATGCCCTATTGGATTTGGATCTCCAAGGAACTTATTATACTTGGGTGAATTGAAGAGTTGGTGATGCTTTGATTCAGGTTAAGCTTGATCAGGCTCTTCTCTCACCTAACTAGTTTCTTTCTTATTCCTATTCTCTCTCAGCCTTGAATAAGTTGGGTTGTGATCACTTTCCTCTCTCCCTTTCGGTGGAACTATTGGGTAGAAGGAAACACTTTCCTTTTAGTTTCGAGAAAAATGTGGACCTGTCATCCTAAGCTCATGGACAAAATTCAGTCATGGTGGAATATTTGTGTTGATGGTTGTGCTATGTACAGGGTGGCAGAGAAGTTGGATAATTCCAAATTTGATGTTCATAAGTGGAATAGGTCATCTTTTGGTCAGATTTTTGATGAAAAAGTTGCTATTAAGGATGAGCTTCAAACGGTTCATCTTTCTATTCAAGTGTTTGGTAATGACCTTGCTCTTATTCAGCATGAGAATTTTCTCCTGTCTAGGTTGCATAACATTATAGCCAAGGAGGAGGAGTTCTGGAAACAATGGTCGAGGATCATGTGGTTGAAAAGTGGGGATAGGAATACCAGATTTTTCCATCTTTCTATGTTAAAGCATAGGGCCTCAAATCACATAAATTATATCAAGTTCAATGATCAGGTGTTGGATAATGATGAGGATATTGTGCAGGCTACTACCTCCTTCTTCTTTGACTTGTTCTTTGTTGATGAAGTTTTGGATCCCTCTACTCAACATGACCTTTTAATGGACATTCCTCTTTGATGACCTCAATAAGCAGTTAGTTTGTATACCTTCGGATGATGAGATTAAAAGTGTGGTTTTATCCTTTGAAGGTAATAAAGTGCTTGGGCCTGATGGCTTCCCTATGTTCTTCTTCTATTATTTTTGAGATATTGTGGCTAAAGATGTCTCAGATGCTATAAAAGAGTTCTTTGGCAACAATAATCTTTTGAAATGATTAAATTCCTCTTATATTGTTCTAGTTCCGAAGAATTCGGGGGCCTCTTCTTTTGGAGAGTTTCATCCCATAAGCCTATGCAATTTTATTTATTATATTTTCTCTAAAGTGTTGGCAAATAGACTACAGAAGGTTCTCCCTCAAATTATTTTAGTTCAGCAAAATGGTTTAATGCTTGGTAGAAAAATCCTTGATTCGATCCTCACTGTCCATGTGAATATTCACTCCTTATTATTCTTAATGTTCAACCTCAATTATGATGTCTTTTTAACACTGTAGTCATTCATAATGTTTCCTATTATTCTATAGCCTTAATTTCACTACCCTAGTCTTTAACTTCCTTCTTTTATCTCCATGGTCAGACTATCCCTTCACAGTTATTCAAGACCACTATGTTTGTCTATTATATATACTTCTTTAACAAACCATAATCTTCATCTGTTCTTTGTCAAAATTTTGTGATGCTCAAGTTATTTTATAGGTTTGTCCTTTGTATATCATTGACTCCTACTACTTTACTAGCTTTCATGTATTTTCCTTGAGGTACTTGTTCTCTAGATGATAATTAGACTATGATTTTGTCATTTCATGACTATCAATACACCCTTCTCATGCATCACAGGATAAAAATACCCTAACCACTTTCAAACCAACACAACTCCATGCTCTATTCATTCATCATCGTTGCCACATTTGATGGTTCCCATCACTCACATCACCCTCTATTTTGTCTTGACTGACATCAACACATTGGTGACTTAAGGTAGCATTTTCCTTCTATAATTTTCCCTTGAACATCTTATGAGACTGGCACATGGATTTGGATCATTCAAACCTGCTCTTGCACTTGACATTTTACTATTTCCCTAATGTATTGCACTACCCACCTTCATTTATCATAGCATTAGTCTTTCTTTTCATTTAATTGAAGTGATTGTGCTTCATTTGGTAAGGGTTTCCCATCATTTTTGCAATGAACTATCATGAGATTTTATGAATAGGACTATGTCATTGACAAATTCATGATGTTTTTCCTTCAAAATACTGTCCTACAGGCTCATATGTCATAGTTCTCATAGTTAATCATAAATGTTGTCATGGTGCACTTATATCCTCTATAGAGATGACTATAGTAAATTTTCCTTCCTCTGTATAGAGAGCATTGCCCCTTACTACTTTCTTGGTGACTATTAATTTAGTTTTGTGTTCTCTCACTTTAATAGGAATCTTTCAATGCCACTATCCCTATTTTTTTGGCAACCTGCTCAAATCATTTGTATCTTCTTGACTTTGTTAACACACCTCCTCTATAATATTCATGACTATAAATTCATTGCTACCAGGTGAAAATTTTGATATTCTATCCTTCTATGATGCAACTAAAATCAAAACCTTGTAGCAATAGCTTCTTTATTATGCATGTAGCCATCCTTCTACTTATGGACTGCCCTTTGCATTACCAACTGAACGTGCATCTATTCTTGCCATTGTTTAACATATTCACTATGCTTTATGTGTTAATAATCATGATTATACCTAGTCCTTGTACTCTTATGATCATCTATATCATGAATTTAACCTTGCTATCTCACTAGTCATACCCTATCTAGACTGCATACTAAAATCTTCTTTTTTTCCTATAATATGTATGGTGTGCTCTATCCATCAATAGGTTGATTTACATAAGTTCACATATTAAAGAATCACTTTGTTGTCACCAAAAATCAGTTTTACATAGTTTCTCTAGATAACCATTTTAGATTGCAAAAAATGGAACACTTTCCTTTCATCCTATAGTAGGAAACTATGGACTCTCCAATGCTAGAAGATGGAATAAGATGTTCATCAATTACTATAAGAATTTCATTACAAAACTTGTAAGTTTCATCCTCAACCTTGTGACAATACTCCTTGATCCATTTAACCTTAACATCATTCCCTTGAGAACATCCTTCAATGTTCATGTTTTTGCAACCCCTATATAACCATTTCAACAATACAAAGATCAACAATATAAGACAACAATTTCACCATATTTAAAACCTTTCCAATGTGGTACATGTATTAATCCCAAGTACATAATCTTAGGGTCTGCACAAACTTAGGAAGAAAAACATCTACAAGGTATGTCCCTCTCCTCTACCAACTCACAATTATAGTGCACTGCGCTTGAAACTATGCATTGTTCTACTGATCACTACACTTTCTTGGATTTGTCCTTTGTGGTTGTCTTATGTCATTGTTGTAAACAACTTAATTATTACTATTATTTATGAAGACTCCCTTCACTAACACTATCCACTCTTGAATTTTCACACTGTCCTTGCCTTATCTTTGACTCCATGAAACATTTTCATTGTATCCATTCTCTTAAATACCTTAGCTCTAACCTCATCAACTTTTCATAAAACCTCACTGTCATAGGTTTGTGCTCTATATTTTATGGAGACTGATTTCATGAGGACCACTATCACTTGCTTCTAAAATATTGTCAATACCCAAAATGCTACCTTAAATATGACTATCTTGCACTGTCAAAACAACATGCCTAAAAAGGATTGTGAAAATTGCCCCTAGTTCATTTGAAGATTTGACCGTACATACTATCAAAGGATATGGTTTATTCATGACTATGGTTGTCATTTATTTGAAAGCATCTACATTACTCAATACCCCTCTATAATTTTAGATACTTCATCAAACATAACTTATATGCATTCTTAAATTTTTACATATCTAGTAATGCAATGCATACCTGGCATTTGTAAAAACAACATATATAGGACTTGCAATGTAGGTGTGACTTAAAAAAACTCTTGGAAACTCTCCAACTCCTAAGATACATGCCCTTTCCCTTCCATTTTTTGTAGCATGCCCTCAAAACCTTGAGAATATCTACAATGTGAACGAATTCAAAGCCAATAAAGAAGGGTTTTTTCAGAGAAAATGCAACATGCCCCTATCCTTTAGATC
>CM021100.1:459339420-459389280 GCA_007115665.2 Sequoiadendron giganteum | reverse complement strand
AAGACACTAAAATGAAATAATAATAATAATAATATTGTAAAGCATACAGTTTTTGTAATTACAATTTCAAACTTCTTTCGTATTTCTTTTAAAGCTTATAACCGAATGGCTTTCAAAATCTTCAACTATATTTGTTTCAAGGTTTCTAGTTCCAAGCCCTTTTTAGCAAAATTTTGATGACTTGTAGACGAGCTAATGACACACTTGAAGAAATTGAACAATCTGCTAAAGCAATAATCCTAGAAACCCTTGTTCCAAAGCCATCCTTTTGGGGATAACAAGATAATATTTTACACACTTGACCAATTTTTGGGAAGATGATTAATAACTACCAATTGCATTTTCTTAATATTTTCTATAACACTTTCAACAAATTCACTTTCTTAATAGTTTCTATAACACTTTCAACAAATCCATTTTCTTAATAGTTTCTATAGCACATTCAACAAATCCATTTTGTGCATATCTTGCAATCAACATATTCTAGACTATATTTCTATAAGGCACTCTAGTAAATAGTTTGTCTTTCTACCCTCTTATATGCAAGCCAGACATTTTATCTTTTGCACTCATGTCTAACAAAGAAGTTATACCATCACATCTACTAATTACATTTGCTTAAAATTTAAAGATATTTTCCAATAGTTTCATTATTTGTATATCATGCAATCTAAGGTATTTGTAGCTACAACATTTTATAGATTTCCCTAGCTTTCCTGCTTTGATGAATGTGTGTACAATGTCCAATCCCAATTACTATATGTAAGGAGGTTTTAAAGATTGATTACAAATAGTTCATGTGTTTTATCTAAGTTTTTACATTTTTCTCATGTTTGACATAGTGAACTTGAGAAGATCCTTTGAATCTGACATGCTTTTATTTTGTATTATTTGCAAAATCTCATGTTATGGCACATCTCTACAGTTTGCATGTTAATTTTTGAAATTCAAGATGAGTTTGTTTCCCCACAAACTCAACATTAAAAATCAAGACATTGACATGAAGAATGCAAGTGAAATTTCTCATGGGTTGCATAGTGTTGTTGTAAAGGTGAAATATGATTTTTTAATTTGCAAGTTTAAAAATATGCATAGGTGCAACACATGTCCACCTCCCACTTTTATATTTTCACTTAATATACTCAAATTTTATATATTAATATGATATAAACTAAATAGTTAAATTTAAATGAAGTAGAGGATAATTTTTAAAATAATAAAATTATTTATAAGAAAAAAAAGTGTTTTGAAATTAAAGAGGTTAGAATTTTTTAAAAATCATCTATCATATATTAATCACATTAAAGATGATAGAAAATTTAATAGAAAATATTATGTACATTTTTAAACAAATATAATTTAATAAAATTATTTTATTTTATTTTTAATATGTTTTTTTCAAATAAATATATTTTAAGAAATTAATTTCATTTGATTTATATAATCTAATATTAATGAGAGAAGTTAATTCATAAAATTGAAGAAAATATAATATAAAATAATTAAATAAATATACAAATATATTTTTAAAATATAAAAGAATATAAATCCATAATAATATTAAATTTTAATTTTTATTATTTTGATTAAAAATGCTTAATATTTTAAAATAATCAAAAAAATTATATTTATGAATTAATTATTTCTATTTTTATTTATTTATAAAAGAAAATAAAGTCATAAAAATATAATTTTTAATTATAAAAAGAAGTCACTAATCTAATGCATACCAATCAAACTTCTTCGCCACATCATTAAATGACAATGTTGTGCATTGCAGTTAAGGTTAGCCCTTATCATCATAGTTTGTGTGTCATGTTTATGATTTTAAATGTTCCATATGCATCTATTAGGACAATTGCAACTACAATATATAAAAAAAATTCTCTATAGTTTATGATTTTATGGATGTCCAAACATTGTTCCAAAGCTCCCATTTTAGTACATCCTCAAAGTAACTTGAAAAATAATTAATCAAGTTAGGGACTTGTTGTTTATGGGAATCTAACAAAAAATTTCACTTGACATACATGTAAATAAACATTAAATATATTAAATTGAGAAATGAAACTTGAGTGTATATATATGAAGAGAGCTCATGTAGAGAGGAAGTGGGTTTTGAACTGAATTTTTAGTCATCCATTATAAGCCCAACTAGTTGGAACTACTCAATTTATGAATAAAGTGAACTCTTCAAACATACTGATAAAAAACTCATAATCATTGGGACATGAGAAGATGAAAGACCTTCTTTCACACAAAATCTAAAAGTAAGTTTTGTTAACCAAACATGAGAATTTAATAAGTTTTGTTAACCAAACATGAGAATTTAATAAGAATTTAATGAAATAATAGGTAGGACAAATGTTGTTACTTAAATCTACATAATAAATTTAATTAATCATAAATTTTGTAATGCAACATAAAGATGAATTTGTGAGATGACATGGATAAATTGTATATTGCATACTTTGAATAATAAGCAACTTGCAATAATAATTTATTTTGTTAATAAGAATATTTTTTAAATAAATAGTTTACATATTTTTTTGTAAAAAATAAATATTTACCTTAAATTTTAAAAATCATACTTTGAATAATGAGAAACTTGCAATAAGAATTTATATAGCCAATAAAAATATTAATAAACAATTTTCTGAGTATTTTTTTAAATAAATATTTACTTTAAATTAAAAGTCATAATATTTAATTAATTAGTTACAAATAAAAAAAATTAATAACTAAATAAACATGGTAAGCTACTTATGCTCCACTATAAACTTAGCTTTCAATAAGGAGGTTTCATTTTCAAATAAAAGACTCTAAAACTAAAAATAATAACTGAATTTATAATAAAAATCTAATATTGAATGTTCTTAGTTGAACAAGTCATAGATCCATTAAAAAAATATCTTACATTGGGGAAAATTCATGGAAGGAAAATCTTGCAGGCCGACACTTTATGGAAGGAAAGTCTTTCAAGCCCACATTTTATGGAAGACTTAAAGTCTGGCATGCCCACTTTGACAATGAACTGTCTTATAAGTGGACAATAAATTGTCTTATATAAAAGAGAATTCATGGAAGGAAACTCTTGCAGGCCCACACTTTATGGAAGGAAAGTCTTTCAAACCCACATTTTATGGAAGACTTAAAGTCTCGCATGTCCACTTTGACAATGAACTGTCTTATAAATGGACAATAAATTGTCTTATATAAAAGAGAATTCATAGAAGTAATCTTGTATCCCACATCAAAAATTTGTCTTACATAAGAAAAACCATGAAAGAAAGAATCTTACAGATCCATACATTCAAAAAAAAAACACTACCTTAAATAAAAGAGAATTAATGAAACCAGCATCTTACATCTTTAGGTAAAAACTTCACATGTTACTTTGATGGAAGCAAAATTGTAGAACACCACTAAAAAATTGTCTTACATAAAGGAAAATTCATAGAAAGAGAGTCGCAGGCCCATGCTGTCAAACAAAGAATTGTCTTACACGAAGAACAATTCATGAAAACAGAGTCTTTTAGTCTCATTTTTCTATTTTGACCATAGAAGCTTGACCCGCTACTTTGATGGAAGTAGAGTCTTGTATGTAGTATATCCTTTTTATATTTGTATGGTGAAAACGCAAGTTAAAAGGTAGGAGTCCATGAATAGCATTACTTTATTCTTCAGCGTGTGATGAGGGAGAAGAAAATGGAAAAATCTGGCATGAAAGATGTGAAGTTGAACTGTGGATGGTGGTTGAATCTCCGGACCCCAAGAAAAGTAATAATTTTGAAATGTATGTGGAAACTGAATATGTCTCTTTAACTTTGTCCTCTTAATAATTGGCTTCTCTGTCATGACTTCTCCTCCGTGAAAGACAATTCTTTGTTTGAAAGCGTGGGCTTGGACTTGTTCAGCGGAGAATTTTCAATATTAAGATTTTTCACAATGATTTCAGTTAAGAATATTCAATCTTAAGATTTTTGGTAAGATTTTTGGTGAGTTTGTAAGATATTTTTAGTGTTTTTGAAAGTGTGGGTTTTGGATTTGTTCCATTGAGAATGTTCAGGTGAGAATATTCAATATTAAGATTTTTAACGAGTCTTACATAATTTTTTCAGTCTTACACAATTTTTTTAAGATTTTTAAGGAGTCTTACATAATTTTTTCAGTCTTACACAATTCTTTGTTTGAAAGTGTGTGTCTATTATTCAATTGAAAATATTCAATATTAACTTTTCTAACAAGTTGTTCATTAAGAATATTCAATATTAAGATTTTTGACAAGTTTTAAGAATTCTTTGTTTGAAAGTGTGGGTCTATTATTCAATTGAGAATATTCAATATTAACTTTTCTAACAAGTTGTTCATTAAGAATATTCAATATTAAGATCCCTCAGGCTTTACTGGCACTGCTTTAGCTGCTTAATTTTCTTTTGTTATTTTATTTCTGGACTAGGCCCATGTGACTTTAGTTGATTTTTGTTGGGCTAAGCCATGTGACTTTCGGGGTGTGCTTTCCTACCACCCATCCCTTTTTTGTGAATTTTGTAACTTTATCTCTTTTAATATAGATATCTGGAAAATTCATCAAAAAAATATATATATTAAGATTTTTGACAAGTTTTAAGAATAGATAATTAAAATTTAGTGAACAAGAGATTTATTGATGATTTATTTTATAATTTAATAGTTAAACATTAATTTTGATGTGTGTTTATTTATTATATTGTAATTTACTTGTTTAACACGGATAAAGATGGAAATATTAATGTTTAAATCGTTATGATCATTTGTTTAATTTATTCAAACAAATTATTTCTATAAATAAAATATAATAATATTATATAAATTTTCAGTAATGACATAACATCATGTTTAAATCATGTTGTTGTAATTCTTACCATTGAGGTTCAAACCCCTACTAAAATGTTATTACAAAGTATTCATTTTGGAGATGAGGCTCCCCATCTCATAGCTCCATTAAAAAGTTTATATCCTTAATTTTTTTATTTATTTTTAAATATTATAGAAATTATTTAAATTTTATAAATTTACATATTATTTCAAAATTAAAAAATAAATAGAATAAATTAATATATTATTTTTCAATCTATATTCTTGGTTATTATATTTTTCTCTTATTTCAATTTTTTAAAAATATGCATATTTTTAAACAATAAATGAGGCATTGTCTATTAAATATATAGTATTTTTTTTAAGTTGCATTTAACATCTACAATTTTGAACTTCGATGTTTAATTTATTTTTTAAAAGTTGCATTTAGTATCTACAATTTTGAACTTCAATGTTTAAATACCATTTTGTAAGAGAGGTTATTGATGGAGGTGGAGTAGCTCTTGAGAAAGTTCATACACCGTAATATCGTGAAGACATGTTTACAAAACTGACACAGTTAGAGAAGTTGAACTAGAGTTTGGATTCTCTTGGCTTGCATAAAAGGCGATTAATAGCCATAATAAAGTATCAAGAAATTTTTAATCAAGGTGGAGATTGAGGGATAATGAAAAAATTAAAGAATAAAGCAAAAATCTTATATTATGAAAAATATTAAACAATAAAATTAAAAAATTAAATTAAAGTAACAAAACAAAGCAAGACTTTTCTAAGTTCGATTGTGGTTGTTATCCTTAATATATTATATATATCTTGTTGCCTTGAAGGAAAATTAATTATAATTGTAATTGAATAGCAGTAATGTGTGAAGATTGTAATCAATTTCTTTGAGCAATAAGAATACTGATACTTTATCTCGTGGATGTCTCCTTGGCATTTTGTCGAAGGTTTTACAAGGAAAATTTGTCTTATTTGTTATTTTGTTATTCTATTTACTTATTTTTGTTATTTATTTGCAACTAACTTCTGCTACAATATTATTCAAGGTTGTTGGTTTTATGTTTTCATTTTTGTAACACGTATTGTAGTCCATTTTTATAAATAGAACTTGACATTATTAAAAAAATATTTTAATAACCTTTTGGGTTTAAGTCTTTTAGTCCTTAAAGAGAAAGAGTTGGTCTCTTATTTGAAAGGTCTTGTTATAGGTTTTATGTAATATGTTATTCCTCAAAGGCATTAATCCTTCCCACGCCAAAAATAAAAATAGAGGTTTTCACACCAAAATTAGAGAGAAGCTTGAAATTGCATGGAAAATAAAAAGGAAAAAGCTCACATTGAAAATAAAGTATAAAATTTAAACTTGATGATTGGGCACTGAAATTAGATAAGAACGAGAAAGCTTCATGTGGGAGAGGAGCTAGGGTTCTTCCCTTTTCTAGAACTAAAGATTGGAGGAGCTTGAATGGAGTTTTGAGGAGGAGTTATAGGTATTTTCCCTGAAGACAAGAGGATCAAAATTTGCAATTTTCTCGAGCTCTTTAATCACGCTTAACCATGAAAATTTGAAGATATAGGACTCATTTTGATAGGTACACTAAAAACCTTTATTATTGCTTTTAAAATTTCACTTAACACTCTTGAATGCATACACAATAGTGTTTTGTAGTTTTCCTTTGATTAGTTTCATGAGAAAATACAAGGAAGCTTGAAAGCAAGAGATAATAGGCATGAGAAAGTAAAAAAATGTATCAAAACCATAGAATACACCCATAGTCATTGCAAATTATAGAAAAATCAAAAACCTTGCTCAAAATTTGTAGTATGTCCAGAAAATGTGGCTCTAAGCTCAAGGGTTGAGCCTTGCATACTGACTCCATGTAGCTCATCTAGGGTATAGTGCAAGAAAAGGATAAAACCCTAGTTGATGACAGTGATGAAGCAGAGTGGGCATGCTACGTTCACAAAGAAATAAAATCGATTTTTAGTTTACAAAGGCATCAATCATTCAAACTATTGAAAAAGAAATAGAGAGGGTTTAGATACCAATCCTCAAGGGATAGTCATGGATCCATGAAATAAATTGCGAGTCATAGTCTTTATGACAATCCACTATGACCAATGAAGAGAAGATATATTAAGAAGATTGACAAAAATCAACTTTGATGAGTCAAGAAGCAAACCTTTAGATGAGAGTGAAAGTTAGTACAGTAATATAAACTAAGGATCTTGCATTTTATGACAGTTATCTTGAGATCCCTAGTATAAATAAAGGACAACAATATCAATATGAAGGTGCAAATGTGAGGATAGAGTTATCATTAGAGCTAATTCCAAGGATAATCAAATTTTAAAGATGAAATTCATGCAAAAGTCTTATATGAAGGATAGTCCTAGGAGGGACATAGGACAAAGATCTCTTGAGAAGTCCATCAAGTAATAGTAGAAGACAATACTTTTACTTATATCTTTAGATTGCATTCATGACTGTGTAGACAATGACAACAACCCTTGTGTATTAGTAAACATAGGATGAAGGTAGAGTTTAAAATTATGATGATAAAGTTTATAATCATGACATGTTCCATGGAGCTAAGGGAAAACTTAGAGCATTGAAAGACTGGAAGGAAATTAACAAAGAAAGTAAATTTAATAACCAAGGGTAGATTTCTATTCTTCAATACAACCATGCAAGGACATTAGATTTGAGATTTTAAAAGACAATCAAAATCAAATGGTGTTATAGAAGATAAGGCATTAAATGAAATATGGCAGCCTTTATGACTGTAATGAGGAGTAAAGTTGAAAACATGGTATGAATGCTCAATACTATGGGTAAATTACCATATTATAGTCCCAAAACAACATATTACAATCCTCTACAAAGAGGAAAGATAGTCAAAATGAGACAAATGGTATGGTTTGGATGAACAATCATGACCAAGGCAATAAATGACTTGAGGATATCTAATGCAATCACCATGAGACTAGAGGGGAAAATTTTTATTGTAAGTAGTCAAAACATTGAATGGTAGAGTTTCGAGAAAGCATAGTGAATTTTCCAAAGGATTCAAAGAGGGTGGTAAGATAATGAGATTGTCAAGAATAGTCATAATAGGGTTCAAACCTCTTGTGATAGTCATGACAAAGAAAATCACCCAAATGAGCATCTAGTCAAATCAATAAAGTACAAAGTCAAGTGGTTAAGGTTCAAAATAATTGAGTGAAGAGGTAGATTGTGCATAGACTATGAAAGGATTGAAATAAATCAAGTATAAACCCTTGCTAGATGACATATGGTTGAAAAATGAGTGACAATAAAATGTGGAGAAAGTATAAAATGATTAAGAAGGGAATCAATGCATACTTCAAAAAATGTGATCTCATGGAATGCTACAATCAAGTCAAGAAATTTTGTACAATTCATACCAAAGTAGTCTTATTTAACAAGAAATTCTTTATACATCATGAAAGAGTAGAGTTTCCAATGATAAATCAAGAAGAAAGCCTACCATAATTGACCAAACCCTTCTTTTTATTTTAGAAAGTAAATATCACCAAATAGTCGATCAAAAAATTTGGGTGAAAATATAGTGAGGAGGGGAAAAGTTGAAGAGTTGATAGTGAGTAATATTAAGAGTCTATGAAAAGCATGAAACCATCACCAATGAAGACAATTCCCATATAACGACATTCAAGTGTTTAAAAAAGACAAAGACATGTCTTATGCATATATGATAGCAGTGAGAAGGACAAGTCTTGATAGTCTAACAAGGTTAGCTACAACCCTTTGGTCAAGTCTCAAGGTTTCATGATGGTAGAAGTATGTGATGAGGATAGTACAAATACACACCTTAATATACCACAAGTGGAAATCATAGTCAAGAAGAACAACAATGTCAAAGGGTTATCGTCTACTCCACCCTACTACACATGAGTTGTTCATTAAGAGAAGTTTTAATTTTGATGAGATTCCCAATGACTCTACACTTAACATTTACAACTTGGTTTCACTACACCTTGATGATCTAGATCATTCACAACAGGTTCCTGATGCAGATTCTTCTAGCTATGATAGTGGAGGTAGTGATGAGGATTCATCCTCATCTAGTTATGGGATTCCATTGGAGGTTGACATATTTGGACTTGATTCACCTCATTCTCATTCACTTCATATGACATATTTAGGAGCATGAGATTCAACAGGTGATAGACGCATTGAGTCAGATTTTTCAGGGGGAGCCTCATGCCTACTTTGCCACAGTTTCTGATCCATAGACATTTAGACAAACATTAGGCATACTTGAGTGGGATAGTGTTATAGATGAGGAACATAATTCCTTACTCAGAAATCACACTTGGGAATTGAATTCACTTCCTAAGGGAAGGAAGCTAGTGTGATGCAAATGGATATATTGAACTAAGTATGGAGTAGATGGATCAATTGATAGGTATAAGGCATGATTAGTTGCAAAAGGTTTTTCACAAGTTGCAGGTATTGATTACACTGAACCCTTTGCACCTATCACTAAGATGACTTCAATTAGACTCACACTTTATAGTGCTGCTTCATATGGATGGGAAGTACATCAAATGGATGTTAAGAGTGCTTTTCTTCATGGAGACCTAGAAGAGGAAATCTACATGGAACAACCACACTAGTTTGTTCAGGATTCATCCTTAGTATGCAGACTTAGGAAATCCCTATATGGCTTAAAAAAAGCTCCTAGAGCTTGGTATGCCAAGATGGATTCCTTCTTGCTTGCTTCAAGTTTCACTAGGTGCCATTTTGATCCTAATGTGTATCTATTCCATCAGGATGATTCACGATTGA
The DNA here is from genome assembly GCA_007115665.2 of Sequoiadendron giganteum. Lineage (NCBI taxonomy): Eukaryota > Viridiplantae > Streptophyta > Pinopsida > Cupressales > Cupressaceae > Sequoiadendron > Sequoiadendron giganteum. The sequence goes on along the minus strand of CM021100.1, from coordinate 459,379,589 downwards.
TATTGGTTTTATATGTTGATGATCTCTCGATCATAGGTAGTTCTTCATATGTTATTGCAACAGTGAAGTCAGCTCTACATGACATATTTGATATGACAAGGTATTTTGCATTATTTCCTTGGCATTGAGATTGCACAATCTGATTCAGGGATCACTATTGAACAACCCAGGTATACTCTTGATTTGTTGGCAGGATTTCACATGACTTCTTGTAAGCCATATTCAACTCCTTTTTTATCAAGGTTCAAGCTTGAGACTTGGTGTACTTCACCATTGGTTGATGCCACTTTGTATTGCCACCTTGTTGGGAGTCTAATATACTTGACTCATACTAGACTAGATATTTCATATGTAGTTGGCATGGTTTCCATATTTATGCAAGAACCTCATGAGTTGCATTGGAAAGAAGCTAAGAGGATTCTTCACTACCTACAAGAGTCACTTGGATTTTGGATTCACTACAAATTTGGTACAGATATTGATCTTGTTTGCTACATAGATTGAGATTAGGATGGTGATTCAGAGAATCACAAGTCTACTTCAGGATACAATTTCTCACTTAGTCAGGTCCTATCAATTGGTCAAGCAAGAAGCAATATGCTATTGCTTTACCATCTACAAAGGAAAAGCATAGGGGAGATTTTAATGCATCTACAGAGGCTATTTGGCTATAAGGTATTCTTACAGAGTTTGGTATTCCTTTCAGGAAACTAACTGTCATTCATTGTGAAAATCAAAGTACTATTCACATATGTAGGAATCCAGTTCAACATCAACAAACCAAACACATTGAAATTCACATGCATTACATCAAAGAGCTCATTCATAGTCAGGTCATTGACTTAGTATTTTGCTAGTCTTTAGCATAGGTTATCGACATCTTCACCAAACCTTTCACTGAGAGAAAGTCCATTCATCAACGAGCTCTTCTTAATGTGTGGTCTACATCAGTAGTTGGATCATCTTTGGTGGGGTCTTTCTCGTCTTCTCTTCTTATTTCTCTCTTTTTTGGAAGATAGATTTTTCTCATTGGGTTTTCTATCTTACTCAAGTTTTTAGAGAGATTGCTTTGTACATGGGTACCTCATTTGGCTAGTAGTCGGGACCCATTTCTTCTACCCAGATAAGTTATGCTTAAGGGGGGTGTGTTAGTGTATTATACTCTACTTAGGCTAACTTAAGCCTAGTTAGGTGTTGGAGTTGACACTTGAATCATTTCTCATGAGATGTCAAGGATGTTCAGGTATCTTGAGAGGTGTCCAATCCCTCTCAACACCTCTCCCTTGCATTGAGGAGAGCAACTCACCACCACTGCAGGATGAGGATTCCTTCCTCAATCCTTGGCAGGGCTTTATGCATCCTCATTCTTTATAATGAGGGTTTGAGCTCATTATCGAAACTAAGCTGAATACAATAACATTGAATTCCAAAATCATTTGTGAATGTTGTTAATCCTTTGATCTTGCAAGTTTCTACAATATATATATTATAATATTAGCCTAAATCACAATTAGGGGAAAAAACCACTTACAACTTAATATACAAAAGTTTAATAGTAAAATTTGTATATTCTCATCTAAAGGGTTGAGCTAAATTGGATAAAGCATTGGGATCTCATTGTGGGGATTGAGGTTCAATTCCTTAAAGGGACATCGGATGACGAATTTTAAGTTGTAAATCCAGATCTTTCATAATTGGTTTCTATTGTGAATGCGGTGTCTAAATAAATATATTTTCAAATCATGACTTGATTTTTCATAAATGATTTCTAATATAGATTTGTAATTAATATTTGAAAGAATCTTGTATTAGTTTCATGATACTACTTGAAACGAATTATATATTTGTTTAAAATTTACCTTTATGAATTCATATTTATGAACTTTATAAAAAATGTATATATTCCTCTTATTGTTTGTGTATATAAAGTGTGATTCTTGATATTCTATATATATATTTTAACATAGTTTCTTTTAATAGATGATTTTATATCGTCCTCAAGATCTATTTTGCTATCTGATATGGGAACACAAGTCTTAAGTTGAAACCTCTTCGATTAATAGCCAAGATTGAGGGGTATATATTCTACCAAAGTCACCTAGGACAAAATCTTGACCTCATCCCTTACAACTTTGAGGCTTTACACTCATTAAAACTTGTTCCTTGCAACTCATTTAGAACCATTCAATTTCACCAACCAACCAAAAACTCATTGACATATTATTATAAATTTTAGTTAATATTAAAAATTATACTAATCTTATATCAGTTCACAAATTATATTCATATAAACTTATGTTGAAAAAAACTATTTATTTCTCTTACATATATGCTCTAAAATCTAAAAAATAAACCGCAAATTATAAACTAGAAACTAAAATTGAGAACCATCTCTAAACATTATACTTAATTATTAATTATTATCCATTTAGACAACATTTACTCATCACAATCTCCATATAATCAGCGAAACCTCTCAACGCAATGATATATTATATTTATTTCTGAAATTTAAAATTTAATAACTTCCAACCTTTTTCTCGATAATTTTTAAAACTTTTGTATTATTTAAATTAAAAATATATTTAAAAAATTGATAGTCAAATGTATATTTAAATGAAACAGGTCGACCACATTTTACAATTTTGTCGTCCTCGTCTTTGAGCGACACTAATTTAATATAACCAAGTTTTGATTATTCTCGACTTACTTTTCTGATTAGATACACAATTTTGACCAACTACTTTTCAATTTTTCTTTAGTCCTTCCGCTGCGGCTTGGAAAATTAGTTCAGTAAAGTCTTTCCCTTGCCGGTCATCGTCCGTCTGGAATTATTGTAGAAGAGGCCTTGTTTTTAGTAGTTGCGAGGAATATATGATATTCATTGCCCTGAAAATTGAATAAGGGAATCCATCTCAAATCTACTGCCAGCGGAAGAATTCAAAGTAGTGTTTAATGGCTTTGAGTATCTCAACAGCATTTGTTATTTATATAGTATCACAGTGTCTTCTACTGAAAAATTCTGTTACAGGAGCAGAAAATGTGCCCGTTAGCTTCAAACTACATGGCCGAAAATCTGTTCGCCTGGACGGTGATGCCTTTGTCGTGGATGAAAAAGTAATCCAACTTACAGAAAGCTCAAATGGTCTAGCCGAAGGAAGTGCAGGCAGAGTAGTTTACGAGAAACCAATTCCGCTATGGAATGCTTCTAGTAAATGTATTGCCAACTTCACCACTCATTTTCAATTCCAAATCAACTGGACTCGTGACAATGAGAATGACTATACTCTTGATGTTGGAGGCGATGGACTCGCTTTCTTCATGGCCTCTGCGGATTCTGGTTATCACGTCGCATACAAAGGAGATGGTGGATGGCTCGGCCTTTTTTCTAGCAAGAATAATGGTAATTTTTCCAACCAACTCGTAGCTGTGGAATTCGACACATATAATAGTAGTGATTGGGATGAAAATGACAATCATATTGGAATTGATGTCAATAATATTACGTCTGAAGCCTCTGTTCATCTAGATCAAAGATTGAATAACAGTAAGATATGGGACGCTAGGATAGATTACCGCGGCGAAGAAAATATGTTGGAAGTGTCTGCTGGATCAAATGGCCAAGTATCAGGCCATTTGTCACATAAGATAAATTTGACAAATTACCTTCCTGAACAGATTGTGGTGGGTTTTTCAGCTGCAGCCTATGACTCAAGCGAGATTCATCGACTAATTTCTTGGAACTTCACTAGTGTTATTTCTGCCTCGTCAGAAATACAGTCACCTAAGAAGAGGAAAGTTTTGTGGAAAGTAGATATAGCAGTAGGCTTTGGCGTTTTGGTTGCAGTGTCTTTTGTTTCCTTCGCTGTTTATCGTTGTAAATGGCGAAACAGAGAGATAAATGGCAGCATGGAAGAGAAAAATGACGCCACGGAAGAGGAACAGCATCCGGATGTGGATATGGATATGGAAATGGCAATGGAACATGTTCGGCGGAAATTTACGTACGAGGAGCTCACTTCAAGTACCAGTAATTTCAGCGAGGAAAGAAAGCTTGGACAAGGAGGATTTGGGGATGTGTACAAGAGCATTTTGGTTAGATCAGATGAAATAGTTGCAGTGAAGCGCATATCCGCAGGATCAAAGCAAGGGAAAAAGGAATACCTTGCAGAAATAAGCACAATCAACCGTCTGAGGCATCGCAATTTGGTTCAGCTGTTGGGATGGTGCCATGAGAAAGCCCAATTGCTGTTAGTCTACGAATACATGCCTAATGGGAGTCTGGACAGTTTCCTTTTTGGTGAAAGGAGAGGAAACCTAGAGTGGAACCGCAGATATAAAATCGTCACTGATATAGCCAATGCCCTGATTTATCTCCATGAATTATGGGATGAATGTGTAGTGCACAGAGACATTAAATCCAGCAACGTTTTGCTCGATGCTGAATTCAATGCAAAACTGGGGGACTTTGGATTGGCACGCCTGGTGAAGCATGATCAATGGCTTCAAACCACCAAGGTCGCAGGGACATTGGGGTATATGGCACCTGAATGTGCAGTTACAGCAATATCTAGCCCAGAGTCAGATGTGTTCAGCTTTGGCGCAGTTGTTTTGGAAATAGTATGCGGAAGGCCAATACTAGATCATAGCCTCCAAAGCCCAAATTCACGGCTTGTGCAATGGGTTTGGGATTTATATGGTGAAGGTAGGCTGTTCGATGCAGCAGACAAAAATCTACAGGGAGTGTTTGACAGGGCAGAATTGGAACAGCTGGTGGTGATAGGATTATGGTGCTCTCATCCGGATCCTAGTTCAAGACCCAAAATAAGGCAAGTGCTCCAGCTCTTGAACTTTGAAGTGCCTTTGCCTCGTCTACCCAGCAAACTGCCTAAAGCCACATATTCTCCTCTAGAACAAGATTTATTTTCTCAGTCCTCAGATTTTGCTGTTTCTATCGATATAACAACCACCTCTACTCGGCTGTTAGCGACAACGAATTCAAGCTTTGGAATATCCCTAGGTAGATAGGTTTGCCATATTTGTATATATATATGAACTTGTATGTCACCCACGTCAAGGATTGCTATTTGTCTAGTTAGATTTATAATAGCCGCAGTAAAATAGCCCTGTTTTCTAGTTCTTAATTTCCAGTTCTGTTATATTTCTAGTCCTATCATATTCTTGTACTCTCAATCGGTACGTTTAGCATGATTTGTATTTTATGGTTGTGGGTATTAATCTTCCGGTATGATGCTTATATGCACCTTATATGCTTATTTTTTCGTCAAAAGTTTTTAAAATTGTCTTTAAGAGCTTAGTTTTGTTGTCCTTCAGTATGACTTATATTTCAGAACTAGTTGGTTCTGTATTTTTTAACCTCCATTTTTAGAAGGAAACGGAAAAAGCCTCTATTTTTAAAAGGAGGCGGTTAATGATTCAAATAATTTTTCTGTTCTTATGATCTTGCCATTCATATTACCTATTAGATAAATTGCTGTCTCTGACTAAATATTTAGGTCGTTTTGAACAGAAAGATCATATTACCTATTATATAAATTGCTGTCTCTGACTAAATATTTAGGTATTCTGAACAGTAATAAGCTTTAATAATTTGCACTTTGTAATTTCAATTTTAATTTACAAATCGACAGTATTTGTATATACATTTGTGTGTTATAGTTATTAGCTAACAAAAAAAGATTATGGGTTCAAATCTTGAAAGTGTATCTTTGCATAGTATTGTGTTTCCTCCTTCTGCTAACAAAGTTGTGCACTAATAAAAGATGGAGGTCATTGGTTTAAATATCTTTGTTACTAGTTCGAATCTACCAAGAGTAGCTTTGTACAACACTCTTTCTTTTGTGAATGTGAAGTCTGTCATAACTGTAAGGGGTCTCTTACTTATTTGTGGTGATTGGAATATGTTCAACAAGACACATTTGATTATTTGAAATATTGTTGTCACTTGAATTGAAGGCAAAATGTGTGAAAATGTTGTTTCTTTGTGAACTACTCATCGTGTGTAGAGCTCTATGAATATGAGACGAGAATATTTTCAGTTCAATGGCTGAGAATTTGGAGAGCATTAGAAGAATTAAAGGTGATCTTTTTGCTAAATTAGCAGCTTCAGTTTCTTTGGGTGAGGATATGTGTTTGAGTGCTTTCTTTCGGAGATATCTAGTAGTGATGTTTGTTGTTGTTTCCTTGCTCAGAAATTTAAGTTGTATACAAAATTCTATGTTTGATCTGGTTAAATTTGGCGAGCTTATTTATCATCCAATTCCTTTCTCTTACATTTCCTTGACATATTATATTTGTATATTTGCATTTGATGTGAATTAAATTTGGTAAGCATGTATATGTCTGTTGATAATAGTGTTTATTATTTTGGATAGTGGATAGTCAAAGACTATATTTTAGACTATAATTTAATAAGTAATATGATGACTATTGTTTAGTATTTCAAATATCATGGTCAATATCAATAATTAACTATTTTGATAATATCTTAGAGTAAATTAGAGTATAAAAAAAGGTAACAAGGAATTTCAATTATATATGAATACTAAATTGTTTCATATATAGGTATAAGAGATATGGCAATATTTTTCTACAAATTGTATAAGAAAGTGCATATTTACTATTGTTTAATAATAATGATCATTTGGTCTTAGTTATTACTTGTTAGCAATTCAACTCAAGGTCAACATACTTTAGGGTACTATTCTATGTTCATGATGTAGAGGCTACTACCTTCTTTATATGTTCATGATGTAGAAGTTACTACATTCTTTATATGTTCATGATATAGAGAGTAGGTTTGCACAACATTCTATTTCTTTTCTCTTATATTTTGTTGATGTGAGGTCAGACATAATTATAAGTGATCTCTTGACTATTTGAGGTGATTGTATAATATTCAACAAGAGCCATATTGCTCATATTTTTAGGCATCAACATTCTCAAAGATTGTAGACAAATTAGATAGTGCTTCCATAGAAGCTACCTCAATTGCATTCTCAATATATAATTTTAGCATGCAAACTAATGTAGAAAGTAGTGTTATGTTGATGTTAAGAGAACATAGATGATACACATGGCTTCTTGTTACATAGCTCCATGAGTGCCTTTAGAGCTACAACTTGAAGTTCATTACTATTATTGCATTTTCGGTAGATCCCTTTCAAAAATGCATCCACCTTTAAGAAAACATAACTGTGTTGAGTTGTCACCTTTTAGCCCTAGTTTTTGAAGTTGTGTCGGGTGTCGATTGAGTTTCCACAAGACCTTCCCTACTCGACTACCTAAAGATTTTAGTTTAAGTTGTCAAGTTTTGAAAATATGTCGAGCCCCAAAGTGGTTCTCATAACCTAGGAGTATGCCGACTGGAGGGAAGAAATTTAAGCAAAATCAAGTTCATTTTGGAGCTCTTGTTAGGTTTCAAAACCTTTGTTGGTCCCTAATAGGGTTTTGGAAACCTAACTCATTCCCATGATATTTTTTTTAAAAGGCTAAGCATTGTCCTAAAAGCTCTTTCTAAGAGGCTTTACAAAAACGGTTTGGCTAAAATGTACTTCGAAGTTGGTCTTATGAGAGATTAGTGAAGCAAGCGATGGGTTTGTTTCATGAACTAAAGTGGACTCCAAAAGCATTTCAGAAACCTCACCCAAAGTCCAAAATTTATGCATTCAAGTTGTTATGAACTATCATCTTGGCAATTTGAAGGCTAATTCAAAAAAAAGGAAATAACAGTAGCAGAAGAAAATGCATTATAGAGATAACACTTAATTAAATGTGTATTCATTGATACACATTACAAATATGGAAAATAAAGAAGTGCATTATGGAGGAAATGAAAAACGTAGAACTAAAAGTAGAGAATCTCAAAATTGTTGCATCACATAAGACAAATTTAAATGCCAAAAAAAGATTATATATTTATATACATTATATTCATAATATTTTTTGTATTATATGCCAAAAAGGGGGTTCTAGCACAAAGATGAGGATCTGGATGCCTTCAACCACCTCCTAGAAGAATTTAATTTGTGTTGGGGAAAAAATATTTTGTTAAACTCCACAAAGTGTGCAAACATCTCCAATGTGTTTCACTCAAACCCAACACAAAGTTACAGAGAAACCACATGCTTTTATTTCTCGTTCTTAAGTACAATTGCGATACAAATGGAGTCTCCCACTGGATCAACATGTGGATTCCCAGGACCAATTTCCCCAAGGCATCCTCAACACAGGGTAGAAAAACCACCTCACCAGATGGTCGACAACCTTAGCTCCCCACTCTAGCTTCTTGGAGGTGCAAATGATGTTGTAGAGGAAGCTCTCTAGTAAAGTTCAGTTGTGCACATGCACTTGAGCTAGAAAATGCTCTCTGATTATCTTCTTAATCACTCCCTCCTCCACATCATTGTAGATGAGGCAAATCTCTTTAAGTTGGTTTGTAACTAACCTCTTCATTGCACTACAGTCCACTCCCTTAATGGAGAGGGAATCACTCTTGTTCTCAGAAGAAACATTGCTTGAAGTTCTCAACATGTTTGAAATGGCAATTTTGTCATTGTGAATAATGTGATCACTTTAGATTGATTTATAGAATGAAGGGGTAAGCTATTGGAGTTCACTTGAGAGCAATTAATGATACAACCTGACACTCAAGTTTCCTTAAATTGAATAAATTTTGTAGTAATGTGATATTGTTAGCAAAGTATGCTTTGGCATCAGAGAAATCCTCTATATTTAAACTACCAACACAAATATATGATCTTAAGTGGCATGTCATTAATTACTGAATTGAGAAATTATAAGTTGTTCACACGAGTTGGAGGACACGAGGCTTATTTACAAACATTGGTGGGTCATTCCCTTGTCCTAATCAGTCAGAAGATGTGATGTAATCATAACCATCCTCAAATTATCTATTAATGCTTATGTATCTTCATTGACCAAAGATTAGCTAATCTCTCGCAAAACATTTATTCGATGAAGTGGTGGTTACAACTCTCCCAAGATTTAGTTCTCAAGAAGCTTCTAACAATTACAATGTAAAACTTAAAATATGCTTTGATCAAACTTTATAAGGATCTAAATTTTGATCCCGCTTGCACTTTGATGCATGATTGAGAATCGATCTAAATGAAGAATCAATTTTTACAATTTTGATTATTTTTGAAGATGTTTGTTGTCTTTGAGCAATAAATTTGAATGAAGCTTTCTTAACATTTATGAGTGAGTCTTTGATATTTGATAAATGTTACGCTATTCATTCTCTTTGTGGATGCGGTATTCATCGGTGTTTCATTCATGTATCTTTAGTGAATGTTAAAGTTGCATTGTGTCAAGTCAACTTGTTGTTGATAATATGATATTTGAGTCATGATATTGGTAGCTTGCAAATCTTATTTCTAATTTAGTTAGTTGTTCTCAAGTTGATTTTCATCGCATTTGCTCCATGGCTATGGGTAGGTGTTAGTTTTCCTTTTCTACTTTCTAGTTAAAAAATACCCCATTTTGTTTAAATCAAAACATCTAAAAATCATATCTTACAAGGGAGTTGTACCTCTTAAAATTCAAAGGAAGATCACCAATGAAATGGTGATATCTCCAACTATTGGTTATTGATTAGTCTTTCTTTGGGGCATGATAGAGTCAAATTAAGTTAATCTTTAAAAAGATAAATTTCTCAACCGACAATTTTTTGGCGACTTTGATGGGGATATTGAAAAGAAGCAGTTGCCTTGATACATATAATAATGGTTTTACATCATGAAAATGTTTTTCATGTGTTACATCCAAAGCTAGATTGGGTTAACTCGGAATAGGAATAAATTATCTCCTAGCTGAACACTCTAGCTTGGAGATACCAAAGGAGTGTTGCAGAGTATATGCAAGTAAAGTTTGTCCTTGAAGAAGAAGAACTAGTGCAATAGCCAACTAGAAGAGTTTGTCAAAAGGTGCCCAAAGATAGAGATCATGTGGGACCCTCATCCTTGATGTAATCCAAATCAAAATCAAAATCTTGTTCCACATTGTGACACACCAAGAAGCTAATTTTCAAAGTATGGAGGAGATTACCTCTTCTCAAAGGGAGGTTGGTGACTCTGATTTACAATTTTCTCCAATTTTATAGTCAATTTCAAGTATATAAGATGGTTGTAGTCATATCACAACCATGGAGGGATCATTTTGGGCCCTTGGCTCTATCTCAATTATCAGCCTTGCATGTGGGATCGAGGGAACATTTTCTATTCACAGAGAAGGTACGTAGAATCCAAAAGACTACATTCAACCTTTCATTGTTGCATGTAGGATTTCGAGAATCATGAATGATGATGTAGTTATACGACATTTTGTAGAATCTCTTATTGGTAAAGAAATAGATTAGCTCCAATGTTTAGAAGATGGATGCATCACTAGCTAGAGCATATTGAAGGATAAATTTGTAGCCAAGTTCAAACCAATCATCAGCATAGGAACTCTATTAGGTTCTCTTCAAAATTCAAAAAGGAGAATGGGAAAGTATGAGAGACTTCAATGATAGATTCACTCAAATCTTGAAATGGATTCCTTGTACCGACATGCCCATTCAATCCAATTTATTGACTATCTTCGCAACTTCCCTGCATTCAGAGTTGCAATTTCACTTGAAGTGGAAAAAAAGGTATATGACTTCGAAGTTGCTAAACTAGAAGCCACAAAGATAGAGGATGATTTATTATTATCTAGATACTTCGACTAAGGCTAGAGTAGGATGTTTTTAGATAGAAGACTCACTTTGAAGGATATTCCCATAACATTAAGTGAAAGGAGGTTCTCACTTTATATAGATGTATGCCCTAATCTAGTCCTATACCAAGGAGATCATTGAGCTAGACCTAGTGCTAATGAAAGGAGTGAAATGTATGTAGGGAATTATGGAGAGGAAGAAGAAGACTCTGATAGATTCAATGAGAAGGGGGATTATTATCCTCCAATCACATCATATTGCACCTCAATATCCTCTATCCTGGTAGACAAAGGTGTTGAACAATCATTTGTTACCTTGACACTCTTAGAGTTGGAATCATTCACTTTTTCAGATTGATGAGTTAATCAGCTAGCTCATGAAAGCAGTCAGAGATCATGAGAAATTGGAAAGTGTTGGAATAGCAACTATGAAAGATTATGAGGTAACTTTAATGCTTTGTACATACTTGATAGTCTTGGAAAGAATTTTGGAGTTACAGATAATTCTCTATTTGAATTTTATGAGTCTCAATTAGACGGCTTCAGGGTTCTTTCCCCTATCCCTCCCAACACTGTGATAGGTAGTAGTAATGGTGAGAAGGGTTCTAGAGAGCTTGAAATAAATTTTTAATCAAAGAAAGGAGAAATAGAGTAGGGGTGGTGTATGGATAATGTCTCTATTGTAGATGAGTTTCCTCTCCCTTTTAATCATGATTTGAAAACATCCTCTGAGCAAACTCTGTAGGGAGATGTTGTGCCTACCTTTAAGTTAATTAAGGCAATTCTGAAGTTGTGCCAATAAATGAAGGTGGGGTCATTGAATGGATATTTATGAATCTCACAAGAATCATGTTAAAAAGAAACATGCCTAGATTGGTTGAAGGAAATGGCAAGGTATGTGCCTCTCGATCACATATTGCATCTGATTTAAATTTGTATCTATCACATATGTTCTCCTCCTCAATTAGTGCAGTGATGATTCCTAATGATAACCTGTTCAAAGTTATATATGGAGACTCGACTAAAAAAATTCTCATGCAAGGGATAGTGGAATTTTATGATGAGAAATGGCTTTTTGGTGGTAGGGAGGCCTTGCAAAGAATCGATTGTCATGTGAGATTTTTTTGGTTTAACTTGTTGCTCCTAAATGTACAAATGTGTCTCATGCATGCATCTCTTATACATAGCAGGTCCTATTTTCCCCTGCATGTCAATGGTTTCACATGAGTAATCCTAGGCAGTTTCCCTAGTAGGTGTTCCTCTACCCTATACATACTTCATTTTCGTTGTGTTTGGTCTTGGTGTTTTTCTCCTTTAGGTTTGTCTTGTTTTTGGTTTGTTTTGGTCCTTCCTTTCAAGAATCTAACTTTTTTCCCAATGGATAAGAAACTAGTCTGCTACTATGATTTTGGGTTAATGTATTTGTCCTTCACAATCCTTATCCCCAATCAGAGCCAATTAATACTACATTTTCAGTAGCCCCCTTTCAAAAATGTGTCCACCTTTAAGAAAACATAGCCGTGTCAAGTTGTTACCTTTTAACCCTAGTTTTTGAAGTTATGTCGGGCACTGAATGAGTTTCCACAACACCTTCCTCGCCCAACTACCTAAAGGATTTAGTTTAAGTTGTCAAGTTTTGAAAAGATGTTGGGTCTTGGAGAAGTTCTCATAACCTAGGCATATACCAACTAGAGAGAAGAAAGTTGAGCAAAATCAAGTTCATTTCAAAGCTCTTCTTAGGTTTTGAAACCTTTGTTGATTCTTGACAAGGTTTCAAAAACATAACTCATTCCCACAATAAATTCTTTAAAAGGCTATGTGTTGTCCTAAAAGCTCTTTCTAAGAGGTTTTATCAAAAAGGGGGCTAAAAAGTACTTCAAAGCTAGTCATGTGAGAGATTAGTGAAGTGGGCGATGGGTTTGTTTCATGAACTAATGCAGACTCCAAAAGCATTTCGAAAACCCTTCCCAATATCCAACATTTATGCATTCATGCTATTGTGAACTATCATCCTACCAATTTGAAGGGTTATTCAAACAAAAAAGAAATAATAGTACTAGAAGCAAATGCATTATAGAGATAATGCTTAAGTAAATGCATATCCATTGATACACGTTGCAAATATATGGAAAATAAAGAAGTGCATTATAGAGGAAATAGAAAACGTAAAACTAAAAGCAAAGAATCTTAAATTTTTTGAATCACATAAGACAGATTTAAATGCCAAAAAAAGATTACCCATATATATATATGGGTAAACCCACAATAATGGGTTACAATTTTTTGCATGAAGAAAAATTAGAAATGCCCATCAAAAAATGTAAAATGGCTTACCCTTTCTAATGAAGGGGGGTTCGAATGAACCCACCCCCTTCTAATGAACCCCCCTTTTTTCACCTCCCCCTCCACCATATCAAAATTTATGATTTTTTTTTACAATCGAAACCTGGGAAGGAAGTGCAAATGGAGTCAACTTGATAAACCAAGATGGGGGATAGTAGTGATTGAAGCGTTCTTTTTAACAACTATAAATTTAATATATTTTGTTTATATTTTAGTTTTTAGTTTTTAGTTTTATTGAACATTAGTTTTTCACCGAACATTAAGTTCGGTGAAAAATCATTGTGGAAAAATAGTAAATTTGAGAAAAAAATTTTGAAAAATATATACGCACTAGGCATTGATGTCCTCGTTCCAACAAAAAAATAAAAATTGAATTTCAATACATACCAAAAATATTATGCGAGCCGAAGTACCTATGTCTAAATTGTAATTGGTTTGACTTCAAAACTTAATTAAAAGAAAAATATTCAACAAAACGTTATGAAACAAAATGAAAGCATCTGATACTAGTGTTACCAAACTAAATTCAAAAGAATCAAAATTTTATCCTTTGTAAAAAAAAGTTATGCAAGCCTACACACCACTTTTTAAAAATGTTGTTTACTATTAAAAACTAGTTATCAAAGGAGACACAAAAAAAAAAAAATTATTTCAATTTTAAAAAAAAAAAAATACATTTAAAATCTACTGGAAAAATCTCACAAATCAATAGTTTACATCATTTTCCAATTCCTAATAGTTTACCTACTATAGGTGTTAGAAAGTGAACCTTTTTTTCTGAAAATGTTGATTTCAATGTCAAGTTTGGCCAAAAGGGGGTTCCAGTACAAGATTCCAAGAATAGAGGGTAAAGATGAGGATCCAAATGCCTTCAACCACCTCTTAGAGGCGTTTAATTTGCATAGGGGAGAAAAGATTCTCGTTAAACTCCACAAAGTGGGAAAACGTCTCCAACATGTTCCACTCCAACTCGACATGGAGTAGGGACATGACCTACTTTTCTTGATCATTCTTCAATGCAATTGTGATGCAAATGGAGTCTCCCAATAGACAAACGTGTGGATTCTTAGTCAGGTTCTCCAGGGCATCCTCAACATAGGGCTGATAAATTGATCTCACCAAACAGTCGAGAACTTGCAATTCACCATCTCATTCACTTCTCTTGGTCTCTCTACAAACTAAAGATGGATTACAAAGGCATGACCCAAAACATCGATGATAAAAATTATTACATAATTTAATCTAAATTATCTTACAAGCAAATTAATGCAAGTTCATTTCCCTTTTATTAAAGGCAAGCATAGAAATGCCCCTTGAAGCTTTCTTTTTTGGAAAGAGCAATCATTTTACATCATTAACTTCAAATTTCTTGGGTATGCATAACTAGTAAACCATATCTTCTATGGGGTAACGAATTTGCAGAAATGCGTAAGATTTCAAAAGAATCAATAATTGTGCCTCACTCACAGCGTCAAATCAAATCTAGGATATAACTCAGATACTTTGCCCTATCATACACAGACTTTAGGTAAAATTTCAGGCTGTATTAGATACGTCCGGAGTCGACAACCTTAAAAAGCGTCATATCTATGGTGAAGTGTTTAAAAAACCGACATCCTAAAACGCGGTGTCATATCTATGGTGAAGTGTCGAAATAAACCATCTTCCTTGTTTTTCTCAAGTTTTCATATGCTTGCGTCCACCATGACCCATCCCCTGCCCGTGGTGAAATGGTGATGAAATCCTTGTGCAATAGGATGCCGAAAAAAAATATTAAACATTTTGTAAGAGGTCTTCTCTGTGCTCAGTGAACACAACCAAATGGGATAGTGATTCAACTTACTTTCATCAACCGGTCGATGGAGTGCATAACATAACGTGTCACGTAGACAGATATAGTTGGGATCAACTGCCCCATCTGATGCAACCTTGATCTTCAATTAAGCCAGGAATTCACCTCATGCAAAAGTTTCAAAAGAGAACAATATGTGACATTCGCATATGGTCTTCCACGTACCTTGTCACTCGTATTATGAGCTACTGTATATATAGATATGTGTGTGAACTTGTGCAACTAATTTCTTAGATCAAAATATCGAAATGAAGTGATAGGGTGAAGGTGGTCTGTAGGCTTAAGTTAGGTGGGTACCAAATTCTGTGTTTGTGAGTTTATACCCAAAATAATAGACATTTGAACATTTCTCTAACGTTCTTGTACCAAACAATATATATATATAAATTAGGAATCCACATTTTGTAAATATCGCTCCGGGATGTCATAACATCTTCCACATTTTAAAATCCCACTCTTGGGTGTCAGTACATGTTATCAAAATTATTATCAATAAAAATCAGTCGTTTCTTAGCTCCACATCTCATAAACCACGTTATTTTATACTAGCACTTGCACCCCAATAAGGTGCAATACTTACGTCGATAAGCTGAGCCCACATTATTTACGACCGTGAAAAGCAATGGACGACATGAAGAAAGCAATGATCTATCTCATCTATCCCTCTCTACCTCTCCCTTCCTCCCTCCCCCCTTCTCTCTCCCTCTTGCTCTCTCATTCCCTCTGTATTTATCTCTATATCGCATATCCCTCTCTACCCATCCCTCCCTCCATCCCACCTATTTCCCTCTCTCTCTCCTTCCCTCTCTACTTCTCTCCCTCTCTCACTTATTCCTCTCTACCTCTCTTTCCTTCCCCCTCTAATTCTCTATAACTCCCCTATCCCTCTCCGTCCCTCCCCCCCTCTATCTCTCACTCTCTCTAGCTTTCTCTTTCCTTCTCTACTTCTTTCTATCCCACCTCTCTCTCTCCCTCCCTATCTCTTTCTCACTTATCCCTCTCTACCTCCCTCTATCCCTTTACCCTCCTCTCTCTCTCTCTTTCTCTATCCTTCCCTCTCTACTTCTTTACCCTCCTCTCTCTTTCTCTATCTCACCTATCCCTCTCTACCTCTCTCTCCCTCTCTCCCTCCCCCCTTCTCTCTCCCTCTTGCTCTCTCCTTCCCTCTCTATTTCTCTCTATATCACATATCTCATCTCTCTCTACCTGTCCCTCCGTCCATCCCACCTATTTCCCTCTCTACTTCTCTCTCCTTCCCCCTCTAATTCTCTGTATCTCCCCTATCCCTCTCTATCTCTCCCTCCCTCCTCCTCTCTCTCACTCTCTTTGGCTCTTTCTTTCCTTCTCTACTTCTTTCTATCCCACCTCTCTCTCCCTCCTTATCTCTATCTCACTTATCCCTCTCTACCTCCCTCTGTCCCTTTACCCTCCTCTCTTTCTCTTTATCTATCCTTCCCTCTCTACTTCTTTATCCTCCTCTCCAATTCATTCCAAAACAACACTTCCTATACAACTTTAATTTTTCATTTTTCTATTTGTTTATTGTTTGGATTTTATAACACATAACAAATTTTATTTTTATTAAAAATTTATTATATTATTTTATTTAAAGAATTTTTTTATTTTATTTATTATAAAAACCATTTTATTTTATTTTATTTATTATATAAATTATTATTATTTTTATTGTTTGGATTTTATAACACAGAACAAATTTTATTTTTAATAAAAATTTATTATATTATTTTGTTTAAAGAATCTTTTTTATTTTATTTATTATATATTATATAAATAAATTATTATTACATAAATTATTATATAAATTATTTTATTTTATTTTATTTATTATATAAATTACTATTTTTTTTTTTTTATTACATAAATTATTATTTATTTTATTTTACTATGATTCTCTGCCACCAAAACCCTTTGATTGGACGCCTCCCCTGAACACTGCAACCGCCCTTTCAGGTCGCCGCCCTCCCAGGAGAACACGCAATTGCTGGGTCCCAAGGGCCCTCTGCTCTGCACCACCCGATACTCCTCGTGAAAGCCACCGCTAGTTCCTTAATCGGGAACGTGCCTGCCCTCTGCTCCACCCCGAATAGTGTGTCCAATGTCAAATGTATTTTATCGCAACCTGGACGTAAACATTTACATCCCGCCAGAGCACCGTCCTGGACTTCAACAGTAAAGTATTACTCAGTCATTAATACCCAGGCGCTGTACAACTCGAAGCGGGTTCCGAATCTGATTTGACAGTCCTCAGACACTGCGAACCGGAGCAAAAACATTGCGTAACACAGGCAATTAACCCCAGTTCACCTTGCCGTAAAGTTCGTGGGGTTCCCCGCCGGCGTCAGACTGCTGGAAATGCCGGTGGGGTTCCCCCACGTATAATAGCCTATCGGCTAATTAGCCACCAGTATAAGTGGCAGCCCATTGCATTTTGACCTGTCAGACGGGGAAATGTGTATTCCTTTTTCATTTGAAACCGTATAATAGTTCGTGACCCTTCTATATTTGGAATGTTTCTTCTGATACTTAAGAGAGTCCAAATTACATGTCGTCTAAAGCAGTACCCAGTTCCTTCATGCTAGTTGCATAGAAACCATGAAACGTTAAATGAAACAAGATTTTCACGATGCAATTACTATCAAATTGGTAAGGCCTCAAAATTGAGTAAATCGATAATAGCCATTTTATAGTGTACAGATAGAATACAATTGAGGCCAAAGATTCGTACATATCCATTTAAAACAGGGCCATCTGATTTACAGGCCCATTAATATTATACATAGCAATTTACATTGATTTATTCATGTTAAGTCACTCTAACCAGATGTGTAACAAATTTAAGATGAGTCTAAAATATCCCAGTTATCACGAAACTTGTAAGACCCCAATGTGCATTATGACACCGGCACTAGTAAAATCAAAGTCTGAAGAAAATGATTGTGCTAAAAAGGCACATCCATAACAAATGCTTAAAAGCAAAATTGTTTCAATTATTGAACTTGAGTGGAATGCATTCATGAACAAGGGCAAACTGCAACATGAATTGACTATGGGAACTACCTCCATTCCATTCATTTTTAATGTTCAACTAAAATATTAAACCATATTCAAACGTGGACAAGTGTACCAGATTGAAAGTTTGAAGAAGACAATTCTAATCAAAATTTGTTTATCAATCCATACAATAACTAAAATCATATTCCTGTGCTTAAACTTCTCAAAGCTTCTAAATGACAATCATATCACGTAAAAAACAAACATTTAAACAATCACCTCATGATCGTGGTTTCTCCTTTTTCTCCTTAAAAAGAGCTAACAATGATACACCAGAAACCTTAACAATCTTAAACCGAACTCTAGGAATATCTCCCACAGCATGCCCTTTTCGCCCAAATCCAGCAATCAGCACCTTATCCTGATGGCCAAAAGTTTGTCAACAATAAGAAAGATCCTGTTTACTAACTACTGCAACAAGAAGCAATTAATCATAAAAATTTAGGCACTCCATGGACATTTGTTCGTGATAGTTACGAGTCGTGAAAATTGTATAAAACAGAAAAAACTTACAATTCATTAATGATTACCATGCGGCAGTACATGTGGCAACAAAAAACATTTGATAAAAGTTTACCCGTCAAAAATAGAAAGATCTCGTGTTTATGGGTCTTTAAGAGTAATTTGCATGCATCTTTTCCTTACCTATACAGCTTATTCCAGAAGACTCAACAAACAGACATAGAAATCGTCCATGGATTGCTTTCTAAGTAGACTGTTAATTTAATAAGCATAAGCCATAGAGCCATAGATGCCATTAATTTTGATAAGCAAAATTTTAAGACACTTACATTTTCTTCAATGTAGTTCAAACAACCATCATTGGGAATAAAAGCGACAATCTACTTTCCATTTTTGATTAGCTATACTCTTGCACACTTTCGAATAGCGGAGTTAGGCTGCTTAGCCTCAATACCTTTGCAGAATTAAAACCAAATTACATAAAATTAATCATCCTTGCATTGCGTTCAAATTATCACAAACCTTGCCAAGTCTTAATTCGTGTAAATTTTAAACAGGATACTTCTTAAAACTGCTGCATTTGGCAGCTCATCTATTTCCACAAGTATGTCTAATCCAGGGAATCAGATAGCCATGCTGATGCCTCTGCAGAAATCTCCCTATCTATTGAGGAAAAGGGCATTTCACCAATAACTACTGAAGATACATTCAACAAAGGAACAGCTCCAATAACCTCCCCAAAAACTGACAACAGAAAAATAAACCACAATATGGCATTTCTACGGCATCTTGAGCATTCCCGAGGACCAATGCAACTAAGATTCCTGAAGACTATGAAACCTCACCAGGTCACAAAATAAGGTAAGTCCAAGTTCAGGAACACACAAACAAAATGACAGACAGTGGAGTTGTACAACATGCAAATGAACAAGCTGAGCCTCTGGTATCATATCAGCCTGACATAATAATTCGCAAAGAGTTAACTCAAGATGGTGCAGAGTCACATTTGGATTTGAAGTGTCAAGAGCAAAAGGATGTTGATATGAGCAACAGAGTTGCAGAAGGTATAATAAACCCAACTGAAACATTAGAGTTGCATCAAATTGACAGCGTACTTGGAAAGAGTTGGTTGACAAGACTGCCCTGTCGCAGGTAGACTCCTCTCATGAGCAGGATACAAATATCAAGACACCCATAGAACAGATTGCACAGGAGCCAAATAGAAAAGACAATACCAAGTTGACAAAAATACTGGAAGGGGTACATGATACTACAAGGCAAGAATGCAGAGCCAAAATAGACAGCACTTCTCCTTTCACTGAACAAATTGAGACAACCTATATTGAGAGGCCAATTAAAACAGATATTGGCAATAAGACTTCTGAAGCTTTTGAAGGTGAGTTTCACCTGGCTGTCACACAGGAGCTGGCTGCTGAACTCACAAAAACCAACAAAGGCAATAACACAAATTCAATAACTATAAAACAACCATCCATAAATATTGCATTAGACTGTGTCAATACAAAATCTAGTGTAAGATTGCAAAGTCATGGATGAGGAAGCTGAGTGTATTCATATAAAAGAAGCTACAAGCATCCAAACAATGCCATTTTCACAGTATGCCATCAAATTTGATGAAGATAAAATTGAAAACAACAGCAATCCGAAAGGAAAGAGATTGGAAACTGCAGAATGCTCAAAAGCTCTTTCACAAGCACTACCTGTTACCATTCCCATTATCCCCAATGAAAAACTGAATCACAGCCCGAGTATTGTGTGAAATGCCATTTTCATAGGATACCATCAAATTTGAAGAAGATATAATTGAAAACAACAGCAATCCAAAAGGAAGCAGATTGGAAATTGTGGAATGGTCAGAAGCTCTTTCACAAGCATTGTCTGTTATCATTCCCATTATCCCTAATGAAAAATTGAATAACAGCCCGAGTATTGTGTGGACTCGATCAAATGAAGAATTGATCATATCAAACGCACAAAATGGTGTCATGCTAGAACAGGATTCAACATCAGAAGAGATCCAGAAAATTATATAGACTTCAGATTACCAGGAAGTTCAAGTGACAGAATCAATTTACAAAACAAGTACTGGCAGTAAGAAAGATCAAGAAGTAGATACAAAGATTACACCAGAATATCTAATGAATCAAAGCTGTCTGAGAATACAACTAATCTGGTTGAACAAAATGAAGTCAATTGTTTAAATGAAATATAATCAAGTTTTCATAATGAGATTGCCATAGCTCTTCTCACTACACATATTGAGAATGATGGTCGTAAGAAGGAACTAGAAGCTTCCTCGAAGTTAGATTATTCTATTGCAATAGTAGATTAAAAGCAGACAAAAATTTTGATTAGTGTTGTTGACGAAGAGAAGCACCAAGAGAAAATCCAGCAGAAACCTCATCCTACCGATCATATGGATAATTTGGATCAAGACTCGGGGAATTCAATTGTAGCAGTTTATGATGCCTTGAAAATTTTGCCAGCTGATGATGATCAATCCCAGAAATTGGCAAAATAGATAATTTAGGAATCAATGTCGGATGTGAAGAATGAACTCCTTGTGCCAGAAGGCTCAACTACACAGGAGGTTCAAGAAACATATCTTACTACTCCAACTCCTGAAGTCTCAACATTTGAGATGAGTGCAATGACTGATGAAAGTACTACTAAAACTATTGAAACAAGGAACAATAATGTTTTGCAGTGAATGAGAAAAATTGCATCTGAATTGGTTCAACAGGCTCACACTACTATTATTGCTGTAGTTGAGATGAACATCAGAAATGAGACATGCAATCCAAAAAAAAAGAATTAGAAATGGAAGGTGTAAAGGAAGACATCAGGATTGTAAAGGAAAAGGATGAAGCAGAGAAATTTCGAAGTGAAGAAAAGAAGCTCAGTGAGGACAGCCTTCCATGAGAACCAACGTTATCATCCATAGAAAGTTGTGAAGCATCTGCCCGCTTCTGATTGAATTCCCCTCAAAAGAAGAATCAAAGGCGATGTTGCAGTCTCACACAGAGGATGAAACTCACCCTAAGGAATTGGCAAAAGAACTAACTTTGCACATCAGATCAAATGCAGAGGCAGAGGATATGATAGAAGCAAGTTCATCAACTGAAGAGGCGAGGGAGGTAACAATTTGCAAATGAGATTTCCCTGTTTCGAAAGATCAAGAAGAAACATTCAGATCACCAACAGAGACAGCAGTTCAAGTGACTCAACCAACAGGTGTTAACTCCAGACCAGGTATCAACAAGACAGATATGGGAGATGAAACAGAAAATCTCATCTCAAGTTTAGAATTTCAGATTGCAGAACATACGCTGATATCGCAAGAGGGGAAAGATAAAGAGATGAACCAAATTACAAACATAAGAATGATGATGGAGGCCTTCAACAAGCATTCAAGTTTGCGATTGCTGCATCTCAAAATGTGGACACACCAGAGAATGCCAATATCTTCAAATGAGAAGCAGTCATTTCATGATCCAGAGGTAAATGAACCTATGCCAACCCAGGAAGAGGATGCTGCAAGTATACAGAATAGCACATCCATCTCACAGGATCAGGTCAGATGAGACAGATAAAATTGATCAGGCTTCTATAACTGAAAATTTTGAATCTCTAGATAAAAAATTGAGTTGTGAAACAGATATTGACAGTGTAAAAGAAGTGTTTCAGATCATGAAAATGGCAACAAACAATGAGCTGCAAGAGATAAATGAGAGTACAACTCAGCCAATGCAACATGGTCAACACACTGTCAATGAGAACTCGTCAGTTTTAAACTTTTTCTGATACCATCACTATAATTGATGGTGCTACAACAATTGAATGTTCAGATGGAGAAGAGATAAATGAATGTTCCCCAAAGTTTGAGCTTCCAATCCATATAGACAAGGAAGATGGTTATGTAGAAAAAAAGGAGGAACAGAGGAGTGCCAAGTTCAACAAGAGAAGTTCTATGAGGATAACATTCTAGAAGGAAGGAAGTTGGAGCCTGCAGCTAATTCTGAGAAGGTTTTAGAGACTTTTGATCATTGCATCAGATAGGAATTGGTAGATTCTATTAAAGTTGTCCAGACTCAACCAGAGGAAGAAGAGAGTATTAAATCACACATACAAGAGAGCGACAACCAATCAGAGATTTCAACCTCAGATGAAATTTAAACTGATTCTACAAGGGGGAAGTTTCCACCAGCAACAGGTAATGAATCTCAAGGAAGGTCTGTAAGTGCAACATATATGGTTGAAGATAATGAACCTATTGGCACTGAGTATTTGGCAAACCATCAAGCTGCAACTGCCATAACACAATGCTGAAATAGCTGAAAGTACAAGTGGACACAACGAATCAGAAAGATCTTTCTTGGAGCAACAGATGATACATGAGAGAGTTCTGGAACAAACATTAAAGCTTCTTCCTCCTGACCTGGCACAACCTTTAGATTCATAAAGCTTCCTTGAATGAAGATTCATATGGTTAGGCTCCACCTGTTCAAGAGATATCTGAAATTGTGTCATCTGAGGGAAGTCAACACCGGCAAGAATCGACAGTTTTGGTCAATGTTGCTACAACGAGAAAGATGGAAACTGCAAAGACTCCTGAATCACAAAGAGATTTAAACCTTTGATTTGGAAAGGAAGAAACCCCAAGCTTGCATGATGATGAAACTAACAAATTCAGTCTACTAGTTCCAATTACATAAGTTCAAGTATCAAGAGCAGTCTCAGCCTTTGAAACAGATGCAATGGCAGATGAAGACAACTCTCTGGTTTTAGAAACAAAGAAAGATGATTTAATAGGAACCAACGTTGCACATTCACTGGTTCAATAGGAAGATGCTACTTTAAATGTGCAAATGTCATCTATGGAAGAACCAGTAGTTGTAGCCAATTTTGCTGCAGGAAGTGAGAGGAAAACTGCAAAGACTCCTAATTACCAAGAGACGTAGAGTTTTCTTTTGACAAGGAATAAGACTCTAGCATGCATGAAACTAATAAGTTCAGTCTACTAGTTCCAATTACTGAAGTTGAAGTATCACATGTTGTCTTGGCCTTTGACACAGGTGCAATTACAGATAAGGACAATTCTCCACTTTACATACAATGACTAATGACTTATTGAAAATATTTAACAATTCACTTGCCCTAGTTCAGCAAGCTAAAGTTACTCTGCATGAGAAAATGTCATCTTTAGCAAATCCCACAGCTATGACCTATGTTGCTACAGGGATTGAGAAGAAATCTGTAAGCGAGACTCCTGAATCAACAAAATATTTATTGCCTTCATTCGAAAAGGAAGAATCTTCAAGCTCACATGAAAATCATAAATCCAATCTTCTGATTCTAATTTCTCAAGTATAAGAATTGGAAGCAGTTTCAGCCTTTGACACAGGAACAATGACAAATAAGGAGAGTATCTGCCTTTCAGTTACAGAAACAGAGAATAATGATTTACAGGGTATGCCCAACAACACAGTTGCCCTAGTTTGGCAACGTGAAGCTACTATAAACAAGCAAATGTCACCAACAGAAGACTCTGTAACTGTGACCAATGTTGTTACAGGGATTGAGAAGGAAACTTCAAGCAAAATTCCTAAGTCAACAAGAAGTTTAAATAGTTCATTTGAAAAGGAAGAAGCGTTAAGCTCATATACAATAGATGAATCTGATCTTATGGTTCAAATTTTGGTAGTTAAATCATCAGAAGAAGCCTTGGCTTTTGACATGGGTGCAATGATAAAAAAATAATGGTCCTCCAGTTATAGAATCAGGGAATGATGATATAGTGAGAATGACCAATGTTGGAACTGCCTTGTTTCTGTCGAAGACTGTAGTTGTGAGCCATGTTGCTGCATTTCCAGTTCCTGAAGTTGAAGAGCCAGAAGCAGTATCAACCTTCAACCCAGGCGCAACAACAGGAGACAGTTATCCAGCTATAGATACAGGGAATAATGATTTATCAGAAATTCTCACCACTGTGCCAGTCTTGAGTCCTTGTTAGGCAACATGAGCAAATGTATGTACAAAACAATCACTTGTTGTAAGTTGACATAGGTGAAGGGGCAGATAATAAAAATTCTCCAATTATGGAAAAGGTAAGAACAAATTACTCTCGATGACCAACGCTATGGATGACCTGGTTGTACAGGCAGAAGCTGTTCAAAATGAGCAAACATCGTTATCTATAGATGACTCAGTAGTTTTAGCCCAAGTTGCTTCAGAGATTGAAAAGGAAACTGCAAGAAAGACTTGAATAAATGGGAGATTTACAGATTTCATTTGAAGCGAAAGGAACTCATACTTGTCAAAATTTGAAAAAATAAAACAAAGGCACACAGAGCTGCTGCTCTATTTTCCAGTCAAACTGGAAATACCCAAATCTCAAATGTGGAAACAACAGGAGACATGCAACATCTTCATTTCATTTAATCAACTAGAAATAAACAAAAATAGAAAACAAACTAAAAACAAAGCTATTACAACTTTCTGGGAGCAATCAAAAACTGCTCAACCAGACTGGTAGTGATCAGGAGCTATCAACAACTCTCTATCAAGAGCTATGCAGAGCTCTACCTAAAGCAATCACTGCTCTTACAAATAACAAACAGCTGCTGCTATTCAGGAGCTACTGGGAGCTCAAAGAGAATCTTCTTCTCATAGTCTGCTGCTGCAATCTTCTTCTCTGACTTCTTCTCTCTACTTTTTCCCAACTGACAGAATGAACTGCCTTCAATCCACTTTGTCCAAGACAAACATTCCCTCTCTAAATTTTGAAATTACCTACCTCAGTAAATGTTGAGTTCAAAATCAGCTACCTTAATTAATTCTGGAGTTGTCAGGAGCTGCAGGGAGGTTCCCCAAAACAAAAAGGGCTCCTGACAGGTAGGTGAAGGCTGCAGGAGGTCTGGCGGATGAGTAGAGGCTCAGGAAATATTAAATTCCAACACTCCCCCTTTGTCCCGAGACGACAAAACAACAAAATCAAATCTGATCCAAAACAACAACGCCCAATTTTCCTCTTGGGCGCACAAAACTGTCAATGCTCAAAGGCTTGGTGAATATGTCTGCTAGTTGCTGCTCAGACCTACAAAACTCCATTTTAATTTCACCATTTTCAACCAATTCACGAATGAAATGATACCTGATTTCAATGTATTGTTTCTTCCATGAAACACAAAAATTTTCGTCAAAGCTATCGATGAAACATTGTCACAATAGATCACTATTCCATCCTCTTGTTCTCCTTTCAAATTTTTCAAGATTCTTCTCAGCTAAATAGTCTGACATGTTGCTGCATTTGCTACTATATACTCAGCTTCAATTGTTGATAGGGAAACAACAGGTTTCTTCTTAGACGCCCAAGAGATAGCACCTGAACCGAAATGAAATACATAGCCCGAAGTGCTCTTCTTATCATCCAAGCTTCCTACCCAATCACTATTAGTGTAACCAACCAGCCTGTACTCTTTTGCTGCTATGTACAACATGCCATATCCTTTGGTACCTTTCACATACCTCAGGATTCTCTTATCCACTTGCCAATGGGTGTCTCTTGGATTTTCCATGAATCTGGAAATCAAACTCACTCTATGCATTATATCCGGCCTAGTTGCTGTCAAATACATCAAACTTCCAACCAAGCTTTTGTACATGGTTGGATCCACATTGCTGTTGTAATTTTCCTTGCTCAACTTTAGGCCTATAGCTGTTGATGTTGGGGTAGGCTTGCTCTCAAGCATTCTAAATCTCTTCAAGATCTCATTTGCATACTTCTCTTAAGAGATAAAAATACAATCATGCATTTGTTTTACTTCTATGCCTAAAAAATAACTCAAGAGACTTAAATCTGTCATTTCAAATTCTCTTTTCATGGCCTCTTTAAAATCAGCAATGAGGAAATCATCATCCCCAGTAAAAATTAAATCATCTACATACAAGACAATAATTAAAATGTTACCATTTGTTGCCTTGATGTAGAGAGTGGGCTCACCATCGCTTTTGCTAAAGCCATTACTCATCAAATATGAGTCAATCCTACTATACCATGCCCATGGAGCTTGCTTCAGCCCATAAAGAGCCTTCTTCAGTCTATACACCTTGTGTTCTTGGCCTGGAACTTCATATCCAAAAGGTTGTTCCACATAAACATCTTCTTTCAATACTCCATTAAGAAATGCGGACTTTACATCTATTTGAAATACCTTCCATTTGTGTTGGGCATCAATAGCTATGACTATTTGTACTGTCTCCATCCTAGCAACAGGGGCAAATGTCTCATCATAGTCTCTTCCAAACTGTTGTTTGTACCCCTTGACAACTAATCTTGCCTTGTGTCGATCTATTCTTCCTTCGGCATTGTTTTTGGTCTTATAGACCCATTTTACTCCAATAGCTTGCTTGGAGGCAAGTCAATCAGCTCTCATGTATTGTTTCTTTCTAATGCATCTATTTCTTCATCCATGGCTTCACACCATTTTTTCTCTTTCATAAATTTTTCAAAATAAATTGGATCATTATGAGTAAATAATGCAAAACTCACACTCTCATCAAATTCCTCATCATACCTTTCATTTTGGTAGATCTCTCTTAGACTCTTGGTCTTTCTTGGCAATAGGGAGGCAAGAGTGTGGTCTAAAATTTCAATGTTGCTACTGTTCTGTTGAACTTGCTGAATCTGGAGCGATCGGGAGCTATTGGGAGCTCGTCGAGAGCAATTAGAAGCTCGTCTGGAGCTGTCAGGAGCTCGTCGGGAGCAGTCAGGAGCTCGTCGGGAGTTGTTAAGAGCTCGTCCAAAACTGTCAAGAGCTCGTTGGGAGCTGTCAGGAGCTCGTCCGAAACTGTCAAGAGCTCGTCGAGATCTGTCAAGAGCTCGTCTGAAATTGTCAAGAGCTCATTGGGAGCAATCAGGAGCCAATCCTCTAGCTATCTGTGGTTGCTTCCCTTTCTGTCTGTACTGATCAAGAGCTGTCAGGAGCGGTCAGGAGCCATCATTTTCTGTTGCTACAGAATTTTTTTGGTCTTCATTTTCATCTTCTTCATCAATCTGAGCTGTTGGGAGCTGTCAGGAGCTGTCATGACATCCCATGACTGATCTTCTAAAAACTCCACATCTCTACTAATGATAATTTTTTTGGTGACTGGATTGTACAACCTATAAGCTTTGGACTCTTCACTGTAGCCTGTGAAAATGCACTTTTCACCCTTGTCATCCAATTTTTGCCTTTTTTCTTTAGGCACGTGTGCATAAGCCACACACCCAAACACTCTCAAGTGTTCAACCATCCATCTTCATTTTGTCCATGCCTCTTGAGGTATCTTGTCATAGACTGCCTTAGTTGGACTTCTATTAATCAAATGCACGGCTGTTGCAACAGCCTCTCCCCAAAATTCTGTAGGGAGTCCTTTTGCTTTTAGCATGCTTCTTGCTATCTCTACGATGGTTCTGTTTTTCCTTTCAGCCACTCCATTTTGCTGTGGAGTGTAACTGCCTATAAGCTCCTTTTTTATGCCATACTACTTGCAAAAATTCACAAAACAATTGGAGGTATACTCTCCTCCTCTATCCGACCTTAAGACTTTGATAAAATGTCCACTCTCTTTTTCAACCTGAGCTTTAAACAATAAAAACTTATTAAATGCATCAGATTTTTGCTGCAAAATATTTACCCATGTCTTATGGTTGAAATCATCTATGAAGGTCATAAAAAATCTGCTATTACCAATGGAAGTGATTTGCATAGGGCCTACCAAATTCATGTGCACCAGCTTCAATGGTGCTCTTGCCCTTGTAGAGTTGCCTGATTGAAAGGGTTGCCTATGTTGCTTGCCCAAAATGCAAGCCTCACATCTAACATTAGGCTCTACTATCCTTGACAAACCATCAACCATCTTGCTTTTGGACAAAAGACTTAAACCAACATAACCTTAGATGCCATAGCTTGGAGGGGTCTTCAATGGTGCTCTTGAGGGTTGCAAGTTGTACTATTGTACATTTTCCATCCATGAGAGGTGTTGCAATGGACTAAGATGAGAAGCACGTCTCAATATTCAATGAAAACATACGATTCTTTGTCATTTGTATTGCTGCAAACACCTTTGTCCTCTCATTCTTGTCATAAATGACACATTTTTCCTTCTCCATCAGCACTTTGTATCCATTCTGGATCAGCTGTCCTACACTCATGAGATTATGCTTTAACCTTGGTGCAAAGAACACATTTTGGACCTCCTTCTTCTCACCTTGCTTGGTGCGGATCACGATAGATCATTTTCTTTTGACAGGAACAACTCCATTATTCCCCATTCTAATTTTTGATGTTACATTTTTGTCAATGAAAGAAAAAATACTTTCATTACCACTCATGTGGTTGCTGCAACCACTGTCCAAGTACCAGACTTCAGGGCTGCCTTCTTCACCAACATTGCACATGATGAAGGTTGTGGATTGATTTCCTTCAGCCACATTTGAATCAGCAACATTTGCATTTTTTCTTTGTTGATTACCGTGCTTCTTTCAGCACTCACTAGCATAGTGTCCAAACTTGTGACAGTAGTAGCACTCAATGTTGCTCTTGTCACTTCTCCCACTTGAACTATTGTTCTTTGTGCCTCTTCGGGAGTTGTTCTGAGAGCTGCTTGCTCCCTCTTGGTTGCTTGTTCGTCCCAAGCTTTCTCACCAGCATTTCCTTGACTAGATCTTCCTCTACCTCTTCGGGAGCCATTTCTACCTCTCCCTCTACCTCTTGCATTCGACTGAGCTTTGAAGGCTTGCTCTTGGGAAGAAGTAGTAGACCTTTTTAAATGCTGCTCATGGGTATGGAGAGAACCCATTAACTCATCTACTGTCAAAGTAGAAAGGTCTTTCGCTGATTCAATAGCAATGACAAGAGGATCATACCTCGTGGATAGACATCGAAGAATTTTTTGAACAATCTTCAACTCCTCTAACACATCTCCATTTTCTCTCAACTGGTTCAACAAACTGGAGAACCTTGTTTGAAAGTTTGCAATAGACTCTGCTTCTCTCATCTCAATAACTTCAAACTCTCTTTAAAGTAGCTGAAGCTTCACGGATCTGACTTTATCAGTCCCTTGGTATCCAGTTTGAAGGATCTCCCAAGCTTCTTTTGCATACTCAGCCGCTGTTATTCTGGGAAAAATGGTCTCTGTCAAGGCTGCTTCAATCAAACTCAAAGCTTTTGCATCCTTCTTCCTCTGCTCCTTCAACTGGGTCTTCTGGTTATTTGTGAGAGCTGTAAATGCAGCTGGGTCAGTGATATCCACAAACCCATTTATGAGAAAATCCCACAAATCATTGGCCACCATGATGGTTTTCATCTTCTTGGCCCAAATGTCATAGTTCTATCCATTGAAGGACGGTGGTTGCTACCAACTCCTTGCTTCATCTCCAGCCATGTCTCCTACAACAAAAAACTCAATACCTAGAAAAACAAATGCCCAAACTCACAAGGAAATGGGGCCTATGGCTCTGATACCATGTCAAGATTTGAAAAAACAAAACAAATGCACATAGAGTTGCTACTCTATTTTTCAGTCAAGCTGAAAATACCCAAATCTCAAATGTAGAAACAACAGGAGACATGCAACATCTTCATTTCATTTAATCAATTGAAAATAAACAAAAACAGAAAACAAACTAAAAAAAAAGCTATTACAACTTTCTGGGAGCAATCAAAAGCTGCTCAACCAGACTGGTAGTGATCAGGAGCTATCAATAGCTCTCTGTCAAGAGCTACGCAGAGCTCTACCTAGAGCAATCACTACTTTTACAAATAACAAACAGCTGATGTTGTTCAGGAGCTACTAGGAGCTCAGAGAGAATATTCTTCTCACAGTCTACTACTGCAATCTTCTTCTCTGACTTCTTCTCTCAACTTTTTCTCAATTGACAAAACGAACTACCTTCAATTCACTTTGTCCAAGACAAACATTCCCTCTCTAAATTTTGAAATCACATGCCTCAGTAAATGCTGAGTTCAAAATCAGCTACCTTAATTAATTCTGGAGTTGTCAAGGGCTGCAGGGAGGTTCCCCAAAACAAAAGGGCTCCTAATGGGTAGGTGAAGGTTGCAGGGGGTCTGACGGATGAGTAGAGGCTCAGGAAACATTAAATTCCAACAATACTCATATGATATTGATACATCCCATCTTCCTGTTCCGATTCCACAATTAGCAAAATTGACATTCCAGCCTTTGACACTGGTACCATGGCCGATGAAAGAATTTCTCCAATTATAGAAACCAAGAATGATGATTCGCAAGGATTGTGATGTAGAGAGCACCTCACTCTCTCTCAATACTCCACCGTTCGGTGACCTGCAAGTTATTTTCTAAGAAACATCCATGAAGATGCAACAACAACTAATAATCCAAACACAAAAAAACTCAAACCGAGAACACATATCCATTTACACAGTGACATGCATGATAACATATACAGTAAACAACAATCTTCCTTATTTCCATTCTCATTCCTTTCTCCCCCCATACAAATGAATCGTAGTCTCTTCTTTATTCACCCCCAACCCTAAAAATAAACCCAAAAACTTGCGCTTCTAGAAAGAAGGCAGAACAAGTCAAAAATAGAGCCAGACTGAAGCTGACCGTTACAAACCAAAAAGCATGAATAGCTAAAAAAAGTAAAGAGTAGATAGGTAGTGGGAGACCACAATTAATCAGCAGTTACATTAGATTGACTACTGATTTACTGGTTCTAACCAACAACACACCTTGCCTGGATAGTGGATCACCAGACTGAATCTACTATACATCTCAAAATGTTATCTATAGAAGACCTAGTAGTTCAAACAAATGTTTCTGCAGGGATGGAGAAGGAAACTGTAAGTGAGACTCCTAAGTCAATGAGAATTGTGCAACTTTCATTTCAAGAGGAAGAAAGCTTGTGTGAAATAGAGAAATCCAATTTTAGGATCCAATTGCAAAAGTTGAAGCATCAGAAGTAGCCTCAGACTTTGACACGGTTACAATGACAGACAAAAATGTTTTTCCTGTTATAGAATCAGAAAATAATGATTTACTAGGAATGACTCACACCAAGACTAACCTGGTTCAGCTAGATGGAGATACTCTACTGGAGCATATATCATATGTAGAAGACTCAAAGGTTGTGACCAAGGTTTCTGTAGGGATTGAGAAGGAAACTTCAAGTGAGACTCTTCAATCAACAAGAGATTTACAACTCCCAATTGAAGAGAAAGAGGCCTTAAGTTTGCATGGAAATGAAAATAAAGTCTAATGGTTCAAATTCCAGAAAATGAAGAGGAAGATGCCTCAAGCTCACATGAAACTGATAAATCCAATCTTATAGTTGCAACTTTAGAAGTTGAAGAGGAAGATGCCTCGAGCTCACCCGAAATTGATAAACCTAATCTTACAATTCCAATTCCAGAAGATGTCTCAACTTTTGACATGGGTGTAGAGGTAGCTGAGGATGGTTCTCTAGTTATGGAAACTGGGAATAACAAATTAGGGGAGAAACACCAACACTGTGCCTGCCCTGGTTCCACAGGTAGAAGCTACTCTAAATAACTTTAAGCATTAAAACATCACTTATTTCTCTTTTTTTCTTTCTGTATTTTTTGAGTTACCAGTTTTTTCCCAATAATATCCCATTTAATTGAATCTATATTTATCTGTTGGTATGATGAGAAAGATATTTCTTTCTATGGTGTAAACAGATGAAAGCTCAATTTGAAACATTTGATAATTGAGCTCCATATTATACAAAAGGAGTCCAGGG
The DNA here is from genome assembly GCA_007115665.2 of Sequoiadendron giganteum. Taxonomy (NCBI): domain Eukaryota; kingdom Viridiplantae; phylum Streptophyta; class Pinopsida; order Cupressales; family Cupressaceae; genus Sequoiadendron; species Sequoiadendron giganteum. The sequence goes on along the minus strand of CM021100.1, from coordinate 459,347,307 downwards.
TTATAGCTCAATAAGAAGACCCACTACCTCAATGGATATGTCAAGTATAACCTAAGTTTAATGCCTAACTTAAAGAGTTCATTGCATGGTTACTATGCCTCTGATTTGATCAGCCAGACCCTTTTGAAGCTCAGGCTTTGAATTTGGCCTGAAACAACAAAAGCTCAATAAAAAGGGAAATATAAATTAAATTGGTTAAACTCAGTAAGATCATCTTTAAATTGGCTTATTTCTTGTTGCATGTCCTATTTTACATGTGTGATATGTGTACTCTTCATGTATATCATGTGTGTAAGCCTTCTCTCAAGTATCTTGTGTGACCTTGATTGGGCATTGTGACCATCTCCTAGCATGGTGGGAGTGGACCTTTTGGTTTCACGTGGTAGGGTGGTCTGGAAACATCGTTGGGGTTTGGAGCCATCGGTATCTCCTCTTCATGTTCTTTATGTTTATGGTTAGTTCAATTTCTTAATTGGATAATTCTTGAAGGATATTTGAGTCTTTTATCTATGTAATGGTAAATAATTGTAAAATAACCTCTCTTTTGAGATGGATTGTAACTGAATAATTTCATTAGTGGATTAGCCTTAGTTAAATGTCTTGGTGTTGGTGTTAGGCATGATTATAAGTGACTGATTTTATGTGTATTATTTGAGAATTTTAAATGAACTTAGGAACATTTATTTTGGGTTTAAATGAATTTAATAATGCATCTGGGTAGCTTGGTGTTGCATCTAGGTGGTCTGGCTTACTTAGGAGTCATCAAACTCACCTGAAAAGTTCCTAAATGTGTTTGGACCACAGAAGCAGAAATCTACGAAAAAATTTGATTAATCGCAATTTTTAAAAATCTGCAGGCTAGACAATTTTTAAAAAATATGTAGGCTAGATGATTTTTTCCCCAATCTTTTTAAAAAATATTTGACTTTTTGGTCAATGATTTTTTCCCATTTAAAACTGCAAAATAACCAAAAAACGCATTTAAAACCTACAAAAAAACATGAATAAAATCGTGTTGATTTTCATGTGAAAAAAAAAATGATGACACCATAGCTTGTTGCTTACTATTATGCTTTGATAGATATTTTCCAAGAATCCATAGCTTGTTCGAAAGCGCCTGTTTTAGGCTTTTAGCCATAGCAGCAAGGCAATGAATAGTTTGATAAAATGCTTTGGTAAACATGTATGAAAAATGTAGGAGCATAGACAAGGCAATGAACTGTTCGAAAAAATGCCCCAAAGAAATGATGTCTCATGGTGATGGAATGCCATATCAACCATCACCATGAGACCACATTTCTTTGAGTCATTTTTTCAAACTGTTCACTACCTTTTTTATGGCTTGTCATGGCCTTCCATCACCATGAGATCACATTTCTTTGAGGCATTTTTTCAAACAGTTCACTACCTTGTCTATGTTATTGCTTACTATTATGCTTTGACAGATTTTTTCCAAGCATCCATAACTTGTTCAAAAGCACCTATTTTAGGCTTTTAGCCATAGCAGCAAGGCAGTGAACTGTTTGATAAAATACTTTGGTAGACATGTATGAAAAATGTCATAGCATAGATAAGGCAGTGAATTGTTTGAAAAAATACCTCAAAGAAATGTGGTCTCATGGTGATGGCATTCCATCACCATGAGACCACATTTCTTTGAGGCATTTTTTAAACAGTTCACAACCTTGTCTATGCTATATCTTATTGTTATGATTTGATAGATTTTTTGCAAGCATACATAGCTTGTTCAAAAGCACTTGTTTTAGGCTTTTAGCCATAACAACAAGGCATTGAACCGTTTGATAAAATGCTTTGGTAGATATGTATGAAAAATGTTGTACCATAGACAAGGCAGTGAATTGTTGGAAAAGATGCCTCAAAGGAATGTGTTCTCATGGTGATGAAATGTGATGGTCCATCACTATAGGCATTCATCGTGGCATTCCATCATCATGAGACTACATTTCTTCTTTGAGGAATTTTTTCAAATAGTTCATTGTCTTGTCTATGATATTGCTTACTATTATGCTTTGATAGATTTTTTCCAAGCATCCATGTAGCTTGTTTTAAAGCACATGTTTTATGCTTTTAGCCATAGAAGCAAGCCAGTTAACTATTTGATCAAATGCTTTGGTAGAGATGTATGAAAAATTTTGTAGCATAGACAAGGCAGTGAGTTGTTTGCAAAAATGCCTCAAAGAAATGTGGTCTCATGGAATGCCATGACAAGCTAATGCAATTGGCAGCTGCTCCTAGTTATTAGTTATGCAATGTGAAGTAATTGCTTAATTGCTTAGACTTTGTAAAAAACTATCTTGTAATTGAAATTTTGTCATCTATCAGCATCCAGTTATTAGTTGTGCAATGTGAAGTAATGCTTTGAGTTTGAAAGATGTGCAATGCAATGAATGTAATTAGCATTATGAATATAAATTAAAAAAATCTATTTTCTACAATTCATTAGTTAAATTCGTTATTTTATTTTCTCTCTATATCTCTATGCTATGGAAATGCCTTTCAATTTTTAAAAAATAGTTTTTATCTCTTGTTCTACAATTTTTTACTTTTTTTTTAAATCCGATTTTTTCCCGATTTTTCAAAAAAATCTTATACTTTTGGTTTGCCGATTTTTTCCCCAAAATATTTTTTCTGCTATGGAACTTTGGACAACCTTTTTAGTAGATGGTAAACCTGATCTATACCAAGGAAACTTGGTTGATAGTGGGGTGACTTGGTTTTGAGTGTTGATAGACACAAAATCAACTATCTATAGTTGGTGGCCTAGTTTTGTGTTGGGGTAGCTTCATTCTCCATACAAAAAATAGAATTTAAATGCTCCCTACCATAGTTATCTAATGTTTTTTCTAGCCTAAAGCCTCTGTTAGATCATTTTTATTCCTCATACATTTCTCGTGACTATCGTTTTTGTCGACTAGACCTTCAAAAACCTAATCAAAAGATCTCTCAAGACTTGATCGTTCTTCTAGGTTTTCGGACCTCGTATAACTAAACCATGTAAATAGAAGGTTTTTGTCATGGTCCTAAGGGTCTAGTGGTACTAATGTTTTCCTTAATTTTATTCATTGAGTACTTGTGGTATTTCTTGCATTTTTCTGTGTGCATTCTTTCAAAGTTGTTTGGTTGTTAAACCTAGGGTTAGGGAGATTGTACACCTAGTCTTGTGAATCCTTGGGAAGTTTGCAAACCTTCATGGTTGACCTTGTTTATGTCCTCAAAAATTCCCTTAGTTCATGAGGTATTATTTTGTAGTATCCTTTAGTTTTTGTGATATCACATTGTGATGATATGTCTTGGGAAGTGTGTGGTTGTCTGAAAGTGACCTATTGTCATTCCAACTAGTGGATAGTTTTTGCCTCTTGATTAGGAAAATTCAGGCGAATTTTTTACCTTTCTTATATTTTTTAAGTGAATCTAGATGTTGCTTTGAGGTTGATGATTCCCTCATCCTATCTTGGAGTTGTATTGCGAGAGACTGTAATCATGGGTTGTAATGGATTGTCATGTAGGTTTTGTTTTATCTCTCTCCCATATGTTCATCATGGTGGATTTATCCCATGAGTAGTTATTCTTTTTTTCCACCTTTATTATGCAATGGTGAGGTCATCTGGATGTTTTTTTATTGTATCATTGTGTTTCATATGACACATGTGTGCAGGTTGTTGTGCAAGTGCAACATGTTGATGTTGTATCTTTGGTGTTGTGGTTGTTGTTTAAAAAAAAATTGTTCGATGAAGTTTCTTCTCGTGCTTTGGTTGGGGCTAATGAGACTGATTAATAGCTAGTTTTCTCTTGCTTAGTTTATACCTTTTAGAAATTTCAAGTTGTTTATTTCATATACATTATTCTTGAACTTATACATGTATTTTTATATCCTTCATGCAATCTAAACCAGATCTTGGTGAATGGAAATATGATTATAATATGTTAGTATTTGGGTAAGTGCACCAAGATGGTTCCCAAAAAGGGGATTTAAGTGGACAATTTTTTTCTAAAATCAGGAAATACTGACCTTGGATGTGAAATTGAGGATACTTAGACTCAAAATTTTGAGATGGAACAAAAAGAAGGATTCAATTGCTCTTAGTCTACTTTCTAAACTACTAATTTATTTTGAGAATGGTTGAGATTAAGGGGTTCAAACGAGGGACGTACACAAACTGGTGTTGTTTTTGTCAGAAAAACATAACATAGCAACTCTTGTACGACCCTCGTACAGTGAACTTTTTTTTAGTATTTTTAAAATCGCAACTGTCAGAAGTTAGCTAATAGTATGTAGTTGATGCACAATTTTTCTAATAATTTTTTAATGAATATTTGATTTTTTACTAATTTACGAAGTGGACATATCCTGAAAATAGAATTTTGGCCATGCTATGCCTACAAATTTTGGAAACTAATTGATTTGTTTTTTTTTTTTAATTTTTTAATTTTGTAGAATGGAGTCTTGTTTCTAAAAATGTAATTTATTTGAAAAACTGATGAACGATTAATTTATAACGAAAAAAATACCAAACACTGCTTTTTGGCAAAAAAAAAGACATACAGATAAAATAAATTATGGATGGAAGACTTAAAATTTTCAGAAAGTGAAAAAAGTTACATCGTTGGATAGCTAGGAGATAACCCAACATTACCCATGTGCTCACTTTTTTTGATATTGAACCACGTGCAATCCTGACGGTGAGCACGAACTCGATTATGAGAAATATGGTGGATTTTTTAAAAACATGTCTCTGGTCGTTGGGAATGCCCTCCAAGCCTTTAGGTTGGTATTCCAAGGCAAATACCAAGCTTAAAGTTTGGTAATTCCCAAAGCAAAATATCACGCGAGCGCGTTATAACGCGCTTCTGTTATATCTCACTTTTGACATGGTTTTTGCTTCTGCGGGGAACATGTCTACTAGCACATAATGCGAGCACATTATAACGCGCTCTTGTTATGTCTTACTTTATGTTAAATGCTAATATATTAATGTATGCTGATATATTTTTGTGTACATGTATGTATGTATGCTTGTATGGATGTAAGATTATATGTGCATATGTATTATGCTTGTATGTATGCATTTATGTATGTCTTTAGACGAAGAGAGAATTTAGAGAGAGTTTAGAGAGATGGAGATGGGGTCGAAGTGAGAGTTTAAGAGAGAGGGAGTGGGAGAGAAGGGGTTGGATTGAGGGATACTTAGCTAGGTAGGGTGGGAGGGATAGAAGGAGGGAGAGAGAGAGAGGGGGTGGGAGAGAGAGAATTGAGGGAGAGGGAGAGGAGAGAGAGAGAGAGGGGGGGGGAGAGAGAGAATTGAGGGAGAGGGAGAGAGAGGGGGTGGAGAGAGAGAATTGAGGGAGAGGGAGAGGGAGAGAGAGAGAGAGACAAATAGAAAGAGAGGTTATGTAGGTAGGGTGTGAAATGGAGAGACTTGAGAGTGTGAGAGGGAGAGACTTGAGAGATAGGTAGTGAGAGGGAGTGTGAGAGAGATGGAGTGTGAGAGAGAGGGAGTGGGAGAGAGAGGGAGTGTGAGTGAGAGACCTGAGAGAGGGAGAGGGTGTGAGAGGGAGTGACCTGATAAAGGTAGAGAAAGAGGGGGGTGGAGTGAGAGGGACTTATCTAGTAGGGTTGGAGGGATAGATAGAGAGAGGGGAGAGAAACAAAGAGAGAGTTACCTAGGTAGGTTGCCAGAGGGAGAGACCTTAGAGAGAGAGGGGGTGGGAGGAAGAGACATGAGAGAGAGGGAGAGAGAGGTAGTGGGAGAGAGTGAGATGGAGTGGGAGGGACATAAAGAGAGATAGATAGAGAGAGTGAGAGAGGGTGGTAGGGATTGATTGAACGAGAGGTACATAGAAAGAGGGAGATGGTAGATAGAGACAATTAGAGAGGGTGGGAGGGAGGGAAGGAGGGAGATGTGAGATGTATAGATAGAGAGAAAGTGATAGGGATTGAGGGTATAGGGTTGAGGGATTAAGGTGGAGGACCTATACGGTTGATGGTTTCTAGGGTATTAGGGTTTAAGGTTTGAGGGTTGAGGGAATAGGTTTGATGGTAGAGAGTATCTGGTTGAGGGTATAGTGTAGAAGGTTTAAGGTTTAAGTGTTTAGGGTTGAAGGGTTTTGGGTTAAGGGTTTAGGGTTTAGGGTTAAGGGTTTACTTGGTTGAGGGTAGAGGGTAGAGGGTTTAGGGTATAAGTTTGAGGGTATATGGTTGAAGGATTAGGTTCAGGCTCCAATGTAAGGGGTAGAGGGTTTAGGGTTTAAGGATTGAGGGTTGAGGGATTAAGGGTTGAGGGTTGAGAATTGAGGGTTGAGTGTTTAATGTATAGGATAAAGGGTAGAGGGTTAAGGGTTGAGGGTTGAAGATTGAGGGTTTAAGGTATAGGGTCTAGGGATTAGGGTTGAGGGTCCAATATATAGGGTAGAGGTCAGGGATAACTTTAGTGGTGAATCTTCACCAATTGGAAAATATTTCAAACCAGGACCTCCAAAAATGGCGAATAATACAGGCTAGAAAGGATGCCAAATCACCAGGTTTTTACCAAAAAGAAAATTGTCTCGATTAATTTGCCAATGTATTATTTTTTAAATGACACATCGTCGGATTTGATTCACCAATAGTTTATATTGTAATTACAAATATTACTTATATTCGCCAGTAATTTTTTATTCTTATGTAATGAATTTTTATGGTATATTCACCACTAATAATAATTTACCATTTCATTTTAGGGATATTTTAGCCTTTAATAGTTTTATTATTTATTGTCATCAATTAGTGTTTTAATCAAATGGCTGCAAGTGAATTTCGTGACTTTATTTGCATGTGCCTTTTAAAAAGGTTGTTGAGACCCAAAATTTGTTTTGGGCCACACGATTAGATTTGATCATGTGGCCCAGAACAAATTTCGGGACTCAACAACCTTTTTAAAAGGCATGTGCATATAAAGTCACGGAATTCACTAAGTAATGGAATTCACTAAGTGCATATAAATCGGCGTATCGGCAGGACATCCCTAAGTGTCTCACTGATGATGTTTAGTCACACCGATATTCACTCATGGAATGAACATGCACTGCAACCGTCTAATTTAAACTGCAGCCGTCTGATTTAAAAGCTAATCAATGGTAGAATTTTCAAGTTTTATTTAGTCTTAATTTTCAAGTGAATTTTTAAAAAACACTTCATCCGTGTGTGCTTTAAAAGCTGCCCCTTGACCCCGCTGGTGGCTACCGCCCCAGGGACCCTACTTCAATATTAAAAAAAACAAAACAAATATGGGGGAACTACACCGACCAACGATGCAAATTTTTAAAGGAGAGATTTGCCATTGTAATTAATCATTTTACTGATTATTCACTAGGATTCGCCAGTGTGATTATTTTTTTTTACCAATTATTCATTAAGATTCGCCAGGATTTTACAAATTTTTGAATAATGTGCATAAGATTCACCAATGAAAATTAATAATTTTTTCAAATATTAGGAAAGATTCGCCAGGATTTTACACCTTTGCTGAGGGGGGGGGTTATTTAAAGTTATCCCTGGTAGAGGTTATAGGGGTTGAGAGATTAAGGGTTGAGGGATTAGGGTTTAGGGTAGAGAGTATTGGGTTGACAGTAGAGGTTAGAGGGTAGAGGGTAGAGGGTAAAGGGTTTAATAGTTTAGGGTTTAAGGGGTTAGGGTTGAGGGTTGAGGGTTTAGGGTTGAGTGTTTAAGGGTTTAAGGGTCAAGAGGGTTGAGGGATTAGGGTAGAGATTTTACTAAGTGGGTTTAAGGGTTGGGGGATTAGGGTTGAGGGTAGAGGGTAGAGGATTGGCGGTAGAGGGTAGAGGATTTATGGGTTAGGGTTTAAGGTTTACAGATGAGGGATTAATAGG
>CM021100.1:459318600-459336181 GCA_007115665.2 Sequoiadendron giganteum | reverse complement strand
TCTCTATCTCCATCTCTCCCACTATCTCTTTCTCCCCCTCTCCCTCTCCTCCCTCTCTCCCTCTTTCTCTCCCACTCTCTCTTTCTCCCCCTCTCCCTCTCCCTCCCTCTCTCCATCTTTCTCTCCCACTCCCTCTCCCTCCCTCTCTCCCTTTTTCTCTCCCACTCTTTCTTTCTCCCACTCTCACCCTCTCTCCCTCCCTATCTATCTCCATGTCTCCCACTTTCTATTTCTAACCCTCTGCCTCTCCCTCCTTCTCTCCCTCTCCCTCCCTCTCTCTCTCCCACTCTCCCTCTACCTCTCTCTCTCTCACACACACACACACACAATCACCTTTGTTTCCTCTACTATAAGGGTGCAAGGGAAATATATAGAATTAGGATAGAGGGTAAAGACAAAGAGGGAGAACAGAGAAAACCATATTTCACATAACGCACTCGCCTTTTGTACTCCACTAAAACGGTAAAAAACTCTATATAGTCGTGATTTCAAGGGCCATAGTCTACATATTCCCCTGCTTCTACATGTGCTCCAACAAAAAGTAGCTTTTTGATGATGTTGTGAAGTGTGCAAGCATGTTTTTCACATTCCATCACCTTTTCCATGGTCTTTCTATCACCTTTGCATGAAATAGCAAATTTTCCACGTTGAAAGACATATATTATCAATTGGAATTTGAATTCCATTGAAAACTGATATACAATTGAAGTTTGGAGGGGAACAAGCTTTTGAACAAGTCAAATTGTTGTGGATTTTGAAGAAAGAAGAAGCTAAGGCTACATAATTGGGTTGAACTCCTCCATTTGAAAGTCTAGTTTTTTAGGTATGTGAAGTCTTTACACATTTTCCTTCATTCTATTATGGCTTTCTTTCATTTTTTTTTGTCATTATAACCTTAGGTTGTCAATGCATATTTTAAATTACCATTATATACACAATTATATACACTTGCCAATTACCATTTTAAACTTGATGCAGAGCATCTACCAGGATCCACAAATCATCAAGGGTACCTCTGACCCTAACTTAAATTAAAGAAGATCAACAAATAAACTCAATCATCTTTTCATCAAAACATTATAATTTGGTTTCAACTCTTTGTCAAACTCAAAAAAATAGATTAACCATCATAAAATTGATTGTAACATAGCATAAAGTTGATTAGAAACTCTTTGTCTGACTCAAAAAAATAGATTAACCTTCAAAACACCTTGAAAATGTTGAAAATAACTGATTACAATCAACTAGGTTCCTCAAAACATCAACCAATGATTATGTCATTCACAAGTTGTCCTAAATCTACCATAATGGCACCATTGTTTGCAAACACAAACTATAATTCTTAAGGCACAACCAAACCATTATTTGCTTAATACATCTTTGTTTGAGTTAGTACAACAAAAATGAAACCTTTCAGAAGTCTGACCTTACACACAAACTTAGTTCCTTTGTTCACTTTCCACATTACTAGTAGCCAACCATCTACAAACTATCACATGTATCTCCCAAACCATGCACACACTTCAGACTATGATACTCATTTTTGATGCAAAGTTAGAGGACCCAAAACCATTGAAGATGTCAACTTGCCTTCAAGAGGCATCTAACAAGATTAAAAATTCCTAATGGACCAATCCCAACACTCCTCCAAGCTGGACAACAAACAAAAACACTATTTCCCACATTTCACTCTTGGAATCTAGTTATTGTGCAAAACCAGTTTTGCGCCCTTAACTGCAAAAATTTCCAAAACACCAAAAAAATAAAATTATTCTAGCACCCATTTTAGAGTTGCAAGACATACCTTAACCCATGATATCACTCCTTTGGGACAAATTTAAGAAAACTGACCTTTTCACTATTTTAGGCCTCTAAGTAGGCCAATTTTACAAAGGAACTACCCTTAGATCCTCACACCAGACTTCCAAACCCAAAAAAAGTCTTTAATTAGGTCTCAAAATAGGAATATTTTTTAGGTCTTAGGACCTTACCCCCTCAACTAGGCTTCCAATACAAAAACCCCCATTTTTTAATGCAAAGAGGGATGGTTTATAGAAACTCCTATACCCGGGCCTTCCCAGACCATTCCAAAGCATGAAACATCTTCAAAATACCCTGCAAAAGGTCAAAAGTTCATTACATAGACCACTCCTTCAACACTTTTTCAAAATCACTCCTTGGTTCCTCAAATTCTCATGGAAAAGTGCTTGTTTCAGCCTAAGAACCCCATCCTATTGTTTATGCAGTTATTGTAGATGAAGACAATGAAGAGGGAACAAACTATTACTTGTGTTGTTGTGTTGAGACCAAAAAGAAATTGGAGGCCCCAGTTATAGATGGAGAAAACATCGAATACCCTATAGGCTCAGTTGTGGTTACTGGAACATGGCTTAGAAGGTACCCACATTCAAGTGTTAAACATTGGCTATTTCAAGACTTTGACATGTATCGTAAGATTCTTCATTACTCGAACCTTGTTGTGGAATCCAATGTTCATTTGACCAAATATGGGGGTATACCTTTGAACAAGACGTTATGGAAGGTCTGTGAGTCTGACCATGAGGCAATACTTGACACAGTAAAGAGTAGAGCAGACCTAGATGGTTTGTTGGATTAATTTGTAAGTATATGCACATTAGTTCTTATTAATTTATACTTGTATGCACATTAATTTTTTTGATGCCAATGCTATCATCTTCTTTTACAGTGATTGGTGTCCCCTTGCAAAAAATGTAGATATATGAGCCATCCAAGAGAATGTCAGCCATAAAAGCAATGCAACATCCTTATTTTGATGCCTGCATGCAACATCTATAAGTGCCTTCCATCTATTTTTATTTCATTTCCATTTTGGATGCTCTTTGTCTTTCTCTTTTAGTTTGTGTATTTGTAAGTAAACTACTAAAAATTGATTGATCTTTCGTTGCAGAAAATGTTGATTTAAGAGCCATCAAAGAGAATCTCAGCCAAAAAAGCAATGCAACATCCTTATTTTGATGATCTTGACAAATCTTAATTTTAATTTCAAGTGATTATAAAAGTGTGTGTGAAGCTTAGCGAGGGAATGTCAAGTTACTCATTTGAAGTTAACCTCATAATGAGCACCTATGATGTAGACATTTAAAGAGAATCTCGAATGTATGAGTGACATTGTAAAAGATCTGTGAGAACGAAGTGCCTAAGTCATTGTAATAAGACTTAATTACATAATGAGATATACTCAAATATTGTAAGGTTTGAGTTCATGTTTGGTGTAGTAGCACCTTGTTCTGTAAATGCGTTGAATAGGAAAATTTACAAACTTTGAATTTTGAAATGTAAACAATGTGAAAAAGGTCATATAAAGGTCATGTAAACAATTTGCAACTTTTTTTCTGCAACTCGTGTGATGAAGCGGACTGTTCCAACATGTCCGAATAGGTATGTTTATGCTAGGCATGGTCCTCTTTCACATTGAAACACATGGAATCGCTATGAGCTATGTTCCACCGGATGGATCCCTTAAGGGTCCAAAGTGCAAAATGGCTGCAAACTTTAGTATGCTATTACTCGTATATCATGATGCTTAGAAACTTCTCGTCTGATTTTATAGGATCATGTTGAGCCCCTCTACAAAAACCTCTCTTGGTTTTGGCTATCTCGAAGTGGTTTTCCCATGGTGGTTGATTTTCACTTGATGGAAAAAGCATCAAATGCAAGCAGTGCAAAGTTGCAAAGTGGTGCAACTTTCGTTCTACAACTTGTGTGACCAAACTAACTACTCCAACGCATCCGAAAAGATATTTTTATGCTAGGAATGGTCCTCTTTCGCACAGAAACACTTGGAATCACTCTGAGCTATGTTCCATCGGATCGATCCCTGAAAGGTCCAAAATGCAAAATGGCTGCAAACTTTAGCATGTTATTACTTAGATACCGTTACACTTAGAAACTTCTCATCTAATCCTATAGGATCGTGTTGAGCCCCTCTACAAAAATCTCTCTCAGTTTTGGCTATCTTGGAGTGGTTTTCCCATGGTGGCAGATTTTCACTTGATGGAAAAAGCATCAAATGCAAGCATAGCAAAGTTGCAAAGTGGTGCAACTTTCGTTCTACAACTTGTGTGACCAAAATAACTGCTCCAACGCATCCAAATAGGTATTTTTACGCTAGGCATGGTCCTCTTTCACACCGAAACATGTGGAATCACTCTGAGCTATGTTCCACCAGATCGATCCCTGAAGGGTCCAAAGTACAAAATGGCTGCAAACTTCAGCATGCTCTTACTTGGATACTGTTACACTTAGAAACTTCTCGTCTGATCCTACAAGATCCCATTGAGCCCCTCTACAAAAACCTCTCTTGGTTTTGGCTATCTCGGAGTGGTTTTCCCATGGTGGTGGATTTTTACTTGATGGAAAAAGCATCAAACGCAAGCAGTGCAAAGTTGCAAAGTGGTGCAACTTTCGTTCTGCAACTCGTGTGACCAAAATAACTACTCCAATGCATCCAAAAAGATATTTTTATGCTAGGAATGGTCCTCTTTCACATCGAAACACATGGAATCACTCCGAGCTATGTTCCACCGGATCGATCCCTGAAGGGACCAAAGTGCAAAATGGCTGCAAACTTCAGCATGTTATTACTTGGATACCGTTACACTTAAAAACTTCTCATCTGATCCTAAAGGATCATGTTGAGCCCCTCTACAAAAGCCTCTCTTGGTTTTGGCTATCTTAGAGCGGTTTTCCCATGGTGGCGGATTTTCACTTGATGGAAAAAGCATCAAATGCAAGCAGTGCAAAGTTGCAAAGTGGTGCAACTTTCGTTCTGCAACTTGTGTGACCAAACTAATTGTTCCAATGCATCTAAATAGGTGTGTTTACGCTAGACATGGTCCTCTTTCACACCGAAACACGTGGAATCACTCTGAGCTATGTTCCATCGGATTGATCCCTTAAGGGTCCAAAGTGCAAAATGGCTGCAAACTTCAGCATGCTATTACTTGGATACCATTACACTTAGAAAATTTTCATCTAATCCTACAGAAAGGCGTTGGTCCCCTCTAGAAAAACCTCTCTCGGTTTTGGCCTTCTTGGAGTGGTTTTCTCGTGGCGGCGGATTTTCACTTGATGCAAAAAGTGTCAAATTCAAGTTGTGCAAAGTTGCAAAGTGGTGCAACTTTTGCTCTACAACTTGTATGACCAAAATAACTATTCCAACGCATCCAAATAGGTATTTTTATGCTAGGCATGGTCTTTTTTTGCATCGAAACACGTGGAATCGCTCTGAGCTACGTTCCACTGGATCGATCCCTGAAGGGTCCAAAGTGTAAAATGGCTGCAAAATTTAGCATGCTATTACTTGGATACCGTTACACTTAGAAACTTCTCGTCTAATCCTACAAGAAGGTATTGGGCCCCTCCAAAAAAACCTCTCTCGGTTTTGGCTATCTTGGAGTGGTTTTCTCCTGACGGCGGATTTTCACTTGATGGAAAAGTGTCAAATTCAAGTTGTGCAAAGTTGCAAAGTGGTGCAACTTTCGCTCTGCAACTCGTATGACCAAACTAATTATTTCAATGCATCTGAATAGGTATTTTTATGCTAGGAATGGTCTTTTTTTGCACCAAAACACGTGGAATCGCTCTGAGCTATGTTCCATCGGATCGATCCCTTAAGGGTCCAAAGTGCAAAATAGCTGCAAACTTCAGCGTGCTATTACTTGGATATCGTGATGCTTAGAAACTTCTCGTCTAATCCTATAGGATTTTGTTGAGCCCCTCTACAAGAACCTCTCTCGATTTCAGCTATCTCAAAGTGCTTTTCCGATGGTGCGGATTTTCACTTGATGGAGAAAGCATCAAATTCAAGTAGTGCAAAGTTGCAAAGTGGTGCAACTTTCGTTCTACAACTTGTGTGACCAAGCGGACTATTCCAACACATCCAAATAGGTATGTTTATGCTAGGCATGGTCCTCTTTCACACTGAAACACATGGAATCACTCCGAGCTATGTTCCACCGGATCGATCCCTTAGGTTGGAGGAGTCTAAAGTTGCAAATTTGTAAGTTGCCCAGTACTACTCCAGCTCAAGCGCTTAACCACAAAGTTTTTTCCACAAGGTTAAGCCCACTTAGCTTGCAACCCCATTTGCAAAACCTTTAGCAAGTGTTTTTCCTTATGAAACATTCATTATAGAGCCCCTTTAGCTCATCAATTGATAAGTAGGAGGTATTTTCTACAATGTGTCAAATTATGATATTGCTATCAGGATTCAATTGTGTAGTTTTTGAGTATAAAAGAGAATAGGAAGGGAAGATCAAGGTAATCAATTTGCGAGCTTATTTTTATTATTGAATTACCTAGTGTGGGATTGGTCTATGTGAGAAAAAATTTATAATATGGGAGTATACGTTTCAAGCATATAATCCAGAAAGGACTCAAAGTTAGATGCATGAGTACAAAGTATCGATCAGCAAAGGCATCCCAATTCTCAAGGCCTATATATCAATGATAGGCATATTTATATTCAAAGCTAGCACATGATTTTAATTGATTAATTAGAAACAACTATTATATTTATTTATCAAATTTCCATTATCAAATTAATATTTGAATTAGATTTCATATTCAGAATTTATTTCATTTATAATTTGGGGACTCCGTTATCTATCTTAATAATATTGGATGACAACCTTTGTCAATCCAATAAGAAATAAATCAAAAATCTATTGATCTAGAGGTCGAGTCATTACATTGGTATTAGAGCGAATGAACCTGCTAGCCTTTGGGTATTGCAACAAATTGACTTTCCATTAGAAGCATGGCAACCGATGATAGTGGTTGGCATTACTCAAGAAGGATGAACATCTTAAAGACATTTGCGGAAATCGGGACAAGTAACCTTCTTGTGGACTTAGGGTTGCAATATTTGATCTACAACATGTTCCACCATTTCTTCAGTAGCATCAAGAACACACATAATGAAGGTGTGTTTACAGCCATGAAATATTATGGTTTGAACTATCCAGAAGAGTGATGTTTTATCTCGACCACCCATATCTATACCATGGTTTGTTTGGAAACAAGGATGGCTTCTCTCTTCATCGGCATATACATTATTCCTCGATGTGTTCACACTAGTGTTACAAGACTTGGACTCACCTCGGACTTGACAAGCCAATTTTTGACTTGGACTCAGGCTCGGAGCCCAAACTTGACAAATAGAAAAACCTAAGAAATTCAAATATTTTCAAAGATTTAAAACTTGTTTCATGCACCCTTTAATAAATAAACCTTAAAGACACAATAGCATCATCAAATAGAAATTACTATGATCCCATACACAAACATACATCAATCACATAAGTATAAGCATTGATAAAAGATATTTGTATTAACATAGAAATTACCTTGAATACACGTAACTCATAACTATTGAACCATCGATTTAGAATGCAAATATGGATAGGCATCGATAAAAGATATTTGTATTAACCAAATAGCCATGTAGGCATAAATCAATATATATCGATATAAGTATGAAATATATTTAAAAAATAGCCATATAGGCTTACGAGAATGCCATATAGGCATACAATGTCAAATATGTCCAATAAAAAATATGTACAAAACTGCCATGTAGGCATACAACAAAGGACTCTGGAATCAAAAGTCATTGCTCTCCATGCCCTAGAAATAAAATATTTCCCTTTCCTTTTCGCTCAGATGGTGATAGGTCTGTCACTCATTTTTGCTATGCTCGTGGAGTGCTCCTGCTACTCCTCCGAGGGTTTAGTTCATGGTGAAGTTTTAACTATTACAATAAGAAGTAAAGACATGAATATATAGAAATTACATTATAAAAAATGATATATTTTCCAAAATAATCACTTACAACCATCTCATGATCTCTCTCCATGAGGCAAATATCCTCACGCCCATGCTCAGGCATGCTCAAGCCCTGTATAAACGATACAAATAGAAATTAACCTATGTGAATCAATAATGGTTTGATTTTTCACTAACTAACATCTATAACAACAAATGTAAATTGAAATTTACTAATTTGTCTCATACCTCTTCTATCAGAGCTATCGAGGATTGTATAGCAGATGTCACACCAATATCTATTGCCCTCATCACATTCGGAGGTGTATCGTCTTGCAAAAACTGAAAATAAAATAATAAAATATTCAATGTAATCAATGATGTGCATATAAACTACACAAATCTATTAAGTATTTGATTCATTAGTTAAGCTCTTTATTCTATTACCTGTGTGAAGGTTTGAGTAAATCCACCACCATTGGGAAGTGTTCCATCAAAACCTCCAATATTAGTCTGTTCAATATCCAAAATCGCATATTAAATTACCATTGGTAAAACAATGCTATTAACATGCAATAAATTTATAATTGTTTACTAGTTACATACCCTAGTGATAGGTGTACTGCAAAAATAGGTTGGTGGGGGGCCGGTGTATCCAATCTCAACACTATGACCCTACAATTTTATTAAAATCATAAAACATTTTTAGTTAATCTTGCATTTCAAAATCGAATTTAATAAATTAAATTCAATGAACACGTGCACTAACTTTTACCTGAGTGTCAATGCCATATGCCTCATGCAAAATTTTAGTTGTCGTCTCCATCTCCATAGCTGCAGATGGATCCTGTGTACCAGTCTCCTGAGTGTTGGTGGGGTCATATGAACAAGTAGCCCCACAAGATTGACACACATGTGTTCAAAGGCCACCACTCGAAGACTCCCCTGGATGGCACTATAGAATAGGGCTAGTATGATGGATGACACTCTGGGTCAAAGTGTTGATTGCCTGCAATGTCTCTACGTCAGCACTTTCCTTCACAACGGAAGGCATAACAACATGCTCATGAGGTGGCCTAGCGAGAGCTTGTCTACCCTGTCATGTAGGATCCGGCTATGCACTAGGTTTATCCTGAGCTGACCCCCCATCTCTCCCTTGGAAATCCCTCATATCAAAATAATTTGGGATTTTTTTCAATATGAACTCACTATATAGTTTCCTAAGGAAATATTGTGGGACCTCACAATTGTTGCACGGTGGGTAATCGAAGACCATGTACCACCTATCATAAAATTGGTCCTTCATTTGTTGGTGGTGGCACCAATGGATAGGAAACCTCTTCGCATTGAGGGTAAGATTTTGATTTGTGTGTGGGTCAGTGAATAATGAGCACAAATCACCTTTTGTAATTTTTAAATATTTCACATCCTTGTATGATAGTTTATTTGCATAATAGTCCCTAGCCGCCTGCCTCCTATCTTCCCATCCAGTTATCTATTTGCTAATTGAATCTATGTTTGTTAACATATATCTTTCAATGAATTTGTTAGGGTGATTCTTTCTGTGGTTGAACCATTTGGATCACTCAACCTATTGATCAAATCCTCAATTTGTTTTTTGTTGTTCTCAATTTCACTCATTAAATTTTGTTGACTGCCAGGAGGGGGTTGAGAGATTGGTGGAGGAGGTTGATGTTGTGGTTGATTTTGATCTTGAGGATTTGGTTGGTCTTCCTATTGAGGATTTTGAGGGTTTGCAGGTTAATTTGCATCTCCTAAAAATTCAAACAAATAGATATCAAATTCAACCTAAAACTAACAATTTCAAAACAAAACCATAGAATCCTTACCTCTCACACCTCCTCCTCGTTGTGGTGCCATCATTGTGAAGAAATATGGATTGTTGGTGAAGAAATCCTCCTAGAATGTGAGCGCGATATTGTGGGTTTTTGGTCGCGAGTACAACAAAAAAACCAGTTGAAATGCAAATGAGAGATTTGCATTTGTTTTTTTTGCTTTTAACATTCAATAATGCGAGCGCATTATAATGCGCTCGCATTATCTTTTTGTAGTTGTGGCCGTTGAGACCTTGCCTAGGTTTAATGGAGACATAATGTGAGTGCATTGTAGTTGTGGCTATTGAGACCTTGCCTAGGTTTAACGGAGACATAACACGAGTGCGTTATAACGTGCTCGCGTTATGGTTTTCAACTTTTTTTTTTAGGGTGTCCACGGAATTGCTACCCATTTCCATGCACCTGCCCATTTACATGGATTAATGTGTGAATGTCTATGAAATTTGATATGAAGTTGTGTCTGATTCATGGTTATTAATGGTGTGTATATGTTAGATGAAACTGGCTATTTGTATCCAGTAACCCATAGCAACTGTAGCACTCAGTCCACAACCAAAGGATTGTGCGAAGCAGTCAAGAGTTCAGATTGATGAATGTGCAGCAGTTCTAGAATAAATTAAGATGATCATTGACAAGGTTAGATTGTGAGTCACCAAGGCAATGAATAAATATGATAGAATAAGGGGTCAATATTGTTATACTCACATATAACAGTTTGATTATGTCTATGTCAAAACCGTTTGAGCAAGAGTCCTGCTTCAACTTCATTTCTATTGTTCTTTTGATTATAGTTTAGTTGCAAAAGACTCATTCACCTCCTATTCTTGAAGAGAGTGGACACTAGCATTTAGTTTTCTATTTCAGTTTTAGCTTTGAGTCCTTATGCAAATAAATCTCCTCCCATGCCTATATCTGGGGACTAATGGTTGAGGAGTAAATCTAGTTAGAGTTGCAGATAGATTGTATTTCCAAATTTTTATGCTTTAGCAAGACAATTGTTCACTTCATTGTTGCAATGGATATGGATTTCTGAATGATAAATCTATTTGAGATTATTTTCATATTATGAGTGTTCAATTTCAATGCAATGAAGATGTTCAGACTACTATTATGATTAGTTGATTTAGTAACTTTTAATTGGTATCAGAGCTTTGGTCATGGGTTCAAATCCCTCACTTGTGCTAGGGGGATTGTTGCATTGCGTGTGCCCTTGGTCTCCTTGTGTTTTGCAACACAACACTCTGGTTTGTGACATAGATTAACCACCTCTCATGGATTCATCAACTCTCATAGTTGTATCGGGCATTAAGAGGTCAATATTTTGGTGCAACAACAACTATAATTGCATTCCAATCTCTAGCATTGCATATTGATCTCTTTATTCTTTCCATTTGGCCTCTAGATCTTGGGTATCTCCATAGCCAGCTCTAACATGGTATCAAATCAGGTTGGGGGCCACTGAATAGTATTTTTTGAGAGATCTTGGTAAATATTGAAAAACTGAGTATGCTCTTCTCTTGCATCGTATGATGATCTAGAGAATAAAATAAAATTGATAAAAATACTAGTTTTTGGGGATTTCATTTTTTCACTTTATATTATAAGTGCATTTTGGGAGCTTGTTTCATTAGATTTAAGCTCACCATTACGTCCAGAGTGCCCGAGAAAGTTAGATCTACCTTATTTTGTCCCAATTGGACATTGAAGGCCAAATATACAAGGGTTTGAAGATTGGAGGTGGTTGCTAGATCTAGGAGGTAGCTACAACTTTGAAGCATTTTGAGTCAAAAAGGATAGTACCATTGTGCTTAGAAGGCCCAAAAACATACAAATCAATTTTAAAATCATTAATTTTGGAGAATGTTGTCCTCTGAGGAAATTTTTTTTGCTAGCTGCACTGTATGACCCAACCTGCATAGGGTGGTACAATATTAAAAAAATTCAAAAAAAATAAATATTTGGTTGATTAAATTTTTACAAAGTTTTTTATTTAAAAATAAAAAAGGAAAAAATCATGCATATAGCCATAGACTGTACCTATGACTTCAAGTACCAACGATACCCTACATTACGCAAGGGCTCACTAGGTTTCCATGTGGCACAGGTCAAAGGCCCCGATAGTAGCCCCGGTGGCCAGTTTTTAAAACCAACGGCTTAAAACTAAAAACCCAACAAAAATAAAAGAATATTACATCGCCTAGCAATAGATTCCTCCCTTGTTGAATAAGAAGAATATTCTATCTAGTGAATATTCCAACACTCTAAAGAATATTTTGGAAAACCCATGCATGTCGTTGACGGCCATCTAGACGTCAAATTTAAGTCTGCATTTTGTTGATGTCAGTGTTGCATCAGTGGCCATTTGAAAAAAAAATTAAATGGAGTTTTTTATTTTACATTCCAAATTTGAAGCTTCATAACTTGGTTGTCTGACCTTCTTTTTTCAAGTATTTTTTATTTGGGGCAAAAAAATTTGTTCTTCACAATAGTGCAAACACCTCCTAATTTAAATGCTTGGTTTACCAAAAATTGAACATTATCATAGGTGTTGATGCATTATTCTTATTTTGGGATTTTTTGGGGCTCTGTCTCACTCCTACGGTAACATTTTTTGGTGAATTATTTTTGAAAGTGTATAATTGTTTATGTAGTTTCTAGTGGTACACGATCCAATCGATCTCATTTTATGTAAAAAATTCACTTTGAGCTTGTTGCCAATTTTGGCATCTATATGCACTAAGATCAAGTCCAGTTCACTATTTTGGCAAGTGGGATCTGTAAACCCACTAAATATAATGTGCCAAATCATTTATTGCTAGGGCGTATTCTTGATTAATTTATTTGGGGGCCGGGGGTACTCTTGTGCTTTTTTTGGGGTGAGTCTCTTGATTGGTCTATTGTGTGACTAAAGTTGAGAAATTTATCATGGCTATCACAATGCATCCATCAATAATTGAATTGAATAGAGGGAACCATATAAGGCTTGGTGAGATTGTATGATGATGCATTTTGAATGGCTTAACCTCTTTCCCTACTTCTATGAAGTGGTTCCTAACCCACCAAATGAGTGGGAGAATAGAGAATGGTATCTTACTTGACTAGTTATATTCTTGAAGCTATGTGTCTTAATGTCAATACCAACACAAGGGAGATCCTCTCATATTTTAAGTCTCTAATTTCTTATTGGATGAAAAATTGGTTCATGCATGAAGATCCAAATGATGATCTTGTTTTGGATATGAAAACTCCTCTAGATGATTGTGATAATATTGCATATGATGAAGATACATTAAAAGTACTCAACTATTGGAAAAGTTTTGAACATGAAAGGGTCACCAAATATTCTACTTCTCCTTCAGAGACTTCATGTACTCCAACTAATGTTCACACTCAAGAATCTTGTGTGGACACATAATTTGGTGATGAAAAATGTATACCTATGACATTAATTGAGATCTCATCTCCTCTAACTATTGTTGAATTTCATGATTCTTGTGTTGTTATAGATATGGATTCTTATGATTCAGTGTAGAAATATCTTCATCTTCCAACTACATCTACTTCTGATGCATACTTGACTGACATTGGTGGATTATTTTTTGAGAATCATATTTCTAATTTGAGATACGCCAATGATTGTATACATTTTCTCTTTGATGAAGATGATTGTTCTTCAGTTGTTGTGAGGGAATACTCTTATCCTCTTCTTCATTCTCTACATGATCATTCTTCATAGTTTCACACAGTGTGGATACTTTTAGACAACATTTGGAGAAGGAATTTTTATCTTGAGAGGAGGTATATTTGCCTTTGGAGTGTGTTCTACATCCATCTCTAGGATATTCTGGATTGACATTTTTAGCTGTGTGGCCTAGAATGTATATTTGAAGTGTGTCTATTTTTGGCATTGACATCGAGACACTTAAGTGTAGTTAAGATAAATCACGTATATTATTATTCTTCCCACATCTTACTTTCAAGAATAGGAAGACATCCTGCATATCATCTTGGCTTTATTTCTTCCTAAGGGGAGGAACATTGTTCAACAATATTGGATCATCTTCAACATTAAATGTCAAGCTTCTATCCTTGCAAGAGACTCACCATTGAGGGGGGCCTACATGGTCTCTCTTTTTCTTCTCTTATGGAGGGGAATTTTTCCTCACATGGGGGTTTGTCCTTCTCATTCTTTGTTAAGAGTATTTTTTATATTTCATCTCTCTTTTGGGGAGGAGTTTTGTCCCATTGGGTTTTCTCCTTGTCTTCATTTGTGATAGATTACATTTTTGTTTGAACATGGGTTCCTAACATGGCCTGATAGCCAAGTCCCATCCTTGCATCTTTGTATTATTTGCATAATAATCTACTCTCTAAGTTGCACTTAAGGGGGGTGTTGATGTGAATAAATGTCTTGTACCTGATTAATTCACTTACTAGAGACTTAGGGGACATATTCACATGTTAAGTTTACTTAGGTCCTAAGATTATTTCTATAGGACTTAGTTGTCATGTCAATATTTTATCTTTTCCTAGGTAGTTATGATAAGTTGACTTATATCATAAGATTAAAACACTTGTCATAATCTTATGACATCTTATGTCTCACCTTGGCTATATAACCAAGGGGTTCTCATACATTGTAATATTGAGAGGAATTATTGGATAGTCAATTTTATTGCAATCTTGAGAATTGCATGTTGATCTCTTTGTTCTTTTCATTTGGCCTCTAGATCTTGGGTATCTCCACATCCAACTCTAATAGGATCAAATTTGTAGTCATGTGACAAGTGTCATATGAGGGATAAGGGATAGGCTTAGGGCTATTCTTAAGATGTTCATTAGGGAAACATATTTATATGAATGGCTAGGATGGTGAGGTGGAATTGAAATGAATGGATAAGATTGAAAGTTAGTTTAAATTTTGAGAAGTGTCTAGGTTCAATGAATCTAGACAAGGTCTTAGTTAGTCATGTGAGAGGGGCACTTGTCATAAGATGAAAATTTTATATTTCAATCCATATGAATGGAATCAATGAGTGGGATTAAATGGATAAGGATTGAGGAATAAAGTGGAATTAAAAATTGGAGTAAAATTTAACAGGGATTAATTATCCTAAATCAATTAATTAATTGATTTAGTTGAAGGATTTTGAGATAAGGCTAGAGTTAATTAAATACATGTGAAATTTATTTAATTAAAGGTGATGGATAAGGGTAATAGACAAATTAATTAAATAAAAAAATATTATTTATTTAATTAATGGCTTGGGATAGGCTAAAATTAGATGTGGGTGGGTAAGATTAGATTTTTAGGTGTCTACACCAAATCTCCCACTTTAAAATTATTTTCTCTCCTCTTTGAGTTTTCTTTCTCTTTATACTACTGATTATTCCAACTAATTTTTTCCCTTACTTTTTGTGCAAATCTTGTATATGTTTGGAAAACTCTTCTCCTCTCACACTTCTCTCATGTCCCTTAGTATCAACAAGCTCCCTTAATTCTGAAATACCCCTAGGACTGTATCTATAAATAAATTAAAATGGATGTTTACCTATACTTTTGTTGACAAAGTCCTTGTATGTAAATTCAACTTGATCCAATATCAAATCCCATTGCTTAAGTTTCTCACCAACCAAACATATTAGAAAAAATCCTAAGCTCTAATTGATAACTTCAGTATGTCCATTCATTTGAGGGTGATATGTAGAGATAAAATTTAAATCAATTCCTAATTTTTCCTCAAATAATTTCCCACAAACTTAGTCTCATGGTCTATAAATACACTTTAGGAAACCATGTTATCTAACAACCTCTATCAAAAATAAATTTATAATGTGTGTAGCATAATTTGTCTTCTTGAAAGCTATAAAGTGAACCATTTTTTAAAATATATTAATATCCAAGAGGCTCATCCCCCCCCCGCCTGACAAGGGGTTCAGGGACCACACACCTTGGTGGGGGTTCATGGGTAGTACCCTCAAAAGCCACATTTTATACATATTTTATTATTGTAAATTTCAAACCTTCATCATTAGGCCTCATATCTGACAACCGATATTTTGTTAGCTTGACTTTCCCTAGAAGGAAACCCTATTTTGTGAGGGCATTCTATTAGGGTTCTGTATTGCGATGTATTTTGAGAGTCTAATAGTGGTTGTGTTTCCCCTGGATCTTTGGTTGGTGATACTCCTATGAGAAGCTTAATAGAGGTCATGTTTCCTCTAAATCTTTGGTTGGTGATACTCCTGTGAGAAACTTACTCTATAAGTATATTGTAATCTTTGTGATTTTTGAATAATATATTGCTCAGCTTTTGGAGTGTGGGGATTTTAGACCTCGAAAGGGTTTTACCCATGTAAATCATTGTGTTGTGGTATGCATGGTATTTATGTTTATTTTTGTTTAATTTTTTGTAACTATTAAAGATCTGTAAAAGTTTTACATTATTCTCCTCTCAAGATTAATGTAGGAAGTTATTTCACTATCTCATCTTTCTTGAAAAAAATGGAATCCTTGCCTTGCTATTCTCTTAGCAATCCAAGTACAAAATACATGCTCATATTTTCCTATGGTTTCTCTGGTATAGGTAATGGCTGATATAGTCCTATATTTTGACTCCCTCCTTTAGCATATTCATAAATTTGGTATCCTCTTTTAGATTTTCTATGTTTTATCCGCATCCTTGGATAATAATTTCTTTCAATTAGTTGCACCATGGTCTTATTAGCTCCAAAATTTCTAGCTAAGCCACCACAATGTTTTTCTCTAATTAAATTATGCCTCATTGATCTTTGAGGTATGCATACTTTTTGTCCTTCGAATAATAGTCCATCTTGTATGAAATAATCTATATAGTATCCTATCCACTCTAGTAGGTTCGATTTAAATTATTTCCATGCATCTTGAAAATCCAAATCATCTTTGGGCATGTGCAGGATAATGATGGGCCAAAAAGTGGCGATATGAAAAAGTAGAGTTTTGCACTCACCAAAAAATGCGAAAATCTTGAGCTAACTTTTTTTGGGTTGGGTGTCAATAGATCGCTCCATAGAAATTCCCAAGCCAAAGTAAAACAAATCGGATATCCGATTTGGGTCAGCTAATATAAAACCAAAACAGGTCATTTTAAAGTCATTCAAATCAAATATCCAATTTTTGCACACATAGACCCAAGGAGGTGGAGGGTGGACAAGAGAGAGAGAGATAGCGAGATAGAGAAATAGGGAGAGAGAGGGAAAGGGGGAGAGAGAGAGAGAGAGAGAGAGAGAGAGAGAGAGAGAGAGAGAATTAGGAGGGGAAGGGAGAGGAAAGAGGGGAAGAAGGGGAGAGAGACATAGAGGGAGAGATAGAGGGAGAGGGGGGGAGGGAAAGTTAGAGGGAGAGACAGAGACAGAGAGAGGAAGAAGGGGGAGAGAGAGAGAGGGAGGGAAAGGGAGCGAGAGAGAGAGAATTAGGAGTGGGAAGGGAGAGGGGAAGAAGGGGAGAGAGAGGGAGAGATATATAGAGAGAGATAGAGAGAGGGAAAGAAAGAGGGAAAGGGAGCGAGAGAAATAGGAGGGGGGAGGGAGAGGGGGAGAGGTGAAGAAGGTGAGAGAGGGAGAGAGAGAATATTAGGAGGGATAAGGGAGATGGAATGAAGGGGATAGAGAGGGATAGAGATAGAGAGAGACAGAGAGAGAGAGAGAAGGGGAGAGAGACATAGAGATAGAGGGAAAGATAGAGAGAAAGGGAGAGAGAGAGAGGATAAAAGGGGGAAGGGAGAGGGGAAGAGGTGAAGAAGGGGAAAGAGGGAGAGAGATAGAGAGATGGAAAGAGAGATGGAAAGAGGGAGAGAGAGAGAGAGAGAATTAGAGGGGAAGAAGGAGAGAGAGAGAGAGGAGGAGGAGGAGGAGGAGGAGGAGGAGGAAGGGGAGAG
>CM021100.1:459190714-459317462 GCA_007115665.2 Sequoiadendron giganteum | reverse complement strand
GAGATAGAGAGAGAGAGGGGGGGGGAGGGGGGAGAGGGAGAGAGAGTGTGATAGATGCAGAGTGGGAGAGACAGAGAGATATAAATAGTGGTAGAGAGGGGGGAAAAGGGAGAGAGGGAGATTGGGAGAGAGGGAGAGAGAGGAGATAGTAAAAGCAAGAGAGGGAAAGACTTGAGAGAGAGAGAGTGGGAGAGATAGAGGGGGAGAGTGGGAGAGAGAGGGAGAGAGGGAGAGAGTGAGAGGGAAATACCTAAGAGGGAGAGAGAGGGGGGGTGAGGGAGAGAGAGGGAAAGCGAGAGGGAGAGGGAGAGAGGGAGAGGGAGAGAGTGAGAGAGGGAAAGACCTGAGAGAGAGAGAGGGAGAGGGAGAGGGAGAGGGAGAGGGAGATGAAGAGGGAGAGGGAAAGAGGGAAAGGGATAAAGAGAGAGAGAGGGATGGAGAGAGAGAGAGAGGGAAAGAGATAATATCTAAATATTTTATATATTAATAATATTAATTTATGTTGGTATAGCTCTTTTTCCTATTTTTTGCGTCCTTCGGTCTACTCTTGATAAGCCTCATCTAATATTCCATTTCTTTTAGCATCTCAAGACCCACTATGATCTTGTCTTCCAATCTATCCCAACTGATGGGAGTGCTACACTTCTGCCCATATAGAACCTCAAAAAGTGTCATAGCTAAGGATGCATGATGGGAGCTATTATAAGGAAATTCTACCAAGGGTAGGTACTCTTCCCATTTAATCATTTGATCCATATAGTACATCCGAAGGAGGTCTTATACAACCTGATTTAATCTCTTGGTTTGACCATTGGCCTGAGGATGATAAGCTAAAATTAAGTTTAATCTATTCCCTAATGTTGTATTCAAGGTTGTCCAAAACTTGGCTATCATTCGTGTATCTCAGTCAGATATAATGGTCTTTGGTACTCCATGCAAATGAAAAATCTCCTAGACAAATTTCTTGGCCAAGGTCAAGGATCCATCCTTATGGTGCCCTGGAATAAAATGTGCCACCTTAGTCAACTTATCTAATACTACTAGAATGACATCATACATGTCCTTGCTTAGGGCTAACCCCTGTACAAATTCCATACTGATCACTTGCCATTTATACTCAGGTGTATCATGGGGATAAAGGAACCCTACTAGATGCATGTGCTCAGCCTTGACTCACTGACACTCCAAGAATTTGACTATGTATTATACTACATCCTTCCTGAGTCATGGCCAAAATTACAAGACTTTAAATTATGTAATCATCTTTGTAACTCCAAGGTTTCCCAAATATGGTGCATTGTGGACCTCATCTAGGACCAACTTCCTAAGCTCTCCAAAATCTAGGATATACATCTATCTTTGGTATCTTAAGATACCTCTTGGTTCAAACTCATACCCATAGAATTTGTGGACTAATAGATTCTCTTTTAGAGCCTTTTTCACCTTCTCATTATACTCATCACCTTGCAAGTGTTGCATCACCTACAATTTTAGATTCAATCTTACAGAGATCATAGCTGCTAGTTGTATTCATCTACTAAGAGCATCGGCTACTTGATTTTATTTTCCTTTTATATAATTGATTCCAAAGTCATACTCACTAAGGAATTCTAGCCATCTCCTATGATGTGCATTAAGATTAGGTTGAATAAAAATGTATCTCAATCCTAGGTGATCTATTTTGAGCTCAAATGGCTTTCCCAAAAGGTATTGTCTCCACATTTGTAGGAAGTGCACTATAGCTACTAATTCCAAGTCATGGGGTGCATAGATGACTTCTTGTTGTTCTAGCTTCCTAGACTCATATGCCACCACTTTCCCTTCTTGCATTAACACTACTTCTACTCTAGCTCCTAAAGCATATGTGATCACTAAAAACTGACTATTGGGATCTAGAATAATTAATACTAGAGTTTTAGTGAGCTTCTCCTTAGGGAGTTGAAAATTCTGATCACACTTCTCAATCCACTCGAACCTCTTTCCTTGCTTTTGAAGAGATGTTATTGGGGCTACTATTTTAGAAAACCCTTGGATAATTTTTTGATAATAGCCAACAAGGTGCATAAAGCTTCAGACTTTTGACACATTCTGAGGTTTCGAACACTCTACAATTGCTTTTATCTTTTTCGGATCCATAGAAACTCCTTCATCTGAGATAATGTGGCCTAGGTAATGCACCTTATCTTGATAAAACAAGAACTTGGATAACTTTCCAACAAAAAAAAATTTCCCTTAGACGTTGCAAAACTATCCTCAAGTGTCGATCATGTTCCTCAAGGGTCTTGGAATAAACTAGAATGTCATCTATGAAAATTAGGATAATTTTTTCCAAATAGTCCCAAAACACACTATTCATAAGGTTCATGAAAGCTACGGGTGCATTGGTCAACCCAGAGGGTACAATGGTGAACTCATAATGTCGATACTAAGTTCAAATGGTCATATTTAGAATATCTTCCTCCTTTATTCTCAGTTGATGGTATCCAGACCTGAGATCTATTTTTGAGAATATTGTCACTTCCTTCATCTGATTGAATAACTCGTTGATCCCTGGAAGAGGGTAGTGATTCTTGATGGTTGTGTTGTTCAACATATAATAATCAATACATAGACACAAGTTCCCATCATTATTTTTCATGAAGATAATCAACGCTCACCATGGTGACACATTGGGCCTGATAAACCCCTTATGCAACAACTCTTGTAGTTGGTATTTCAATTCATAAAGCTCTGTGGTGGTGATCCTATATGGCACCTTATACTATGGTCCGACTCTTGGTACCGAGTCAATGGAGAGATTGGATTCTCACTTCATAGGTATCTGAGTGAGATCTTCGAGGAACACCTCTCATAATTCCCTAAGAATTGGATAATCATCAAGGTATGGTTTCTCATTGTCAGGATCACTAAAATGCACTGCATATATAGCACAACCCTTCCTTTGAGCTCCCTTAAGCTACATATAAAATATTTTCTAGATTTTAGGGGTCATTGCTCCCCATGTATCTCAATCAAGTTCCCATAGTCATCAAAATAACTCACCATCTTATTCTTAAAATTTAGTATTTCCTTGTGCTCATTCAACCAATTGATTCTCAAGGTTGCATCATAGGATCCTAATGGTGCAACATAAAGGTTAACTTGGGTCACAAAGTTGGGAAGCTCCAACTCACTACAAAAGAGACATGAGTCTACTACCCACTCTGATCGATTCTCATACTAGACAAACCATGAATTCTTTATATAGCTAGGTCAAATTGGTAACTTATAAATCATTCTAGGGCCTATGAAACATTCAGTAGCTCCAATATCTATAAAAGTAGAAATAGTTCGGCCATAGAGCTTACTTGACATCGATATTAGAGAAGCCTGGTGCTCTGCTTGTTTGTTATCCACCATTGTATGGATCTTGTGTTGTAGGGTCTGTTGTTGGTTCCCTTCCTTTTGTGACCTCGAATTCTAAGGTAAATTAGATGCATAATGATCTCCCCCACAACTGTAATATCCATCACAAAGTACCTTTCAAATTCTAGAATTTTCTTCTTCTGAGTACCCCTAGGTATTGTAGGCATAATTACCCGTGTTAAAGCCCTTTTATTTCTTCCACCCTGGTTGATTTCTTCCTTCTCTTGAGGATTCCTTCCCTTTTCAAACTTCTAATCTGACAGGACTTATTTCCTTTATGTTCATCATTCTTATGAAATCTTGTTTTTTTGAACCGAGGCTTGGAGTCTAATCCTTTGTAGAGATTTGACAACTACTGCAACTTTTTTTCTTACTTAATAGCCTTCTCAAGAGCTTCTACCATGGTATGAGGACTATGAAAATCCACGTCAGCTCCAATGTGGGGTCTTAGTCCCAATATAAACTTATGAATCTAGAAACACTCATCAAATTGATAGTGTGGCACATATCTAAGCAAGTTGGTAAACTTATCCCAATACTGCATTACTATTAGGCCTCCTTGGGTCAAAATTTTAAAATTTGGTCATTTTCTTGTCAAATAAAAGTTGTGGTAGCCACCTGTTTCTAAAATATTTGAGGAAAAACTCCCAAGTAATCCCTTCTTGGGAAATTTTCCCTTCAACCTTCTCATTGTCGCACCAAGTAGCTTCCTCTCTAGATAATTGATATGTTACCCGAGCAGTCTTGGTTTGATCTGATAGGTTGCAAAGCCTAGAATATTTTTCCATTTCTATGATCCAAGCCTCAGCCCCATCTTTGATGGCCTTGCCATCGAACTTCAATGGCACTACCTTCTTAAGATCCTTTCCCAATTCTTCCTCAATCCAGCCTCAATTGTGTTCCCCTTCTCCTTGGTTGGGTACCTCATTCTTGAGATTTTGATCTTCTCGCACCCCTCAGACCTCTTATTCTAAATGGCTCATCCAGGTTTCCTTTTGGTTCAGGAGCTCTAGGATTTAGTCTAGCTTATTTCTTGGCACATTATCTTGTCCACTACCGCCTGCTTCTTGTCTAGTGGTCGCTATGGTGACTCACACTTGACCTAATTCACATTTGTGATTATTGTTCAAGAACAAGGTTTTATGTTTATACTATTGCATCCACGAAATAAAAAGTACATAACATACAATCCTAGAAAAAGAATAAGAACGTTTTTATTTCAACAAGGCAAGCCTTCAAGTTTCATGCCTTCGAATCAATAAAAGACCTTTCTTTATTTATATTAATTTTGGATTTACATAAATCCTTATTTACAAAAAAATTCTACTCTAAGAAGTTCCCTCATTATCGAATAGAGGACATTCTTCAGGATCCTCATCTAAGTCTACATAATCCCTCTTAGGGGAGGCAGGACATGTGTGTAGGCACTCCTCCTTAGTCAGTAGTGGTTCATTTGGTCCACATCCTATTGGCCAATCTCTAACTACTGAGGGTTTCTTAGTCTTAAAAGTTCACTTTTTCTCCTTTATCTTTTTTCCTCCTCTCTCTAGCTTGAGACGTGTGAGGGCATGTACTAGAGTTTCTTCATTAGGAATCTTGGGTTAGTCTTTGGGTTTGGGATTCTCCTCAGTTAAAAATTTCCTTTTCATAGAGCTATCAGTTTTCCCTTTCTTTCTTCCCGACTTGGACCTTCTCATTTCCTGCAACCAATCCAATTTTGTTCATTCTCTCAACCTCTCAAATCTAGCTAAGGGTCTACTATTCCCTAGTTTAGACGTCATGGGCTCATTGGCCTAGAGAAAAACCTTGAGTTTCAATACCAAATGTAACATTTTGAACTAGATTTCTACCAAAATAACCCAAAATTGACATTACAATAATACTATTTATAACACAAATTCAAAAGTTGATTCTATTAAGCTATTTTATTTCATAAATCATCCAAAATCAAAAAATTCAAACAATTATTCATTTCCACATTTCATTGGTTACATATAATTTTTACTTTGCATTCAACACCTCTTTGTCAACTTTTCAATTACATAGTTTTCTTTCTCATTACATCATTCATTTGAATATGTCAATGATACAAATACATATTGAATTTTTATATGATTCCTTATGACACCTCACCTCCACTAGTGGACGAGAACATGATTGAAGTGATTTTCCACCCAACGATGAAGAATTATGTCCCCAAAATTCTTTCGTTACTTAAAGAATGCCCGACCCTACATGAAACACTTAGCAAGAGATACAATTTGCAAGGAGGAATATGTGTGTGCCTAACTAGATGCATTTCTATTTTCATTGTTAGAATATGTGAGTTCCATGCTAGGTAAAATCATAACATTAGAGAGAGGATAAATAGTATAGTATGTTTCGTAACATATGTATAAGTGACTACAAATCTTGGCCAAGCTCGGGTTGCATAAAATGCAACTTTGGTTAGATTTGGAAAAGAAAATATACACTCTTTGTCACCCATTCCCGAAAGAAAAGCTTATCATATCAAGGGGTATCCCTCCCTTTAGACCATCTATTAGAAAAAAACTCTATTGTGCTATAGTCTACATTGCATTCATGTATCATTCCTTTCAATATTTATCCATAGCCTAGTCATGGTTCATTTAGGTACAACCATTCAATCATTCATCATAGTTTATCAATTTCCTTTTGCAAACACATGTTCTAATGAACAATTATTTTCTTACAAATCAAATTCTAACAATCTTATCTAAGATTAATCAAGATGAATTCAAAAGGTATACCGCATGTATGTGCATTTGCATAAGAATATTTTATGCATGTGCACATATATGCCTAAATAGAACAGAGTTTGAAGATGCATATACATTCTAAATTTAAAAAAACATATTATCCTTCATACACGAAATCCATATTCAAACAAAACATATCAACTTGTTCAAATAAATTGAAGTCATTTATCCACAGACATAGATTCAACATGGTTGATTTATTATTCTCCTAGTATTCAAAATCAACGATTCATACAAAATTTTAAGAAGAATCACTTTAACAAGTTTTAAGTTATTTTTTCTGGAAATGTTTGTTTTCACATATATACATATATGTATGTTCTCAACTAGAGATTTTCCAATGTATTAACTTTCAAAGGCTATCAAAATCATCATCATATCAATTAAGATTCTTTACAAGATTTCTTTGGTATGAAAGGATGATCGATATGGATGTTACCTTGCAAATGGTAACATTCTATTGATTTATTTATAGATTCTATACATCAATCAGTAACCAAAGAATATGATGAAATATTCATTTATATAAAAATTCCCAATAAAATCTTATAAAAAAAAAACATAACATAATCTAAATCAAAATTAATCTGAAATCAAACAATAAAGAACGAAAATTAAAACATGATTAACTAAACAAATGAATTGAAATGATCTCACCGAATATGCTTTCACTCCTTCAAATTATCTCCATTTCTCTTCTCCAATTTGTTGTTTCAGTGTTCTTTCCCTCAAATTTTCAGTATTGATGCAAGCATAACCATTTTGAATGTCTCAGCAAAATATCGAAGATAAGATTCTTCTCAAAAGTAATGATTTCGGGAGGAGGAATAATGATAATGACAGACCAATTTATAGATTTTTGGTTTTCGAACGATCGACTCAGATTCGAAAGAGTGATCGATGGATGAGATTGATGAATGTCATGCAATGTGAGTTCTGTGTGAGTTAGAATGTGAGTTAGGAATTCTGCAGGATAAAGATTAAATTAGAACGATAACTTAATATTCAGTTAAGAATCTTCGAAAATAGAAGAAATAGACTTTGAATGAAAAAAATAAAGTTGGAACTCGACTTCAAATGCACATATGAATCAATTAATTAAATAAATATTTAATTAGTAAACACATTCATGCATATGAGTTAGAGCTAGTTAACTGATTAGTTGTGACGGAGAGTCTCCTCGCAGACATGATCAGACATTGAATCCGGAGACAACTGGCAGATTAAAATAGATCTCGAGTTAGAAGGTGAGTGAATAATTAGATAACTGAATGACAGATGAATGTGACATAAATAATTAATAATGAATTAAATGTTAATTTAATTCAACATTCGAAAATTGAAAGATTAAAATTAAATAAATAAAGATAATTTATTTAATTGACTGTTGAAAAGGTTAAATTGAATAATTAAATAATAAATATTTAATTATGAATAAAGGGGGTTTAATTAAATAATAAATATTTAATTAAGAAAGAGGAATTAATTAGTTAGCGACATAATTAAATAAACATGATTTATTTAATTAATCAAAGTTGAATAAATGAATTAATTAAAAAGGGTATTTAATTAATAGAGGAAAGATGTATTTGAAAGGTAATTAAATAATTAACATTATTTAATCATGACCATGGACATTAGGAAATTATGTCAAAAGTGGTGCTCGCAAGCCTAGACCAATTTTCGGTGTCTACAGTTTGCCCCTCTTTGATACAATGTCGTTTCGGCGTTGTGTCAAAGAAAATATGCCTCAATCGTGCCCCAACATGAAACAGGTTAGGGTATGGGGAGGATGACAAGGAGGTATTGGTATGCCCCCCTGAGAGGATAGGTGGGTTCAAAGAACATGAGTGTGCTCTCAAAATGGATAGATAATGGTGGTGAAGATGC
This sequence comes from Sequoiadendron giganteum, assembly GCA_007115665.2. Taxonomy (NCBI): domain Eukaryota; kingdom Viridiplantae; phylum Streptophyta; class Pinopsida; order Cupressales; family Cupressaceae; genus Sequoiadendron; species Sequoiadendron giganteum. Next base: position 459,309,387 of record CM021100.1, on the reverse strand, counting down.
AGAAAAGATGAAATGTTACCATGGATGATTATACAATGTTAGTAATAAACAACCGAAAAAGTTGATTTGAAAAGAACCGATCTTCGATATTTTTCCATATTCGCTATGCTTGAAATGTTATCATCACTGGGCGGGACTAACACAAATGGATAATACACACCATGATATGAGATAGAGCATAGTGTACAAAGTCATCCACCTGCTAAAAACAAACAGTCATAGACAAGGAGTGTCACAACGCAAACTAAGGACAAGATTGCCCCAGTTGTTATCGTCTAGACAGACCACAGACAGTAGACAAATAAACGACGAATCATGATACATCATAGCTTCTCTAAATCTTTCAAGGGACATCCTTGAGAAAGCTAGTAACATGATTCAAAATTCAGAGTTTAAAAAGACAGTTGACAGACAACAGTCAAAGAAAAAGAGTCTTGAAATGTCATTGCTTCTCTAAATCCTTCAAGGGACATCCTTGAGAAAGCTAGTATCAAGATCTTGCACAAATCAATAAAAAGATAATACAAAATAAGATATAAATTCATAAAGCCAAATAAATGTATTTGCCAAAAACTTGATCATGTGGGATCGTTTGATGTTTGGCATAGCTTAATGTGAGGGATGACACATGCCACATAAGACGTTGAATCTGGTTTCAACTTGGTGACTATCTGTATAAGGCATGACAAAGCCTACTTTTAGAAAGACAATTGTCATATAAGACGTTTGAGCCTGATAACATTGATGTGACAAGCTACATGAGGCTTTGACAAGTTGACGATGTCTGTTGACAAGAAAGCCATATCTGGCTTACGACATAAGTTGATCATTCTAACAATGTGTGTGATTTTGACTTGATGATAGTTTTAAGATACTTGCCTTGTTGGTGCACGACTTGTTTGGATTTCTTGACTGATATGACTGCGTGTGTGTAGTGACAGTGTTGACCTGAGATGTTGCACCCTAAAGGACTGACCTAATGTGGCTAACTAACATATTTGACCAAACAACTATACTTAAGCTGATGACATGTGACATGTGTGATAGCGAATAAGATAAACCCTATTGGAATGACCTAGCGTGGTCTTGGGAGCTTATCAATTTATTAGCCTTGCCTATGTTGTACACGCAGAGACCTCATAGTTTGACACGACCAATGACTTTGAATGTACAAAGAATCATGATTTTATGTGGTGATACATGACAAACCTAGACTGACAGTCCTAATGCCTTGGGGGCACATCAACAAATGGCCTTGCCTACATCCAGTCGCAAAGGCAATGTTGTTCGACTAATGTCTATGAGTGACTTGACTGACTGGCTTGACTTTGTTTGTGGGATTTTCTGACTACTTTTATTTTTTGGGGGATTTTTGATGTTTTCTAATATTTTTGAGTTTTTTGAGGACATTTTTCGATGTTTTTGGATTTTTTTATTTTTTTTTGAAAATCGTGACAAATGCATATGAATGATGTCGATGCACATGAATCCAAGGACACCCATGATTTTGCTGCTAGTCAAGCTGAATACCAATTGACAGGTGATGATGACAACAACGTTTTTTGACGTGGGAAGGACACATCCCGAAACAATGTGAAGATGACAATGATATGACAAGAGGATTAAAGTCTGCAGCAGGGCCAGGGACAAAGTCAAGGAATGTTTTGGATGATGCACTAGGTTGCCATATTGTTGCATTTGGAATGACTTGATGAGGATTGGATGGGATGATGAGGGATCTTTAGACCATAGACAAGGGAAACCAAGATGGGTGATAGCTATAAAAGGACAATGGATGGCTTTGGTAAAAGATAGGAGACATGGATGGCTTGGACTAGAGAATTATCACATGGTCTCCAAAGATGATGTCACATAGTGAAAAGGAGGATATGAAGGTAATGACATGATGTTTAATGAATAAGGTATGACCAAAAGATAGACATGTCAAAAAAAATTCCAAAGCATGACTTGTTTTTGTATTGTAGTCCTTATGGAGATCAAAGTCGGTGGGAAAATGGATGGAAATTGATAGGGTTTAGATGGATATGGTGGAAATGTCATAGGAAATTTCATGTGAAGGGCATGGGAGATGAGAAAACCTGCCCCCAAGTCTTATGGTCCACATAGATAATTTATTTTACACATGGCGCCTATTTGCTAGGTTTTCATCATGGTACTTATCCAAAGCGCCATAAGAATGGTTTTCACTATTGGACGAAATTTTTTCTCTTTACTATTTTTGTTGACTTTTTGATTTCTTGGTGTCACCAAGATGCCTGTTTGCCAAGTTTTCATCAAGGTAACATTTTTTTCAAGATTGCTTTGATACTTTAGATGATCACTAACTGTGTTGAATCCATTCATGGTGCTGATGTAGAGACTGGAGCCATGATATGTCAATAATGACCTTTATGAAGTAGTTGTCTTGTTAGGAAAATAGCACTTGCATACAACTGATCGATGTCATTGTGATCCTTGGTGATACTAGAGTTGGACTTATCAGAATGCGCACATCACGATAGAGTTCCATGAGAGTCTTTATGATAAAGAGTTTCTGCCAAGATGCGATGGATTTGTGATATGGGATTTTTTGGCTTTAAGGAGGATGTAGGATTATGACAGATGATGGTGGACATGGATGGGTTGGTTGGATGCTTGGATGTATTGGTTTTTATTTTCCACCCTTTGCGTGTCAGATTAGGATAGTGTTTGGAACCAACACTTTTATATGTCTTTTGTGATGGCCATTTTTGAGGGGGTGGACATGTATTATATGTGGGAGTCCTCTTGTGTTGTGGCACCAAATTTTGATTGACTTTTGGATTTGACATATTTTCTTTTCCTGATTCATATTTCTTTGGGATCCATTTTAACTTCATTTGTCCACTCAGATTTTTGAATGATTTGATGGCATTTGACATTTGATTTTGAACTTTGGATTTGTAATAAATTTCTTTTTGTTGGTTCCAAATAGAAGGTTTATTCATGTTGGAATGGCGGTTTATGGTGTGGATGGAATGAGTGTTGGCAGCAATCTTATGACAAGGACTACTCATGATACATATTTTGATGTTTGTATCAGATAAAGTTGCCCCCAATATCAATGAGGTACCACTAACATCATTAGATTCTTTGACTGATGAATAACCAAGACCCTGATGTCTAGGATTTTCTTGAATTTGTACGGGTTCTAGAATGCCTTGCTCATGTAGGCCTAGTCCTTTTCCCTAATAATGCATGTTCTGAAAAATTATGTTTGTGATGGGTACTTGTTATTGTGGAAGAATTATGATAACCCATCCTTATTGTGGAAATTACTGCTCAAAATCTTCTCATCTATAAGAAATATTGCTCTGAAAAAGATAGATGATCCTAATTGATAGGATGTTGTACCTTTACTGACATGTTGGATAGATTTCTTATTGACATCTTTGGTCTGATTTTCTGACATATTAGATTCTGATGATTCTATTGGTGCTTCGAAGTTCTCATTGAAACCTTCTTCATGGTCATTGTCATAGAGCCCACTGAATTCAGCTATAGCTTGATCATTTGCAAATATTTCCATGACAAAAGACTCTTGTTCTAGTGGTAGATCATTTATGTGTCCCATGGAGGCAAGTGTCTCACTTTTGGAAGTGTCGATACTTGAAGTTTGGATGTAATTGTCTTCAATTGTTGCATCATGAATGGCATAGAGGTCAAGGAGTAGATCGTTTTGGAATTCTGGATCAATGGTAGAGTCTTGGTCAAAGATGGGGTTATCCTGGATGACATGGTTGTGGATAAAATGTTGACCAAGGATAGACGTATTTGGTATGCCATGATTGTTCAAGTTGAATTCTTGAATGGACTTAGATATGGGGTCCAATGGACTTCTTTGATCTGGACAAGATGGTGATGTTATGATGGTGTGCTTTGGACTTGCCTCTTGACATGCATCCTCAATTTTATGAAATGGGATGGGACTTTGGAGACCATGACTAGTTGTGTGTTCATGACTAAATGTATGTTGAGATGGAGTGTCTTGGAATGGATTGGTGTATAATGGACTAGGATATGGCATGGAGGTTTGGAATTGGTTGAGGGATGATGGGATAGGATAGGACATGAATGCATGACCAGTATATGATGTGGATGGAGGATTAGGATATGACGTGAATGGAGGATTAGGATGAGATGTAGGACTAGAATATGATGTGGAGGCTTGGACTAGATTGATGGATGGTTGATTTCCCTTATCAAGGTTAGGGTGGGTATGACTAATGAATGTTTGTTGTGACTTAGTGTCATGGATGGTGTTAGGGGACTCTTGATAATGAGGGTAGATGGATGGAAGACTAGATTTTATGGGTTGTTGATAAGAGGGATATGTGGGTAGTTGACCATGGGTTGAGGTTGATTGGCATTTGGTTTGGAAAAAATTTCTTTTGAATTCTATGGCTTGTTGGTATTGACCTATGTAGATTAATTGGTATTCAACTTGATTAGCAAGCATATCAAGGTCAACGGAAGACATGGTGGTGGACGGTAATGCAAATGATATGATTTTTAGTCTATGTTTTTTTTTTGGATTTTCCTAAATATGACGGATGTTACGACAATGACGTATACTAAAATGGCGTACACTAGGATGGACGATATGCAAAATTTTGAGTAGACTATGATGGTAAATGATTCTAAAATGAGGTATAACCTACCACCTATGGAAAATCCAAGAAAATGTTTGACTTGACCAAGGAACCTGATTGTAGGACAAAGACAGTTGACAAGGTGAATTTCCCAAACTAGATTGTTGAGCTAGAAAGATTCACTAATAGGACCAAAGTGACTAGGTTCAATGATGGGGACAAATCATAACGTGAATGTACCCAATGACACGGTAAGTTGTTCTATTCTACTGTATGCGATTTCCTAGGGAGTATCTATGGCATGCATGCAACTTAGGATGACTTATGATATGTATGCAATTTAGGATGACTGTGACTAGGACGTAAAATGATACCTAATGATGCTAGGGTTTTGAGAAAATTTTTTAGTTTTATGTCCAAGGCCGATAGTGAGAAACAGGAAATGAAATCACAGTTTATCTCAGACTCGGTTTTGCAATTTTTCAAAGGTTTCTGTTGACAGTCAATTGTAGTTCACCTGACAGATGCGGTTCTATATGTGACAGATGTTATTTACAAATGCACATGCGGTGATTTGACTAAAACCTTATTTCGAACAATGGCAAAATTTGGATTTTGACAAATGTGTTTGATTGTCTGACAAATGCGGTCTTTCAAGACACATGCGGCGATACCAATGGACCATGTTAAACCTAAATCTCTGACAGACACTTGCGGCTTTAAAAATGACAGATGTAAATTGCTTGTGCAAATGCGACTCAAACTATTACAATTGCGACTCGTAATATCCAGACTATTAAAATAGGAAATTGACAGACATATGCGATCCTTCTCCTAATAGATGTGACTCTCTAATATAGATACGGTGTTTAAACTGACAGGTGCGACTCATAGTGACAGTTGCGGTTCTGAATTTGCTAATTGAATTTTTTTCCCGAATGTTGTTTTTGACTGACTCAGTGTGTTGATCAATATTTTTGATGAATACAGCAAAAACAAACATAGCAAGCAATGTATTTTTAGTTTGTGAGGATGGATTGTTTAAGACTCAAAAATATTTACACCCTAGGTTTTTTGGACAATATTTGCTGAATTCTTACTTGGATTTCTCCAGCTATGCATATTTATGGTGGATGACTAGTAGTTTAACCCCACTGGCTCCCCTCCATGACACTCACTTATATGGGGCAGCCAAGCTACTATACCCATGAAACTCCCATGTTATACATCTCATCTCCACACATAAACCATAAAAATGTAAGATGGTTTCACAGGGCCAACCCTGCTGCGCCAGCAAATAGATAGGTTTTTGGTAAGTCTACAACAAGGTGTTTAGTAAGGGCATTCTATTTGTGGGGCACTATCCAACTTCGGTGAGAGTCCATTTATGTCCATCTCATCAGAATAGTGTGCGTGATTCTTGGGTTTCTCCAAGAATCCTCTTTTATATACCAGCTGGAAGTCGCTTGGCGTCTAGCGTGCTACCAATCTGAGTCATCTTAGGGTGAGTACTTTTTCCCACCAAGACAGGCCCAAGTTCTAGAGTTGGTAACCGTTTCTCTTGCACCCAGGATCGCACGAATGCACAATGGGAGAGGATACTTCGGTGTACCAAATCGTGGGGTTTAACAAATTTGTGCTTTCGCACCAGACAAAGAGGACAATGGTTCTTTTTAATCCAAATGACAGTTATTTAATCTACCAAACAGAAAGTATTTAGAAAACAAAACAAAAATTAAAACAATGGCAGTAGGTCTTGCATGCACATTGATCAGTAGTTTGTGTTTGTTGTCTTCGGCTTTCATCCTATAGAAAAGAGGTGTTTTGGGTTTGATAGGTCTTCTATGTCTCGTCCTACAAAAACTTTGTTAATTCTCTGACACAGTATGGAAAACAGATTAGTAAAAACCGAAACAAAATGAAAACAAAATCGTGGATGTACGAAAATAATAAAAAAAATATAGCCAAATTTTTTTACCTGTCAGATGCAGCGTTTCAGGCCACATATGTGGCTCAGTTTTTGGATAGGAGGATGAGGTTCATATTTGATAGTCGGACTCTACAAAAATTCTTGAGAGGCGGATGCGGTGCATAGTTTCGCGGATGCGGTTCAATATGTCAGGTGTGGCACGGAATATAGCAGATGCGGTTCCTGAGCATAGTTGCGTCATCTCTTTTAGCAAATGTGATCTGTTGTACGATTCCTGCAAAACAAAAAATGAAAAACCCAAAAAATAGAAAATGAAAGTTGCGCGAATTGGAAGCGTGTTCACGTCGGGTTCACCAAATGTAACGTTAGAATAAATCTGTAGGTCAATTTGCAACTAGAATGAACAATTTTTAATCCTAATCTAAATCAAAATTAATCTAAAATCAAACAATAAAGAATGAAAATGAAAACCTAATTAACTAAACAAATGAATTGAAATGATCTCACCGAATATGCTTTCACTCCTTCAAATTATCTCCATTGCTCTTCTCCAATTTGTTGTTTCAGTGTTCTTGCCCTCGGATTTTCAGTATTGATGCAAACATAACCATGTTGAGTGTCTCAACAAAATATCGAAGATAAGCTTCTTCTCAAAAGTAATGATTTCGGGAGGAGGAATAATGATAATGACAAGCCAATTTATCGATTTTTGGTTTTCGAACGATCGGCTCAGATTCGAAAGAGAGATCAACGAATGAGATTGATGAATATCATGCAATGTGAGTTCTGTGTCAGTTACAACGCGAGTTAGAAATTCTACAGGATAAAGATTAAATTAGAACGATAACTTAATATTCAGTTAAGAATCTTCAAAAATAGAAGAAATAGACTTTGAATGAAAAATACATAGTTGGAACTCAACTTCAAATGTACACATGAATTAATTAATTAAATAAATATTTAATTAATAAACACATTCATGCATATGAGTTAGAGCTAGATAACTGACTAGTTGTGATGGAGAGTCTTCTCGCAGACACGATCAAACATCAAATCCGGAGACAACTGGCGGATTAAAATAGATCTCGAGTCAGAAGGCGAGTGAATAATTAGATAATTGAATGACAAATAAATGTGACATAAATAATTAATAATGAATTAAATGTTAATTTAATTCAACGTTCAAAAATTGAAAGATTAAAATTAAATAAATAAAGATAATTTATTTAATTGATTGTTGAAAAAGTTAAATTGAATAATTAAATAATAAATATTTAATTATAGTTGAAAAGGTTAAAGGCGTAATTAAATAATAAATATTTAATTATGAATAAAGGGGGTTTAATTAAATAATAAATATTTAATTAAGAAAGAGGAATTAATTAGTTAGCGACATAATTAAATAAACATGATTTATTTAATTAATCAAAGTTGAATAAATGAATTAATTAAAAAGAGTATTTAATTAATAGAGGAAAGATGTATTAGAAAAGTAATTAAATAATTAACATTATTTAATCATGACCATGGACATTAGAAAATTATGTCGAAAGTGGTGCTCGCAGGCCTAGACCAATTTTCAGTGTCTACATGTATATATATATATATATATATTTAAATACATACATATATACACATGAACTGTCATCGCATGGAAACCCATAAGGGATTCTACAACTCCTGACCATTAAAAAGGTTGAATGTTATTTACAGTGTCGATTTAACATATAATCATATGCAAACATTATCTCGTTCATTTAAGAACATCATCAAATGATTGAATTGTTCATCCCAAATAACTTTAGAATGATACTTCATTCTTTTTGGATGGCTATTCAAAGATTACCATAGGTGCCATTAAAATGATAGCAAGGCATTAGAGAGGCCTCCCATGGTTTTCACCACGGGTTTCCAGCACAAGGGATACAATAACTAAGCCAACGAAAAAATGATACACGTCATTCTTATTGTGTCCAACATGAGAAATTGTGTATTTCTTGTCCATGTATCATGGCACCATAAGTCTATGGTAATAAGTAAAGTTGAATGCCATTAGCGTCGACCAAAAATTAACAATTCCATACATTAACAAAAAATATAATAATAACTCAATGAGGATCGACCGATTGGCCTTAATACTTTAACATGGGTTAATCGAATGGCTCAACCTCTTGGAAAATAATCATAGATAATATTTTGACATGGGATCTAATCTTTACCCTCTTTACACATGGTAATGTGGCTATGGCTCATAGTGAAGGCCTCAACCCAGCAAAACCATGAAAAAATCAGACTCAAACGACCAAGAAAGAAGATATGAAAACAGTTGGCTTGCACAAGCTTATTTCAATGCTTATAGAATGAAAAATCATTTGATTCACAAAACATTTAGGAGGTTTTCCGTACTACCTCTTTCAAGCAACTAGAGTTGGGAATGGCAACCAACTATGGATCCTCTACTGTTTCCTTTAGTTGATCTTTTTCAATCCATTCTCTTACTTTTCCCACCTTTTTCGCCCTTGAAAATCTATCCCCCACTCATTCAAATCCCCTCTTGTTATCTTTAGAGGGTAGTGGTCGTGAATTCTCTATCTCCACCACCTTGCCTAGTTGCCGACTCCGCTCACCACTGGCAGTTGATTGTAGCCTTTTTGGTCATGGAAGGTGTCAACCCCTATCCCCATAATGATCAGAGATATAGATTCACTCTACAATTTCTTTGTTTTTAAGTAGAAATTCAAAATTAAAAGCAATAACGTATATATTTATATATATATTGACATTCATGTTCTCACATATTTATTTATACGTAAGTATATATGTGTGTTTTTGTATATATATACATCTATACTTTATATTTACATCCACATGTATGTATAATTTTCCTTTCTTAAGATTATTTACGTATGCCCATATTTTCAAGGAACACATATATTTTCTGTCTTTGTTCATATATTGGTTCTAATTTGTTTGAAGAACAACATTGCAAGTACTTTTAATTACAACAATTATATGCAATGAAATGAATTCTCTTTTCAAAATTTTCTTCAAATATCAACAAGATAAGGAAAAATGCTCTGATGTATTCTTTTTATAATTTAAAATTCTCGCATCCAATATGAACAAAATTCATCATTTTTTCTATCATATGAATGTCATGATCTAATACGGTGTGTGAGATTCCTAGATTCCATTCTTTCTTACCATGGTCATCGGACTAAGCATTCCTACCTCAATCAAGTTCTCGTCCTTCAACTTGTTTCTTGTGCACACATTCTTACACTTGTCCACTTATTAGTAACCTTCATTCGATAATCACATAAAAATAATTTCTCAAATTAGGAAATTACAATAATATTCATTTCCAATTTTCATCATTGCATTGTATTAAATTCCATAAATAAAATGCTAAATTGAATTTTCCAAATATTTCAATTTCCCCAATTTTTAAAATGCAAAATGAAATTGAGATATGACATAAACACCTATTAATACAAGGTTATTTTATCAATTCAAACCTAAAAATTTTGAAGGAAAAAAATTATAGCAAATATTATTTTCAAGAGAATTGGAGATTAAATTTATCACATTTATTGCAGCATTCAAGATCCTATCATGATGTCAAGATTTATGTGTGTTCATGCATGTTTTTAGAGCTAACATTGTGGTCTAGGTTTCAAGTTTCAAGAAAGCATTCAAACATCAATATCTATCAAGAAATAAATCCATTTCATGCAAGATCCAATCCTTAGAGAGATGTGTTGACTCAGTCCTCTAAGGAAAACCATTAAAGGGTTTGGTGAGGTGCAACAAGCTTTGTTCATTCATCATTTCCTTCATTTTTATCATCATTTCATTATCAAGGTTTAATTACCAAACTAGGGTTTGACCAAGACAAACGCTTATTCACCAAAAACAAAAAAAAATCTTCTCTCTTTGCATGTGTAGGTTTATAGATGAAGAATGATTGAAATGGGATAAAAGTGCAATTTCGTAAAGTTGTCAAAGTTGTCAAGACACGGAAACTCACCTACAGGTTTATTTTTTAATTTTCGACAATCAAACTTGATGGAATCGGAAGCTTAGATCTAGGATCCGAGGACTACAAAAATAATTTTTAGACCCCTGTACAGAGACACATTCACCCCTGGGCGAATAAGTCCTTCAACATAGCCTAAAACCCACTTTTGGAGCCAAGTAAACACCAGCCTAACCTTCTCAAATCTACTAGTTAATTGTTGTTTCTGATAGTGTATAATTCTTCATATTCCAAGTGTTAGATATCATAGGTTTGATTATTAAAATACTTCATATTCCAAGGTAGCATAGTGTCCAAAATCTAAGATTGATTGACCTTGAGGGTTGTAAGTCAATTATAAGCATTTGGGATACTATCCCTCTTCCTAATGAACATAAAAAAGGTGGATTTGTGATTAGGTGGGCACCCCCCTTTTTCCTTGGACATAGGTCTCTCATCACACATTCCCATTTCTAAAGTCTCCTATCCATATCCCCTTTTCCCTTATTTTAGAAACATTAAAAATTGGAGACATGCACAAACCTATAGGTAACTCCTACTCATAAGAATTTGGAGAAATTTTTTTGATGATTTTGCATGCTCCAATCATCTTTAATTTGATATTTTTATAGGTATGAATTAAAAACATTTATTTTTGTAGACATTAAAGTACCAAATGTATGGAATACAAATTATATGAATGAAGTATGCATCAAATATATATCCTAGTGCAAACAAAATACATGCAAACCTTACAAAGATCAAGTTTAGTATGTTAATAGATTGATAACTTGGATGTAGTTTCTCATTATTCCAACAATATAATAGTATGATCAATATGATTCAATAGAAATTTGGGAATCATAATAATAGCATAAGAGTGTATTGATACAAATGGGATGGGAGGCCTCTTATTCATAGAATTTACATGACAAATAAAGGGTCAAGATGGACTAGTTAATCGATTGCTTAACCTTTTGCCCTACTTCTATGAAGTGGTTTCTAATCCACCAAATGATTGGGAGAATAGAGAGTGGTATCTTAAGACTAGTTATATTCTTGAAGCTATGTCTCAATGTTGATACCAACACAAGGGAGATCCTCTCATCTTTTCAGTCTCCTATTTCTTCCTGGATGAAAATTTGGTTCATGTATGGAGATACACATGATGATCCACTCCCATATGATATTTTTTTGGATATTTAAACTCCTCTAGATGATTGTGATAATATTCCTTATAATGAAGATACATTAAAAGTGCTCAACTATTGGAAAAGTATTGAACATGAAAGGGCCACCAAATCTTCTACTTCTCCTTTAGATACTTCATGTACTCCAACTAATTTTCACACTCAATAATCTTGTGTGGAAAAATAATTTGAGGATGAAAAATGTATTCCTATGGCATTCATTGATATCTCATCTCCATCGTCTACTATTGAATTTGATGATACTTGTGTTGCTATAAGTATGACTTATTTTGATTTAGTGTAGCAAGATCTTCATCATCTTCCAACTACATCTACTTCTGATGCATATTGGATAGACATTAATGGGCTATTTTTTGAGTCTCATATTTATTATTTGGGAGATGCCAATGATTATGTACATATTCTCTTTGATGAAGATGATTCTTCTTTATTTGATGTGAGGGAATACTTTGACTCTCTAAATGATCATTCTTCACAGTTTGACACGAGTGTGTATATTTTTAGACAACATTTGGAGGAGGATTATTCATCTTCAAAGGAAGCATATTTTTCTTTGGAGTGTGTTCTACATCCGTCTCTAGGAGATTTTGGATTGAAATCTTTAGTTGTGTGGCCTAGAATGCATATTTGAAGTGATTTTGTTTTTGGAATTGACATGGATACACTTAAGCATAGTTCAGAGAAATCACATATTAGTATTCTTCTTGCATCTTCCTTTCAAGAATAAGAATACATTCTACATATCATCTTGATTGTATTTCTTTCTAAGGGGGGGACATTGTTCAACAATATTAGATCATCTTTAGAATTCAATGTCGAGCTTCTACCATTGCAAGAGACTCGCCATTGAGGGGAGTTAAGTGGTCTCTCTTTTTCTTCTCTCTTATGGGGGTCTTTTTCCTCACATGGGGTTTTGTCCTTCTCATTATTTATTGATAGTATTTTTTATTTCATCTCTCTTTTGGGGAGGATTTTTTTCCCACTGGGTTTTCACTGTTTCTCTATTTGTGAGAGATTGCATTTATTTTTTTACATGGGTTCCTAACATGGCCTGATAGTCAAGACCCATCCTTACAACGTTTCATTATTTACATAATAATCTACTCCATAAGTTGCACCTAAGGGGGTTGTTGGTGTGAATAAATGTGTTGTACCTAATTAATTCACTTACTAGAGACTTAGGGGACATATTCACATGTTAAGTTTAATTATGTCCTAAGATTCTTTCTATACTTGACTTAGTCATCATTATCTTTTCCTAGGTAGTTATGATAAGTTTACTCATATCATAAGATGGTTGTCATAATATTAAATATGAAGTGAGGTTTTGCATAATAATCTACTCTCTAAGTTGCACTTAAGGGGGTTGTTGGTGTGAATAAATGTCTTGTACCTATTTAATTCACTTACAAGGGACTTAGGGGATATATTCACATATTAAGTTTACTTAGATCCTAAGATTCTTTCTATAAGACTTAGTTGTCATGTCTAGATTTTATCATTTCCTAGGTAGTTATGATAAGTTATCTCATATCATAGGATTAAGACACTTGTCATAATCTTATGACATCCTATGTCTCACTTTGGCTATATAACCAAGGGGCTCTCATACATTATAATATTCATAGTAATTCTTGGATAATCAATTTTATTGAAATCTTGAGCATCGCATATTGATCTCTTTGTTCTTTCCATTTGGCCTCTAGATCTTGGGTATCTCCATATCAAACTCTAAAAGGATCAAATTTTTAATCATGTGGCAAGTTTCATATGAGGGATAAGGGTTTCGTTTAAGATGTGTATTAGGGAAACATATTTATATGAATGGCTAGGATTGTGAGGTGGAATTGAAATAAATGGATGAGATTGAAAGTTAGTTTGACATTTGGGAAGTGTCTAGGTTCAATGAATCTAGACAAGGTCTTAGTTAGTCATGTGAGAGGGACACTTGTCACAAGATGAATGTTTATATTTTGATCCATATGAATGGAATCAATGAGTAGGATTAAATGGATAAGGATTAAGGAATAAAGTGGAATTAAAAATTAGAGTAAAAGTTAATGGGGATTAATTATGCTAAATCAATTAATTAATTAGGAATTAATTAATTGATTTAGTTGGAGGATTTTGAGATAAGGCTAGAGTTAGTTAAATAAATGTTAAATTTATTTAATTAAAGGTTATGGATAAGGATAATATAAAAATTAATTAAATAAAAAGATATTATTTATTTAATTAATGGCTTAGGATAGGATAAAATAAGGTGTGGGTGGGTTAGGTTAGATTTTTAGGTTTTTGCACCAAATCTCCCACTTCAAAAAAAATTCTCTCCTCTTTTTCTTTCTCTTTAAATACTACTGACTAGTCCAACTGATTATTTCCCTTACTTTCTCGTGCAAAAAATATATATGTTCGAAAAAATCTTCTCATCTCGGGTGTGTGTAAGAAGTTGAAACTCTTAAAATTTGAAGCACTTAGAGATGCAATCTTAAAAAAAACTCTCTAATCATAAAATATATTAATCAGAGTCTAGTTTCCAAATATGTAATTTATTTTAATACCGAGATGATAAAAATTGATTTTCAATAGGCATTTATAAAACCATTATTTAAAAGTCAATATTTTTTACCATACCATGCTTATGCACGTCATCCATATTTTGACCTAAATAATCATATTTTTCTAAATCCTTTTGAGAAAAGATTTGTAACTCACTGAATCATGTTTTTGATATTTTTTTTGTTAATTTTTTATTGGCCATATTTTTTTTGAAAAATTATCGTGTATGTCACGCATAAGATGACCTAAGCTTATCATTTTTTGTTTTTTCTTTCAAATTAAAGAGAATTGTCTAATGTATGTTTTTCTTACAATTCATTTTTCAAAAAAATATTTTAATAAAAAGTTATTAAAATACTAGAAAACCTTGATATTTCAATTTTAAAGACCAGTTTCATCAGAAATTGATTGAAAAATAGAAAAAATAATCCAATTGTAAAAAAATACAAATTTGCAATCTACACTGTCTCATTTATAATGAGTTTTAATTTCATCAAAAAATTCTACAAAAAAGGTCTTTAGATATATGTCCAAAGTCACTATTTTCTTGTGACATTGACATGACCTTCAAGTTGTAGGTTAAACTAGGTCCAAAGCTTAGGTTCAGGTCCCCAAGCCTTTTCCTGAATTGAAAAACAAAGTAAAAACTCAACCAAAAATTCAAATTTTTAAAAACGGAATCCCGTTCTAAAACAGGATCTTGTTTCATAAAAAAATCATTTTTTTATGCTTTAATGAAATGAGGTCCCATTTTCAAAACAAAATTCTATTTTTTAACCATTTTAAAATGGGGTCCCGTTTCTTAAAAGCATAAAAATTATTTTTTTATGCTTTTTGAAACAGGATCTTGTTTCACAAAAAGCATAAAAATATATTTTTATATGAAATAGGATCCCATTTCATAATGGGATCCCCTTTTTTAAAAAGCAGGATCTTGTTTTTGGTTCGAGACCCCAAACCTAAACGGGATCCCGTTTATTAAAAAATAAGATCTTGTTTATTAAAAAATAGGATCCCATTTTATTGAACTTGATTTTTGTATTTTGGCTAAGGAAAAAACTTTCATGTTTCATGGACTCAACTTTGTGCATCTACCCTCTCACACTTCTCTCATGTCCCTTGGTATCAACAAGCTCCTTTAATTTTGAAATACCCCTAGGATTGTATCTATAAACAAATATAAATGGATGTTTACCTATACTTTTGTTGGTTGAGTCCTTGTATGTAAATTCAACTTGAGGCATTATCAAATCCCATGGCTTAAGTTTGTCACCAACCAAACATCTTAGAAAAATTCCTAAGCTCTAATTGATAACTTCGGTCTATCCATTCATTTGAGGATGATATGTAGAGATAAAATTTAAATCAGTACCTAAGTTTTCCTCCAAAAATTTCCTACAAAATTAGTGTCATGGTCTGAAAATATACTTCGAGAAACCATGTAATCTAACAACCTCTATGAAAAATAAATTTACGATGTGTGTAGCATCATTTGTCTTTTGAAAAGCTATAAAGTGAGCCATTTTCAAAAATATATTTATAACCAAAAAAATGTTTGGAAAATGTGTCTCAACCTTGCAATTGCATAAGGTAATATTGATACATCAACATGGGGGGGTGTAGGGGGGAGTACCCCCCTACGAGGGTCTATGAGGGCTCATCCCCCCAATAAGGGTTTCGGGGCCCACACACCTCAGTGGGTGTTTGGGGGAAGTGCCCTTGAAAGCGACATTTTATGTATATTTTATTATTGTAAATTTATAAAATTCATCATTAGGTCTCATTTATGGCGGCCGATATTTTTTTTCTTCAATTTCCCTAGAAGGAAACCATATTTTATGAGGGAATTTTACTATGGCTATGTATTGAGATGTATTCTAAGATTTTGATAGTGGTCGTGTTTCCTCTAGATCTCTGGTTGGTGATACTCCTATGAAAAGCTTTCTCTATAAGTATATTATAATCCTTGTGATTTTTGAACAATATATTGGGCAGATTTTGGAGTGTGGAGATTTTATATCCCGAAAGGGTTTCCCTCATGTTAATCATTGTGTTGTGGTATGCATGATATTTATGTTTATTTTTGTTTAAGTTTCTGTAACTGATAAATATCTATAAAAGTTCCATTATTGTCCTGTTAAGAATAGTGTAGGAAGTTGTTTTGTTACCTTAGCTTCCTTACAAAAAATGGAATCCTTACCTTGCTATGTTCTTAGTAGTCCAAGCACAAAATCCATGCTTATAGTTTCTCATTGTTTCTTTGGTATAGGTAATGGCTGATATAGTCCTATATCTTGACTCCCTCCTTTGGCATATTCATGAAATTGGCATCCTCCTTTAGATTTTCTATTTTTTATCCTCATCCTTGGTTAATAATGCCTTTCACTCATTTGCACCATGGTCTTATTAGCTCCAAAATTTCTAGCTAAACCACCACAATATTTTTCTCTAATTAAATTATGTATCATTGATCTTTGAGGTATGAATACTTTTTGTCCTTTGAATATAACATTCCATCTTGTATGAAATAATCTATCCACTAGTATCCTATCCACATGAGTAGGTCCCATATAAATTATTTTCTTGCATGCTTAAAATCAAAATCATCTTTGGATAACTCCTTTATATCATCAAATCCAACTACTTCAGATCTCATTTAAGTAAATAGTGCTAATCTCCTTCTCAAAGTATCTGCTACTTTATTTTCAAACTTTCAATTTGATGTTTAAGAATAAAGTATACCCTTATAGGAATTCAACCCACATCATGTGTCACTGATTAATTTTGGTTTTATTGTTAATAAATTATATATCATGATGATCCATGTGAAGTAAAAAATTCTTAGGAATTAAATTATGTCACCATTTATTTAAGGCCTACACTATGGCATAAAAATCTTGATCATAAAGAATACCTCTTCTTAGAATCATCAATACTCACTAAAGTATGCAATAGGTCTAACGTATTTGCTAATAATTTCTCTTGTGGCTATCCCACTCACATCACAATCCACATGAAATAATTTTGTAAAATTAGATAGTGTCAACATTGATTACTTCATGATCTTCTTCAAAAGCTATAAAAATTATCTATTGTTGCTATCCACTTAAACTCTTGTTTATCTCCTCTTATAGTTTTAGTTATGGGTGCACATATCCCACTGAAATTTTGAATAAATATATAATAGAAGATAGTTAAACCATGGAAACTTTGAACCTCATACACACCCAAGTGTAGGTCATTCAATTATAGCATGTAACTTTTATGGATCCATTTATAGCCCTTGTGGTGAGGTAACTGAATCGCCAAAAACACATATAAGCTAACTGAAAGGGAAAGAAAGGGGACTAGAAGTGTGGAATACCTTCCCTTAACACTAATACAACAGAGGAGAATAGAAAAGATAAGTTCTATAGATTCTTTAAAAACTTCTGAGATAAATACATACAACATATAAAGATAACAGAAAATAAGCATTCACAGATTGACATGGGTATTTATGTGGGAAAACCTTTTCAGGTAAAAAACCCACCACACCAAGCAAATATATTTGTATTTTAGTGATAAAATATTACATACAAAGTTCAGTCTTCACTCTATGATCAGCTCATAGCAACACTTGAGTTCACTCATTGTTACAATTCTATTCAGACTGTACAATGAATAATTACAACTCTTAGTTCAAGTTACTTCTCTCTTCTACACAAAACCATCACCTTTTTGGTTTACATATATAATATTGTATTCGACTATCAAGTCTTAAATTTGCATTCAATGTCTCAACCAATTGCAGACCTTTAGGTTCATGCATTGATCACCCAATCAAGAAACTGATCTTCATTGATAGATTTTCTTTACATCGGGCAGCCCAGTCAATTAATTCATTGCCTAAATCGGGTTCTGTCCACCAGCCGAACAAGTATCGTATTTACTACTTTTACTACTTTGGCCTTTAGCCAATTGATATTTTGACACTGAGCCATGTCTCCTTTCATTTTCCTATCGCTCTAACTTTTTGGTCCAGCTCAGTCAAGCTCAGTTGACCAAGCTCCGAGCTTGCCTTATCTCCACCGTGCCACCACCGAGCTCATTCTAGCCCGTCATGATATGGCTATGAGTCTAAGTCAGCTCGACCTCTGCCTTCCACTGCACTACCGTTGGGCATTGTTTTTCCCACCGCGGTATGGCGGTGATGGCCAGGAAGACCGCAAGTGGTCATACCGCAAAGGCTGTTAGGCCAACACGTTGTAGGGCGGTGACCACCAGATAGACCGCCAACGGTCTCACCGCAGCCACCGTAGTGAGCAAACTCATCACGGCCACCACAGTGATAAAACTCATCACCCGCAATGGGGTGTTAGCCACCAGGATCACCATTGATGGCTTACCACAGCCACTGTGGTGAGCCCCTCCACCGACCATGGTAAGGAAGTGGCAGCCTGGTAGACTGCCAACCTTACCGCTAGCGGTTTACCATGGCCACCGTAGTTGGTCATACCACCACCCACAATGCAATGGTAAGCGGTCACCATGGACGACTAGTTGTCTACTGCGGCCACCATGATGAGGCGAGTCACCATGCGTGGTAAAGCACTAACCACCAAGCCATCACTGCGGTACCGCCAAGGCTTAACTAGACCACCACGGTAAAGCAGTTAGGGGCATAAATATGAATTTTTTGCCAAGTTATTTTGCTTAGGCTCAAAAAAATGGAATTTGAGACATGTTTTCCCAACACTAACAAGGGAAAGAGGATTCCCTTACTAGGATCCTAGGGTTTTTCACCCTAAGAGCACTTGGTTAGGAATAACACTCTTTCCACTATGTTGATATGTGTAATGGGTAGGTTCATTCAAAAGGGGGAGGGATTTGATGATTGGTTTGTGCTAAGTGTGTGTGATGTGTGGCTAGAACTGAAAGTAAAATGATGCTAATCTAAATGTATGCAAATGTAAACAAAACTAAGCTAATGCAAACTAACTTAACTATATGCACTAAATGAGAGTAATCTGGAAAATGACAGAGGAAGACAGAAGATGGGTACCTGGAAAAGTGAGGTTACAACTGAATGCCCTCAGGATCACTTGAAAATATTTTGAACTAAGCAAAAGGACACTTACGCCAACTGGGGTGACCTAGTCCTCCAACTTGGAAATTCTGCCAAAACAGGTTTTGGGGAAATGGGTGCCCAAAAATATAGAAACCCTTTTTTTGGGCCTAGCATAGGGATAATGCCACCAATAGGGGTGACCTAGTCCTCTTGTAGCTTTATGAGGAATCAAGCTTTGATTTTATGGGTCCCGATTGATTTTTCCCTTTTCTACAACAATTTGTGATACGAACTCCCAAAAGTGACCTATAGGTTTTTCTTTTTGTCCTTCCCAAGGTTTGAGGCTCAGTTTTGACTTGAGGAGAATGTTGGTACTTCTTGCAACACTTTATACTTCACCTAATCTACATCAAAAGACCTACAAACACATGCAAAGACCAAGAAATCATTGGGGCTAGGAAATAGGGGTTTGCCTAAGTCAAACCCCTTTGTAGGTGATTAAACCCAAATTAGATGAAAGAAAAGGAATGTAAGATTAAAAGATAGCACAATATAAATGCTTACCAAACCCTTGTTGATGGTCTGCAACATGCATGAGCAGCTTCAATGGAGATAACTTGAAAACCGTTATGCTTGTATGCTTTCTTGTGAAGTTTTGGTTGCTTGAGTGATTGAAGATTGAGAGCAAGAGAGTAAAAATGAGTTAGGAGAGAGGAAAAATGAAGATGAAAACCCTTATTTGCACATGTGAAACCCGAATTTTCTCGAAATTCAACCTAATAGGCCAACCCTAGGGTTTAGGAGGAAAGATTCTCGTTAAATTTTATTTAAAGTTTGAATTTTATGCCTAAAGGGACTAGGTCACCCAAAGTGGTGACCTAGTCCACCTAGAAAATTTTTTGTGGTGGTCAGTAATTAATTTATGTTTAATAAATTTAATTAGTTTCTCCTCACGAAACACACTTAGGTTGGGACTAATGATGCATTAAAAGGGAAAATTGGCATATAAAAAGGGTTTATTTAAGGGTGATGAGCCTACACAAGTGGGACAATGCAACACAACACTTTACAACACTTTTTATTAAGGCTTGGGAAGGTGTAAGAATGTATTATTTAGGTGAATTATATTGAAAGGGTCTTAGAAAAGTGAGGAAATGAATTACAACACTTCACAACATCCTAGTAAAACACCATTAGGTCATTATGAATTGCAAGCTTACAAGGCCGAATCAAGGTAAACAAGGCCAAAATCTAGTGGAAAAGGCCAAAATGATTGAAAAAGTGTCAAGGTATACAATTTTTGGTGACACATTTAGCCCCCACTTTAGTGAGAGTATGGATGTTTTTAAAACTCACACTAAAGTAACTGAATCATGTGTGTCGAGCAAGATCTAATGCACTCATGCTAGGAAGGTGAGATTACTATGACCAAGAGGGAGGATCAAGACCCTAGGATCAAGATCCCATGACAAACCAAACATAAGTATAGAAGATCACACAAGGAATGATGTGAAAAATTCAAATCAAGCTTCCACCTTTTTTCCATCTATTTGTGGATTAGATCTAGGTTATTTGTCTGAAAGGAAACGATGTACTCACTCTAAGCCGACGAGACTTTTGGTTGTCTTCCAGGTGAGAATTCCAAATGGTGGTGAGATACATACACATGGTTGTTATGCAATCACACACAAAAGGTGTCTATCGGGAAATTCATGCCGCTATTTCGACTTCCCACTCAACCATACCAAAGTTATATAAGTCCTGGTAACTTTGATAAGGTGCCACAAAGGACACAGGTGTGGTTCATGAGACAAGAAAAGCCTTGGATGCTTAGAATCCATGAACAAGTGCAAGATGACACTACAATCATGCAATTTGTGTTATGAAAGGTGGTCATGTACGCACAAATGCAAAAGGTGTAACATGCGAAATGCAAAAGTGAAAAGTGCCAAAAATGAAAAATGAAAGTGTTCTAAGGAGTCTTGTTTAGTTCATATGAGGTATTTAACTTATGGGAGCATTGCATGTAATGTCTCCAAAAGAGGACCAATCAGAGGATAGAAGATTCACAACTTAGGGCATGCATTGCATCCCATCAAGCCACTAAGAGGAATATAATATTCCTAGATAAGTTACACCTATTAAGGAAATCATACCAAATATCATATACAAATTGAGAAACACATTATGTGAAGTAACAAGGTTGTGCTAAGAAGCATGAGCAAAGTAAAAGAAAATGTAAATGAAAAAAATGAAATAGTGCCAATGTATACCCCGACTTTAAAGGGATTTCTACACACCACTTTGTGAGCAATTGCTTTAAAGTAGAGAAAGGAAAAATGAAAAAGGGACATGAGATCCTACCTGGAGAACCCAATGACAAGTGATGAGTATCTAAGAAAGGCTAGATCATGCAAAAAAGAAGAAGGAAAAGGAGAAGGTAGAGATGCCCCCAAAATGAAAAACACTAAACACATAAGGGATCTATGGATTTTCGGTTAGTATGTTCATTCTATCATTGTTTGTTTTAGAGAGTGTGGAACTATCATCATCCCACCAAATACATAGAACTGGAAGAAGGACGCATAGATATCGAAAGCAAAATGAAAAAGAAGAGTCAATTTGGGTCAACATGGAGGAGACATAGGATGTCTCGACGCTTTGCCTCATCCACAAAAATGACCATAGAAAGCAAAAGAAAAAGAGCCTTGGGTTTTGAGTCAACATGAAGGAGACATTTCAATCTCAATGCCTCGTGTCATCCTCAAATGAAAGGAAAAAGATAAAAGAGAAGAAAGTATTTTGGGTCAACATGAAGGAGAAATTGTGGTCTCAATGCCATGCATCATCCCCAAATGAAAGGAAAAAGATAAAAGAGAAGAAATTCATTTGGGTCGACATGAAGGAGACATTGCAGTATCAATGCCTTGCATCATTCCCAAATGAAAGGAAAAAAGGACACAAAAAGAAAAATAGTTCATTTGGGTCAACATGAAGGAGACATTGCGGTCTCAATGCCTTGCATCATCCCCAAATAAAAGGAAAAAATGAAAAGGGGAAAAGAGAAGGGATTCATTTGGGTCAACCTAAGGGAGACATTGTGGTCTCAATGCCTTGCACCATCTCGAAATGAAAGGAAAAAGAAAAAAGTGAAAATTTAAAACGCATGCACGACATATAGAAGAAGGGAGAGACATATAGAAGAATTTCACAAAGAGTGGGAAAACATCAAACAAAATAGGGAATACATGACACAATAACAAACACAAGACTAGTAAGGCAAGTGTAAGTCAACCGTGAAAAGCAAGTCATCCACCTCCCCATCTCAGTGGGGAAAAGTGTGGGGTGGACAACAAAGCTAAGGGACAAAGACAATTGCATTACTAGGACAAGGCTAGCAACCTCTTTCCCCCACTGAGTGCAAGTCTAGAGGGAGTCAAGATAGGTGATTAGGGGGGAATGCAATAGTGAGAAGGACATTTTCTTCAACTATTACATGAATGGGTACACGAAAGTGCACTATGGGTCAATAGGGTAGCACTCAGAACCGATGAAGTGATACTTATTTAGTATCTCTCATAGATGGCGACATTCATCAATTCAGTGGCCAAGAACACGATGATAAGAACAATGTGGTGCATTGGAATCTCTAGGACGAATGACTAGCTTATTACGATGAGGTAAGGTAATGAGACCTTTGTTTAAAAGGATGTATAATTGTCTCTCATATTCATGTGGTGGATGGAGAGGAAACTTAAGTTTCTACAATTTATATAGCCTCTTTTCGGCTAGAATCACCAACTTCAAAGGATGGGGTGGGAGCAGGAGGTCCTGAAATGATCGGGGGTTTGGCATTGTTAACAAGAGAAGATGGTGGTTTTTCCCTAGGAAGGAGAACATTTGAGTTGGGAGGGGTATCAAATATTATTGTGCCATCATTACGGAGCTTAAGGCACTCTCTAGGGTGTACCTGAGGATGAGGGGGGTCGTGATAATTTATGCCCATATGGTGTTCATCAGGTTGCAATTGGTCATAATATTTGTGAATCTCATGTTCATTTGTAAGATCACCACCCTTTTTTTCTTAGAATGGTGAACCCTTTGCCATAAGTTTGTTGTAGATTAATGGGAGAGTGGGTGACTGGGTTATGGTAAAAGGGTTGAGGAGGGGCTGGTTGAGAGGGACTAGGCTCACCTTGGGTAGGTAGTCGAGCTCCATTATGAACTTCTAGATGAAGATAAGCAAATGATTCAAGAGGTGATATGTTATGCATCACAGGTTGGCTCATAGAGGGGTAAAAATAAGCATTGGCTTCAAGGTTATCAAGGCACTCATTAAGGAACCGATACATGCTAGCATCATCATCTCCAATGATGTCTACTTTTGTAGGAGGATAGTCATTGGGATTTGATTGAGCAAGAGTGGGTTGAAGGTCATTAGGATCAATGGCAAAGGTGCATCTTGACATGTCCATCAAGGATTGGAGGGAGGTCCATAACTTATTGAAGGACATAGCCATGAGGAGTTTGAATTAATGACAGTAAATGGATCAAAATAGCAAGCCTGGAAAGGACAATAGAGGGACAATTATAAAAACCAAAAATAGAGATAGGGTGCTGAAAATGATAGAAAAAAGGATGCAAACTGTCCAAAAGGTCTAGGTCACCCAGTGTGGTGAATTAGTCCCAAGAGTGTTGTCTTGGAGAGATTTCTATATTCTTAGCTAATGTTTATGGTTTTTCTGATGTTTAAGTGCAAAAAATAACTAAAAATGCTATTTTTTTTGTATTTTCGTATTGAAAATGCAGTACAATGTGCAAATTTATGATGAGTTTTCACTAAATGCACTTTTTTCACTAACCCTATTATGCAAACAATGGGTATGTGTAGGATCATCATGGAAAAAATAGGCCCTTAAGTGGCAAAAAATTCAAAAAACATAGAGTTAGGCAACTTGATGTAAAAATTGGAATAATTTATATATGTTATTTCAAAAATTTATAACAATAGAATCTGTAGAAAATTGAATGTAGTTTCTAAACTACTAGGTTTATTTGAAAAATAAATAAATCTATTTGGTGAAATTTTGAAATTTCAATGCACTAGTACTTAAATTTCAGGGGAAAAATAAGAAGTAGGTGTCTGTCTGACCACCCTAACCACAATAAAATGATAATATTTTTTTATAAGATTTTAGATATAAGTAGAGGACTCATGTCCCGATGTGATGCATATTTTTTTGTAATTTTTTCCAAGTAAATAATTAATTATGAATTTTCTATTACAACTTTTAAAAAATATAAAAACTAGTATGTCTAACCACCTTAACTTGGTCAAAACTTCATGAAATTCATTTTATTTGTTTAATCCTATATTATTCAAAGCATAGAATTTGATGCATGTTTTGGATTCAAAAAATGTGACATCATTTGAAAGCTATAGATGTTTTCAATCGGCCTATCAATCAAGAATTTGGTCGTCATTGAAATAGAAAATGAATAATAAGTATTTATTAAATTTGAACAAAGTAAATCATAATTTATATTGGTAGAAAGCTAAGAATCTCCTTTAAAAACTCATTTCGTTTCATCAATTTTGGGTTAAAAAAAGTCGTCAGCCACATACCCTACACATACCCATCATATCACCACTTTTTGGCCGATCATGATCCTACACATACCCCAATGCAATATTTAAATGCAATACGAGCTATCTCTAAGATGAAATGAAAAAATCAGAAAGCTAGCTAATGGTCTACGGTCGGGTTCACCAAAATCAACCACCAAAAACACATATAACCTAACAAGGGAAAGAGGATTCCCTTACTAGGCTCCTAGGGTTTTTCACCCTAAGGGCACTTGGTTAGGAATAACACCCTTTCCACTATGTTGATATGTGTAATGGGTAGGTTCATTCAAAAGGGGTAGGAATTTGATGATTGGTTTGTGCTAAGTGTGTGTGATGTGTGGCTAGAACTAGAAGTAAAATGACACTAATCTAAATGTATGCAAATGTAAACAAAACTAAGCTAATGCAAACTAACAAAACTATATGCTCTAAATGAGAGTAATCTGGAAAATGACAGAAGATGTGTACTTGGAAAAGTGATGTTTAAGCTGAATGTTCTCGGGATCTCCTGGAAAATGCCTGAACTGAGCAAAAGGACACTTATGCCAACTGGGGCGACCTAGTCCTCCAACCTAGAAATTTTGCCAAAACAGGTTTCCAGGAAATGGGTGCCCAAAAATACAAAAACCCTTTTCTGGGCCTAGCACAGGGACAAGGTTACTAATAGGGGTGACCTAGTCCTCTTGTATCTTTCCAAGGAATCAAGCTTTCATTTTGTGGGTCCCGGTTGATGTTTCCCTTTTCTGCAGCAATCCATAATAGGAACTCTCGAAAGGGACCTGTAGGTTGTATTTTTTTCCTTCCTAGCGTTTGAGGCTTGGATTTCACTTAAGGAGAATGTTGGTACTTCTTACAACACTTTGTACTTGACCTAATCTACATCAAAAGACCTGTAAACACATGCAAAGACCAAGAAATTATTAGGGTTAGGAAATAGGGGTTTTCCTAAGTCAAACCCCTTTGTAGGTGATTAAACCCAAATGAGATGAAAGTAAAGGAATGTAAGATAGAAAGATAACACAATAGAAATTCTTACCAAACCTTTTTTGATGGTCTACAACATGCATGAGCATCTCCGATGGAGATAACCTAGAAACCCTAATTCTTGTATGATTTCTTGTGAAGTCATGGTTGCTTGATTGATTGAAAATTGAGAGTAAGAGAGTAAAAATGAGATAGGAGAGAGGCAAAATGGAGATGAAAACCCTTATTTGTACATGTGAAACCCTAATTTTCTTGAAATGCAACCTAATAGGTTGACCCTATAATTTAGGAGGCAAGATTATCATTAAATTTTATTTAAAGTTTGAATTTTATGCCTAAAGGGCTAGGTCGCCCAAAGTGGCAACCTAGTCCACTTGGGAAAATTTTGGTGGTGGTCGGGAATTAATTTATGTTTAATAGAGTTAATCAATTTTTCCTCCCGAAACACACTTAGTTCAGGACTAATGATGCATTAAAAGGGAAAATTAGCATATAAAAAGGGTTGATTTAAGGCTGATGAGCCTACATAAGTGTGAAAATGCAACACAACACTTTACAATACTCTATCTTAAGGATTAGGAAGGTTTAATAATATACTATTTAGGTAAATTATATTGAAAGGGTCCTAGAAAAGTGAGGAAAAGCATTACAACACTTCACAAGACCCTAGTAAAATACTGGTAGTTCATTGATGAATTGCAAGCTTACAAGGTTGAATCAAGGTAAACAAGTCCAAAATCCGATGGAAAAGGCCGAAATGAGTGAAAAAGTGCCAAGGTATACACTTTTTGGTGACAAAATAACATATCCCAAATAGATAAATATTTCCTTTGTAAAGGTACATTTCTTTAAGTTTACCAATAATTTATCCTTTTGAGCCTTTGAAGGACCTTAATGTGCAATATATTTTCTTTATTATAGTTACTAAAAATTAGAATATCATCAAGATAAACAATCACAAATCTTCCTAAGAATAGCTTCAATAGTTTGTTCATCAACCACATAAATATGTTAAGTGAATTTTTTAATCCAAAGGGCATTACTAACTATGCATACAACACCTCCTTGGTCATAATAATGGCCTTCCACTCAACACCCTCTATTTTCCTATTTTTGTGATAGCCACTTTTTAAATCATTTTATGTAAAAATACTTAGCGTTCCCAAAATAATCCATTGGATCATCCATTCTTGGTAAAGGATAATGATACCTAATATTTTTTTTATTAATAGATCTTAATTTCATGCACATCCTACATTCACCATCCTTTGTCTATGTTAACATTATTAGTATTGTGTATGGGCTAAGGCTTTCTCTAATTAGTCCTCTTTCCAATAATGATTGCACATGTTTATTTTCCTCTTCACTTTTTGTAGAGTCAATCTATAACAATACTTATTGGATAAAATTTCCCCTAGAATCAAATCAATATGATGGATAATTCTCCTCATAGGTGGTAGTCTGTTGGGAAAGTCCTTCAACATAATTTTATTAAATTATTCAAGAAAATATTTTACTTCTAAACGAATATCACTACTATTAGTTATCACATATACATGTAGTAATTTTGAAACTACTAAAAACATAGTTTTTCATGCTTTAACTCCTTCAAAAATTGTTTCCCTATTGCTACCAATTTCCTTGGACCAATTTCCACCTTTTCTTCCTTAGTTGCCAATGGTTTAAGAGTATATTTTCTTTCATTATTTTCCAAAGTGTAAGTTTTTTCTCTCCCATCATGTATTTACTTTCTATCAAATTTCCATAGTCTTCCCAAGAGTAAGTGGCATACGTCCATAGGCATCATATCATATCACACCTCATTTTAATAAGTGCATATATAAAAAATTACCAGGAATTATTGATCAACCAAGACTTAATGCCATTTTGTATCCATAAATCCTCTATATAATCCTTCACACTTAACTCTCTCTGCCTTAAATATTTTAGTCTCTTGATAAGGTTGAGTTGGTAATCACCAAGTACAAATTTAGCATTCATCTTTCTCACCATTCAATCTTGTCGAGTGGTTGTATCCCTACCATTCTTTCTTCTCTCTACCTACACTTCCTTCCATCAAATTGTTGCAATACCTTTCAATTTTGTTTGATAAACCTTTACTCTTTTAGGGTCCTCCACTTCATCATATTCAAATTGTACCTCCATTTTTGTTATCCAATCTACTAGCTCATCTAGTTCTAAACTTCCTAAGAAGCATGGTAAATCCATTCTTGTTCCTTTCCCAATGTTGGAAATAGCCCATATTATCCTTATTTCTCATACACCCATATCTCTATTTTCATTTTCACATTATTTTCCTACCATATATGCTCCTTCATCATATTCATTGCCAATATCTTCGTGTGTTCTACCTCTTCTCATTTTACCTTCTATTGCATCCATTCTTTCTTGCAATCCCCTAGGGCCTCCACTACCTCATATGTTATTGTTCTAGTTTTAGTTGCAACCTCTACAATCCTTCTCTTTGGTGGAATTTTATTGCCCAATATCTCGTTTCTTTCTTCTTTCTTATTTTTGTAGTCCCTATAACTACAACATCCCTTGTTGTATGAACATGCCCATAATCACAACTTATAGGACTTCCTTCAACCTAAATTAAAAGTCACTATCTTCCTTCCTAGATTTTTAGATATGCTCCAATACAAATTTGATGGCACCCACCCTATTGTATGCACGTAAAAACTTATCAAATAGTAGATAAAGAAGGGATTTTGTGTTGTTGTAATAAAAACACACAACCTATGTAGAGGTCTAAAACACTTGTTAAAAATTAAATATTTAGTTGTATGGATACATAAACAAGTGGTAAGTAAATAGACTTAATTTGTAGACAAACAAAACTAAGTTGTAAGTAAATAGTCTATCTCTATAGGAATAGAAACTATATGCTACAACTATATAGTCAAATACTAGAGAAACAAAAAAATTCATGTTGTAGGAATAAAAACTTATGTTATGGGGTTTTTGAAAACAAAATACCAAATCATAAGATACCCAAATGTTAACACATAATAACACCCTCTTTTAGAGTAGCAAACTCATAAAAATCTCACTCATACAAAAACACACAACCAATGAAAGAAAATGTTGTTTTAAAAGAATAATATTTAATCACATTTAACTAAGAAAATACATTCACTTATAATTATTTATATACATTTACTTTCCTTAGAGTAAGTTAGGCCAAAATATGATATTCCTTTATTTTCCTTTTCCCTTTTGTTTGCCAATTGTGTACTCCTTTTCTCTTCTTTGTCTTTCTCATCTCTATTTTTTATTTCTTCTTCTTGTTCATGAAAATTTTCATCTTCGTCTTCTCTCTATTATTCTCTTCTTTTTCTTATCTCTTCTTCCTAAACAAAACACTCTAGAATCTAAAAAATTCTCCCAAAATCTTGCCTAAACTGGGTGCAACACATAAAAATCTATATATGTTCACCAACATGATTTTGAGTTAAAAAATCCACATGAAAATTCTTCCTTTCTAATTTGTTTTTTTTGTTGTTCATTAATGAGCCTAAGCATAGATAGTTATTACTCCAGACAACCAAAATTTTAAAATATAAAACTATAACAACTCTAGTGATTTTTTTAGTGGCTAATATTCATCACTTGGCTAATAGTTGAAATTTGGGAATCCAAATTTGGCTAATAGATCAAGTTGGAATGGAACCTGAATCGCCACATTTTTACAAAATTTTATTTTACCCTTACTTAAATCGCCAAATAATTTATTTTATTAAAAAAATTATCTATAGTATTTGATACATGATTAGCTTAGATTTGCCTAAATTTTATAAGTTATAGTAGAAATCTAACTTAATTCATAATAATATATTATAATTATTAGATTTTTTATGGGAATATTTTAAATCTTTAGTTGTCTCCATTATTTAAAATATTATTTAATGACCCTCATTGTATTTTGTGATGTAAAATTTTCCTACAATCTATAATGCTCATGGGGCCTAAAATAAAAGAAACTTCAAGCCCCATGAGCATTACATATCGTAGGTATTGTTGATCATCAAAGCTTGTGCCTCTCCAATAGTCTTATGGGAAATTCAGTGAGGGGGGGACAATATGCACCTCACTGAATACCTCTGAGGTTTTTAAAGAAATTTGGCTCTTCTTTGAGTTTGGGAAAAGGGGTCGAAAGAAATGTAAATATAAAACATGAAAGTGGTGATGTGCCAATACTTTTAGAACATTTCAAAACCTAAATTTAATTTCTATGAATTATATGATAGACACATAACGCCACATCCCTTCATTGTTGGGAAGAGAACGAGCAATAGAGGCCAGATACAAGCACAATACAGTCATTCAATCTACTCGTAAGAGGTGTTTATTAAGATTTGACCAAAAATAGAAGTTTGAAGAGCTAACAAAAAACATTTAAAAGTCACATAAACTCTCCCTCTTAATATAGCATGACATAATGAAATAATAAAATTCAAAGAAAACAAAGAATTAAAATGACACAATCTAGCTTCTACAGGTTACAACTTTATAACACAAACATATAGCATGGAAATCAAATAATAAAACTCTTCAGATTAAGTTAGAGATAGTGTTCTATTCTGAAAAGGGTAAAAGGAAAGAAACATTGACAAAGGCCATATCATGCATAGTTTCAAATATTTCTCCCAAATATTTGTACTTCAAATATCAAATGAACTTTAAAACAATGATCAAATTGCAATTCGATAATAGTTTGAGTTAAATAACAGATATAACATACCTGAGTGAAGCAGTGTTTTGTAAACTTTAATAAAATACTTCCTATAACTAGGAAAACTAAAGAGCTTCTTTCCAAAAGGAAAAATTTAGGAACCCTTTCTTCATGTTACTGCTTCCAATTTATAGTCGTCAAGGAGAGAGAAACGTCACCTCTACCCAAAAGTAATGACTACTAGATGTCAGCACCTGATAGCTTGAAATCTGATCCTAAATCTTTAATTAGGTTATGGAAATCCTTTCTCATCAACTCTCAACAATCACATTATTATCTCTTAGATATTTTAACAAGATTACCCTCCATAAACACTTAGATCCTAGAAAAACAACCTGGAAAAATTCTTATCGACCAATCAAGTGGATTTGGTAGCACCGACTCACATCCTTACTCCTAAAATAATAAAGAAAATTACTCTCTGACAAACTCCAAAGAAAAAATCATGTACACAGCTTCCCTGCAATGAAGAGATGATGTGTCAAACAGGCAAACATTCTCAAATTTGTGAAAAGAACTTTTAAGAAATCTTCTACCGAGGTGACACATGGCCCGAATTCCTTCCAGAAAGGAAAGTGATAACCAAAATGTGTGCAACCACCATGTGGTGCATTGTGCATTCATTGAAAACACAACCTTTTTACGCAAGGATCCTCCTGAAGACAAAAGTAAAAGCCAAAATAAAAAATACTAAAGCAAAATCTTGCTTCATAGTTCTGGCAACTCACAAGGGGGATTTGCCTGTGAAGGCACGAACCTAGACTTCTGGTCATTCTTGGAGTTTGAGGAAAGCGGAGTGCAGCATTTCCCAATCTGCATTAGTCAGTTGGGAAAGATTACAAAAGGCCTTGTATGTTTGATAAATCTTGAAGACTTCTTTAAAGGAAACAAATCCCCATCTTGTCGAAACAACTCCCACGTAATAATAAAGATGAGAAAGTGGAAGAATTTCCTGCTCAATGTCTTTAGCAGAGGGTGGTGTGCTTGATTTTGGGAGTTTTTCCGAAGTCCAAACCTTATCTTTGATTTCATCTGTAATTTTCTCAACTGTCAGCACATCTCCACTTTTTGAAAGGAAAGGGGGTAATCTGAAGTTGGTTTAAGGATGACGAGCACAATTATTATTTTATCCTAGTAGACAGATACTAACCTTCTTTTTAAGGGAAAGGTCGCAGATCTTTGTGCAACTACTAGCTCTTGATGTAGTTGAGCCTCTTCTGCTTTCACACTCTCCTCTATTTTATTCCTCTCTTTGAGAGAATTTTCCAGTTTGGAACCTAATTTTATGATCTCTTGATCACTAGTGTGGAGCAGATTTGACCTCTTGCTTGTCATTTCTCAACTTTTCTACTACTTCCTAGCCCTTTTGCAAATTATTGAAGGCCTGAGATCAAATTTCATCCAACTCTATCTTTATGCTTTCTTGAGCACGCTGGTGCTCTACATTTGATTTGTGTTTATTAGTCAACTCAGCCTTCAGCTTATCGATCTTGGTGTACAATTGAATTTGCTCATCCTAAGTCTCTCTAAGATATTTTGTTGTCTTATCCTATCGGTCTTGTATTTCCATTATATGGGCCATTTTAGCATCTCGAACCCTGATTTCCAACTGCAACTGATTCACCATTTCCTTTACATTTTGAGTGATCTTAGCTAGATCCACCTTGTCACGTAGATGAATTTCATTCAAATATAAACCTATAGCCTTGATGTTGTAATCCTCCATCTACATTTATCCTTTGCGTTCAGATACAAGGAGCTTCATCATAGTGATCCATAGAGAATTTTGGTCTTCATTGAAATAGGTCTGAATTTTCTTTGTGGTCAGTAGTTCAGCATTGTTTATCTTCCTTTTCTACTTCCTGGCTTGTCGGGCCCACTTAGTCATGTCAAAATGTTCTTGAAGATTCTATGGGGTATCAATGCTCTATGTTGTAAGAGAAGCATCAGGGGGTAGACTGAAAAGGGTGATGGAAGGGGATACCTCATATGTATGAGCATGTGGGGATGAAAAAGGAAGGGTAATCATAGAGAATGAAGGGATGCCAAATTGAGATTGGGCCCCAAAAGGGCCAATTGGAGTAAAAAGAGAAGCAGATGGAATGGGCAATTTTTATTCGAATGAGGACGTACTTAGGGTAATGGGAAATATGGATTGTTTAGCTTTCTTGATGGGGGCCCTAGATAGGGAAATCAAAGAGTCAACAATAGCTAAAGCAGATACAACTCACTCGGCACTCAGGGGTATATCACATGGTGTATTAAAAATGGTAGGGGGCTCATTCAAAACCAAAATCTTAGGGTCAGCATATGGAGGATTCTCTTCAACGGATGGGGGAAAAGGATGAACTAGAGACAAAGAGGTAGGAAGAAGAAGGGGAGCGATACTTACCTGAACCACGCCCATCCAAACATTTTGTAGACTAGACTCTACTTCTTCTTCGTGTCTAATTGCTACATCAGGTATGTCCAAGTCTTGGAATCACCTTCTCTTTTTTCGACAAGAATTCACACATCCAATCCTTGAGTGGATGATCTTGCTAAAGCTTGGACCTCTAGTTCTACAGTTGATCCCCGTGGGGACCTTTTTCTTCTCTTTCCCTTACTCCAGACATTGGCTTAAGACATAGCTTGCGAGTCCTTTTGTTTAGAGCTTCTTCCCTAGTGGGACTCCTATGGTCAAGACGTATGGCGTAGAAGTCACTCTTCTATTATCTCATGCTTTTTCTTTGGGTTGTTGTTGTCGAAGTTAGCCTCTTGGTCATAAATCTCCTCAAACTATTCATCAAATGGGAGAAACTCTTTGAGAAACTTATGTAGGCAGACCATCTCTGGTTAGAACCTCCAAATATCCATCTTCTTCCTTTTCGACCACCCCCACCACTTTATTTGACCACTGAGGGTTTTACTCAATTGAAGGTTTCTTTGATACTGTGCCTACAATGTATAGAAACTCAGCCACCTTGACCATTTGGTTGGTACGAGGGTTAGGTTGATGTATAGTTCTATTTTTTCATGAGTCAGATTTTTCCTAGACTCCACATACTCCTGATTCTCATGTTTTAAAGGGAAGATCTTCCTTGTACTGTAGTCCCACGTGTCACAAATAATTACTAAGCCTAGGGCCACCAATAGGTTTGTAAGCTCCCTTTGTGCTTCCCACTTCTCTAGTACCACCCTGCTATTTGCAATGCAAAGAGGAAGCAGATATAACTTCATTTTGTTTCTTCCTCTATTGTAGGCATTGTCAAAAAGAGTTGCCTGACGACATTCTTTCAATGTGAAAACCCTATCTGTCACAAATCTGGAGTCAAAAATGCTCTCCAACGAAACCATGAAACCTATTAAATGTGAAATATTCTTCGAAGAAATAATCCATCAAAGTCAATGAACTGGTTTTGATCCATTTTTCAACCTCAGGGAAAAAATGACACGTTGAACACGACAATAGTTCTTGAAGCACTGGCCTCAAAGTGATTCACAACCCAATAATAATTACATTTTTTTGATAGCACATAGGTCCATATAGAAACTAGGTGACATAAGCCATTTTCATCGAAGCTGGAAACTTGCAAATGTGTCTCCAGAAACCCAAAATTTTGATGCAAGATTAAGTGAGCCAAGAAAGAAGAATACCTAGATTTATACTTGGTATGGTAATTCTTCAGTTGCATTAATATGTTTGTATCTACTACATCAACAAAGTCAAAATACCTCTACCCTTTCTCTCATTTGAGTATCAGATCCAGGCCCATCTAGAAAGCATGAACCTCCTCGTCGTTATCAAGGCTGAAAAGCCAAGCTAGCATCAAGAAAAGATCCTGTGTATTTATTTACAACTTTTTAAGTACTAGAGGAAAATTAAATCGACCCCTCGACATCGTTTCTTTTGTATCATATTCATAGAAACTTTCTCTTTGGTTCGCTTCTTCCCAATGAATATCCATATCTTCCTCACTGAATGACTCGGCCCCCAGTTGGGAGGGATACACAACATATCCCATATGGCCACAACAAAAATCATAACCTTGATCTTGTTGCATGCAATGGTTCTAGTTTCTTTGTTGAACCTTTTGGCACATGCATCAACTAGCTATGAGCACGGGTGTATGGCAAGCAACTTGAACTGTGGAAAACCACATTTCCAAAGCTGGGAGGAAAAACCCTTAGATGCACCATAATCCTTCATTCTTTGGAATGCTCCTTCCCTAAGACCCTTAGGGTTTTTTGCCAATTTTGGATCAAAGACGTTTTCAGCAGTATCTCACACTGTCTCTCTAGGAACACCTCTATCCACTAGCACAATTCTACAAAACTCGAATGGTTGATCTTCAGGCACTAGAGCATTGTCAAATGAGTTTCACCCAAAGATATTGGTGAAACCAGGCCTTTTCGACAAAGACTCAGCTCCTCTACCAGTTGTTGATGGCTCCACCATGGTTGCTTCAAAATTTGCAGATTTTTTCACTGAAATGGCCACTTGTATTTTGCTACTTTAGAAAAATATACCTTTATGGTGTAGTTAATTCCCTTAGTGGGTACATGCAATTAAGGCTATTTATTTTTTAGGACCTTATGTCAAATTATTTTTATGATTGATTCTTCCTTCCCCATTTGCTTTGATATTTTCTCATTATCGTCTGGACAAAAATAGAATTTCCACTTTTTGGGTTTGTTGACACCTCTTTTCTATAAATAGCTATGCCACCTTAAAGCAATATTCATTCAAAAGCAAGCCTTTTAAGTTTAGCCAGCCTTCTCTCTATTTCAATATCATCTTTTTCTCTACTACTTTAGCCATGTCTACTAGCCTAGGCACTCCTGTCTGCCTCCTTCCATGAAGGCCTCAATACACCTTTGTTGGGGAAATTGCCATTGACAGAATCAAGTACCTGGTGAAGAGGTGTGACTGTCTAGAGGTAATTTCATTTTTTTGGGTCAATGACATGGACTTTATTGAGGATGAGAACCAGATGAGGAGAAATTGCAAAATCGTGTCTCACTTCCTAGCCTCCCTCCTAGACTTGAATATTGATAAACCCCAAATAGTGGAGGTATGTTGTTGAATGTTCAACGCCTCTTTGTTGGAAGGCCTCAGCGAGATTTTTCAAGTTGCTATCCCAAACATCATAATTCCAAGTGCCATGGACCTATGTATGCATGTTGATCATGGGGCGGTTGATGAGCCAAGTTTTTTGCATATTTAGATTATGTTTTTAAGACACTTTTCTACCTTTCATTATGCTGAGACAAACATTTAGTGTTGATTATGGGAGAAGACATAGACTTTTATGCTTAAATAAAATAAGTTTATTATGATAAGTCTTTCCATGATTATTGCCTTAGATGTTTCATTAGTTTGATGAATTCCCTGTGAGCTTGTGTGATGACAAACCTTTCCTGCAGCCTCTACTGTTGAACTTTTTGTAGCCATGTCTGAAATACTGTTTGCTTTAGATTAATGCTTAATGAATGTATAAATGAGGTTATGGATCATCTTAAGGTTGAATGTGTTGAGCTAACTTTTTTCCACAGGAATAGCTATTAAGTTGTTTAAGGTACCACGTCTTAAGGAGGAAATTAAGTTGCCACTTGATGGTTGAAAGACTAATTCAATGAAGACTGGTTCAGCAGCAAAGAATAAGGAGGCAGCTTCAATTCATCCACCATGCAAGGAAAAGTGTTCCAAGAATCCAGCTTAGGCATCTTGATGGCGCATAAATCTAGGATGGTGGTGCTTTAAATCCTTAGAACTGATTTGACTCAGTTCTTCCTTCTTGTATCCACCTCTTCACTTAGTTAGTTATGATGTAATAAAGACTTCCCATTTTATGAGGGAAGGGTTAGTTAGTCATTAGATTTAGTTTTCAATAAATAGACCATTCTCCTTCAAAGAAAGGGCTGAAATATTATTGTTGTAATACATTTTAGTTTCTAGAAATATAGTTAAAGATTGTGAGCCATGTACATGTCAATCTTGAATTAATAAAGTTCTTATGAAGTTTACAGTCTAATCTGTTGTTTATCTTTGGCACTACCTAAGGGGGCCCACTTAGGGAGTTGTCCATCTTTTTATTCTGCAAGTTAGAATAGTTGCACTTCCTTTTATAGAGCTTAGTGTGATTGTTCCTATAGCTAGAAAAAATATAGAACTGTCAACTATTCCTACGGCCACTAGATGCAGAATAGTTTTGTCTTTCAGTTTTCATTCCAAGAAAGTTTATCCAGTTAAAGTTGTTTACAATAACTTCAATTCTATTATAGCATCTATAGGAAGTTATACATGTCTGAAAGAGGTAATTAGTGCATATATTTTGAAGACCCATTTTAATTCTACGTCCCTGGGTTGATAATTTAAATGAGGTTCTTTAGCAGGTTATGACTATCGGATGTGATGTTCAGTCCCTAAGTAGAGGAATCCATGTTCCTAGTTATTAAGCTGATTAAAGGACACTACATTTTTGGTGTCATTGTCGAGGATGGTTTCAAACTAAAGACCTATTGTAGGCATGCTAATAGAGAGTTTAAAGTTCATTCCAAGTATTTAGTTTAGAATTCAGCATTCCAGCATTTTCGTAGTTTAGCCTACTTTTTGTTGTTTGCTTGGAAGAAGAGACCAATTTGGAAGATTCCTTCTTGGAAGAATGAATATTGAAGAGATTGAACTAGACCTTTTCCAATAAGACCCATATTTGGATGTTGGCCAAGACTTAGTCACCTCATCTTCTTCCTCAAGGTTAAGCTTAAACTTGTTTGATGAGCTAGATGACCTTAATCTGCTTGTTCAGCATCTGAATAATCTTAAAACTTCCAACAACCAAGACCCATCAAATAATCTGCTTGCCCTTGTAGTTCATCAGCTAGGAGTTAACCCAGGAACACCACCAAGGATGGCAAGGACTACTTTTCCATTTCCAATTCCTGACCTACA
The DNA here is from genome assembly GCA_007115665.2 of Sequoiadendron giganteum. NCBI lineage: Eukaryota > Viridiplantae > Streptophyta > Pinopsida > Cupressales > Cupressaceae > Sequoiadendron > Sequoiadendron giganteum. Next base: position 459,271,688 of record CM021100.1, on the reverse strand, counting down.
TGACAATAATAACCTCAAGAACTTCCTTGAATCATTACTTCCAAAGTTCTATGGACTTATTACAGAGGACCCTCATACCTTCTTGTTTGAATTTGACATATTTTGTAGGAGCTATGATTACACAATGTCAGTGCATAAGCTGAAGTTGTTTCCCTCCACCCTAAAAGAGTTACCTTTGAGGTGAATCATAGGATTGGGAGGCAATGTAGAAAACACTTGGGATGCAATTAAGGATCTATTCTTGGAAAAATATAAAGAATATTGTAGGGGGAATGATATGAGAGGAGATGACATCTTCAATATGTCACAAAAGGAGGATGAATTCTTGGAAGACTATGTGTCAAGATTTTTATTTAGTGTGCAAAAAAATACTCAGCACCACCTGAATGAGGAATCTCAAAAACCTCTTTCTAAGAGGAGTTAATGATACTTGCATGGAGGCACTAGACCTAATGGTTGGAGGGGATATCCCAACTACTCCAAAGCAGCTGTGAAGAAAGGCAGAGGGTTCAAATCCTCTATTGGAAAAGGAAATGGCTCTGGGGTGTCTAAGGGGGAGATTTATAATCTCTTAGCCGACTTCAAGAAAGATATCATCAATGATTTAGCTACTCAACTAACACTATGCAAGCTAGAAGGAAGAGAGAGGAAGCTGGGGAAATGCTAGCTGAATATTGCCCTCACTCTAGACAAAGGAAGAAGGATTGCAGATGCAACGCAGTGGCCAATTTGGAGGTGCAATATCTTCCCACTGAATTTAAAACAATATAAGGAGAGGAAGAAGTGTTCTTTCTTGCTCAGCGCAGGCCATGGGCCCCAAGACAAGGTATGCTTTAGAACCCTTTGAAAATTTTTGGTTCATATAATAACCAGTGGCAGAACTAATACCCTCCAAACTATAGCCCATACTCCCAACCTCAATGGATTAATCCTTGGCCAAATGCTCAGTAGAATCGATGGCAGCCTCCTCAAGGGAATTGGCAGTCACCACAACAAAATCAGTGGCAACCTCCACAAGGGAATTGGTAGCAGTCTAACCAATGGAGGGGAGACCAGCAATGGTCAAACCAACCCATTGGTTTCCTGCAACAACCCCAGAAGTAGTCAATTATGCCACCTCCTACAGCTAATCAAAGCCAAAATCCTAAGCCAACCCAACTGCCTGCACAAGCAGAACCTAATCCAAATAACCAGCCTCAACAGTAGCAGCAAATTTATTTCACTGATCCTAATCATCAGCCTGTCTATGCTCTCAACTTGAATAATATTAATTTGTGGCTAGGAACAGTGTTACCTACACCATCTCCTCCCATAATCTCAGAATAGCCATGTGAGGAGAATGAGCAAGAAGATACCAATGACCTAGCTCAAACCAATGAGCCAATCTAGAATCCATCATCGCCTAAAGTACCCAATAAACCCTCACCTCCTTTTCCACAAAGGTTGGAAGGTGAAGCTGTCCAAAAGCAAGAAGAACCTACCTTTGACATCCTTGATCAGCTAAAGAACATATGTGTAAAAATTCCCTTGTTCCAAGAAATCAAAGAAGTACCTATCTATAGCAAGGTTATTAAAGAGGCATGTTTGAAGAAACCGGGTAGGAAAAAGAAAGATCCTCAAACTATTAATGTCTTAGGTCAACTATCTGATTTGATGCTAGGGAAACTTACGATCCCAAAATATTCAGACCCTGGCAGTCCTATTGTGGAAATCATTATTAATGGGGTTCAATTTAAAAATGCTTTAGTAGATCTTGGTGCAGCCATCAATGTCATGACTAAAGACCTTGTGGGAAAGCTAAGTATTTCAGACCTAAGGGCTACACCCACAGTACTGCAGCTCACAGATAGTTCAACTATCAAGCCTGATGGAGTAGTTGAAGACCTAGTTGTCACCCTAGATTCATGGGAGTATCTTGCTGATTTTATGGTTTTGTCTCCAAAAGCATTACTAGGAGGATATCCTGTAATACTAGGAAGGCCTTGGCTAGCCACTGTTGATGCTTACATAGGATGTAGGTCTGGTAACATGACAATATTTTATGGATATAACACCAAGAATTTTACCCTTTATTCTCCAGCCCAGCCTCAACTTGAGTCTGGGTAGGCAGTTTGGCTAGATTTGGGAGAAGAAGAAGTAAACTCTGTGGAAAATATGATGATGATTACAAGAGAGCCTTTCATTACACAACAAGAAGAGGAAGAGATACTATCTAATTTCCTACTGAATAATTATGGTATTGAATACCCCCTTTTTGAAAAAGTTACATGCTCCTTGCAGACCATTCTTCCTCTGCCCACTTCAGCTCATTATCCTGCAGCAGCTAACTTCTTACACTCCTTATTGCCCCATGAGGTAGAAATGTCTATTCTTATTGAGGTATTTATACTTGAATTGACCTCATAGGTGGAGGTAGCTATAGGAAAAACATTGAATATCAACAATAAACTTACCAGTCAGCAGCAGGAGTCAATGGTCCAAATGCTTACTAATAACAAACCAATTTTTGCCTGGGATTATAGCGATATGAAGGGCCTAGATCCAAAGCTATGCACACACCGAATATTCATCAATAGTGAGTTTAGACTGGTCAAACAAGCCCAAAGGAGAATCAACCCAGCCTTGAGAGAAATTGTCAAAGAGAAATTGCAAAAGATGTTGAATGATGGAATTATCTACCCAATCTCAGGCAGCCAGTGGGTTTCTCCACTGGTTATTGTTCCTAAAAAAGGAGTAAAATGGAGAGTGTGTGTGGATTACAGGGAGCTCAACTTGGAAACAAAGAAATATTACTTTTCTCTTCCATTCATTGATCAAGTCTTGGATAAATTATCAGGGAAAAAGTACTCCTTCCTGGATGGCTTCAGTTGCTATAATCAGATAAATATTGCTTTGTAGGACTAGGAAAAGACTACTTCCAGATGCCCCTGGGGAACGTTTACCTATTTTTCTTGCCTTTCGGTCTCTGTAATCCACCTGCAACTTTCCAAAGAGCAGTGATCAGTATTTTCTCAGACATCTCATATGACTGTATGGAAATATACATGGATGACTTTACTGTTTATGGTGCAACATTTGAGGAGGCCCAGGATAATTTGAAAAAGGTACTACAAAGGTGTAAAGATCATAACTTGTCACTAAATAGTCAGAAGTGCTTCATGATGATGCAAGAAGGAATAGTGCTTGGTCACTATATTTCTGCTGTAGGAATACAAGTGGATCCTTCTAAAATTGAAGTCATTTCTAATCTACCCTTTTCTACCAAGCAAAAGAAACTAAGAAGATTTCTAGGACATGTTGGATATTATACAAGATTCATTAAAGATTTTAGTCAAACAACAAGACCACTATACAGTTTGCTAAAGAAAGATGCAGAGTTTGTCTGGATAGTAGAATGTAAACATGCATTCCTTGATCTAAAAATTTCCCTTACTCAAGCACCTGTCTTGAAAGGACCTAATTGGTCACTTCCATTCCATATGCATACAGATGCATCAGATTAGCTATTGGTGTTGTCCTAGGATAAAAAGGTGGTTCAATGGAGCATGCACTCTATTATATCAGCAAAAACCTTCAAGGAGATGAACTCAACTACACTGTTACAGAAAAATAAATGTTAGTAGTCATCTATGCCCTCAACAAGTTTGGGAATTATATCATAGGCTATCAGATATTTTTCCATACTAATCATGCAACAATCAGGTATCTCATGAACAAAAGCTTAATAGCAGGGCGACTGGCTAGGTGGTTGTTGTTGATGCAAGAATTTGATATTGAAATTGTGGACAAGCCAGGTAAAGCTAATGTGGTTGTTGATTTCTTGTCTAGAATTCAAAGACAATATGACTCTGCACTTATAGAGGATTCCTTCCTTGATGAACATTTTTTTTCCATAAAAATCATCCATACATGGTATGCAGATATAGCAAATTATCTGGCTACAGGAAGAACTCCTCAACTCTCACCTAAGAAAAAAAGATTATTAGTAGATAAAACCTTTAATTTCTCTTGGATTGCAAATTGCATGTTTTACACAGGACTGGATCAAGTAATGAGGAGATGTGTATGGGAGGAGGACACTCATGACATACTGCATGCAAGCCATGATGAACCTTTCAGAGGACATTTTGCTACTAAGAGAACAGTCGTGAAAATTTTGAATACTAGCTATTATTGACCAATGTTACATAGAGATGCAGCCAAGTATACTAGGAGGTGTGACAGATGCCAAATGATGGGGAGGCCAACCAAATTAGATGAGATGCCTCTATTTCCACAAGTTATTATTACACCATTTGAAAAATGGGGACTGGACTTTGTAGGTCCAATTGATCCGCCTTCAAATGGTAAGTCTTACATTCTTGTATGCACAGATTATGTAACAAAATGGGTAGAAGCTAGACCTATGAAACATGCTAGAGATAATAAAGTAGTAGAATTCCTCTATGAAGAAATATTCACCAGATTTGGTGTTCCTACAGAAATAGTGACAAACTAAGGAACACGGTTTACCTCTACTCTTATTACAACCTTAGTAAATGAATACAACATAAGGCACAAAAAATCAACTCCTTATCATCCACAGGCTAATGGCCAAGTAGAGATTACTAATAGGGACATAGAGGTGATTTTGAAAAAAACTATAGATTTGCATAGAAAGGACTGGGTTGCAACGTTTACTTGAGGGTATATGGGCTTATAGAACTAAATGGAAGACTAATATAGGATATATACCTTTTGAAATGGTGTATGGTAAGAAAGTTGTGATTCCAATAGAGTTTGAACATAGAACTCTCAGAACAACTTTGGAAATGAAAATGGACTTAACAACTACACAGAGGCAAAGAGCCATGCAACTCAATGCATTGGATGAGCTCAAAAAGAATGCCCTCTAGCATACTGAAATGATACAAAATCAGCGAATCAAGTGGCATGATAAGTATATCAAGGAGAAGAAATTCAAAGCATAAGATTGGGCTCTTCTTTATGACTCAAGGTATAAGGACAGTCAAGGGAAATTGCAAACTAGATGGTTGGGCCCATACGAAATAGAAGAGGTATTTTACAATGGTGTCATATAGTTGAGGACTATTGATGAGGTCGGGTTTAAGTTATTGGTCAATGGGCGTCGCCTAAATCTTTAATTCAAGCCCATTGACAAGGAAGAATTTCTGAAACAGTTCCAATTTGAGCAAGAAACTATTGATCTTGCAGTTGAAGGAATTAAGTCTCGGCTCAATTCCCTAGGCCATGCATGAAAGTGCATAAAAATATCATAATAAAGGAGTTATCCACAAGGATCCCCATTCCATCCAATCATCCCATCTGTAATCCATACAATCTCTTTTTTCGCCACCTCATCCAGCTATCATGCACCTCACCATCCACGTTTCTCTAGATCACATTTTATAATGAAAAAGATGAGTCACATCATGCAATCATGGTGGATAATTCTAGGTAAGCTCCACTTCACTTAAATATTCATTAGTTGTTTCATTCATTACATTTATTTAAGTATTAATTAATGCAAACTAATTTCTTATACGGTTGCAATATCCTTCGGCCTTTTCCACACGTTTGAGAACATTTTTCTAATTTATGACTATTAGCCACATCGTTGTTTCTACCACCACAAAGCCTTGTCACATTAGTTATCACTATCCTTTCGGCTTAAGTTCTGAATTTTTGAAATCTGCAATTAATGAACACAAACCTATTACTTCCTACAATAATGACCAGGCATGTATTTCGCTCCTCCATGATTACTCTTTTCTTTCCGTCTACAACATAAGTTAAGATGTTCGAATTCATTGTTGTATTATTCTACATCTTTTGAAAAGAGGTTCAAAATTTTCAGTTGAGGGGAGGTAGGAAGTAGTGACGTTGGTTTGTAGGAAGTCACATTGGTTGTATAAATTGAAAAAAATCAAGGTTGAATTCTCGCCTGAAGCATTGAGTTGCAGAGACAACAGTAAAATGGGAGGTTAGCCAATTCAGCATGAACTGATAGATCATAACGTCGTGTTGTAGGATGTGCAAAATTTTCTGCCATTTAGACAGTACGGGTGGCTTAATTATTTCCATAAGATTGAAAAGTTTGATGAGAGCATTGTAGAATAATTCACGAGGATATTCCATGAAGGAAATGTAAGAGTCAAGGGAATGAAAATAGATGTGTTAGTAGACAAAATTGCTTAAATAACAGGGTTGCCACAGGCCGGTGAGCTATTTCCTCAAGCAAGGGATGCACGAAGTGCTAGAGCAGAGTTTACTCAGCCTAGTGATCCTCCGTGATGTGTGGATAAGCAAGGAACCCAGAGAATGAGTTTTCCATAGGACTAGATACCACGAGCAGGTTATATAATCAAATATATAACATGCGAAGGTCGGTTTTTTGATTTACATTCTCATCATTTTAAAGTCTTATCTCATTTACGCCATGGACTATTAATGAACATTCCTGATTTCCTATACAATATACTTTCTAATAGTGTTGCTGAGTTCAAAAAGGGTAGAATTAACTCTATCTCCCACCATTGCCTTACAAAGTTACTTGTTGAAAAATCTGTAAAAGATGTATTAGGGATGAGTTGGGAAGAGTTTGTTGTTAAATTTAACCCTAGGATTCAAAATGTTGGACCCAGAGGGAAGCCTCTCACCTTCAAACAATGAGCCTCCTAGTCTATAGGTCAATCCTCTACTATTGTACCTCCTATTCCAGAATCATCTGATTCGCAGGACAAAATTCCTCTTTCTGAGAAATTTTCCAAAAAACCAGTACAAACCCTTGTCTTTCATCTTGAGCCATCCTCCAAAAATAAAAAGGGGAAGTCACCCATGGTGGCACCCACTCCTAAATATGTTAAAAGGAAGCAAACAGGGGAATCACCTGATCTTGCAGCCAAAACCGCAAAGAAGCATAAAGCAATTCCCACTCCCTTGCTAAGAATCTCTAGACTTCATAATAAGGCAGATCAACAATCACTCAATGCTTCGCAGGTCACACTATCAACCTCAGACCCCTCTATTCTTGTACTTGAGGAGGAGGAGCCTATTGTTGGATAGACTGAGGGTATTCCTAAAGGAGTTGGCCTTGATGAGCTAGCATCCATTGTGGAACAAATGCAAGAGGGGATGGCAGATCATCTGCAGGAAGAAGAGAAATGTACTGAGAAGGAGGAAATGACAATTGTAATTCCATCAGAAGAAGAAAGTGAAAACATTGAGATGACAAATGAAACACCTACTATTAAAGAGGACATACTGGAGCATTGTGTACCTCAAGAGGAACAGGAAAACTGGCAACATAATGATGAATTAGAATAGGAAACCTATGGATAGTCAAATGACACAAAAATAATTGAAGAAGCAGAACAAGAAAATGTTGATGCACCTAAAGAAATTTAGAGATTACTTGCAGCAAATTATAACCATAGGAATCCACTCCATGATACAAATTTTTCTACAGGAATGACATGTTTTGCATAGCTCCAACATCAATGAACTACCTCTGAACTAGAAATTGAGAGATTGCAAAGTATAATCCAAACCAATAATCTAGAAATTTCTTATTTAAAAGACACTCTCAACCAAGTAGTCGAACTTGTTCCACAGCTAATGCAATGGATATCACCCTCACCTATCTATGCAATGTACCTCAAAGAGTTAAATATGAACTTCCAATTGATCGGGATTTGGAAAGGTAAAAACCCTTCCTTGAATACCCCAAAAAAAATTTATGATGCATATAGAGATTCACCTTAGCATATGAGGAACCTTTTGTGTGAATTTTATTTGCATAGTTTGGTTGTACCTCTAGATAAGGAGTGGAACCCCCTGTGCTATGTTGGTGATATTCATATCGGTGCTCTGATCTCCTGGATCAGAAATGAGATAAGTAGGGAAGAACAATTTGATAGCCACAAATATGATGAGATTAATATACCATTGTCAGTGAGAAATGAATCCAAAAGTGGGATGGGGATCTATTTTGATTGGAAAAATTTATGGGCAGATGGGAGAGCTAGGCCACTAATTGAGCCTTTGAGACAAGAGGTATTTACTCAGTATTCCCAGATTGTGAACAATTATCTTAATACTGCCACCCAGCATATTGAAACAAGATGGGAACATTTACCATTTCAGTTAAGAAGGGCAGAACCGCACACCCCTAACACCCTATATGTAGCCACTTGGAGGGAAAAAAGATATATGAGGAATGCCATAACAAAAAGAGAGAATTGGTTGCCCTTAGTTATACAGGCACCTATTCTCTTATGACCTCTTTTGGCCATGCAGGGGGAGAACAACACTTACAACAGGAACTCTGAGGATAGCAAATGGCAGCTACTGGAGACAATGTGAACTCACTTTTGGAGTTTCCAGCATGGGGAATGTGGACAACAGTTGAATGTTGATCGGAGGGAGTTTTCTCAAAGAAAGAATGTTAGGCTTGCTGAAGGGCCCCACAAGTAGATGGTTGAGGGGAAAGTATGAGCCAAGTTTTTGGCATATTTAGATTATTTTTTTAAGACACTTTTCTACCTTTCATTATGCTGAGACAAACATTTAGTGCTGATTATGGGACAAGACATAGACTTTTATGCTTAAATACAATAATTTTATTATGATAAGGCTTTCCATGATTATTGCCTTAGATGTTTCATTAGTTTAATTAATTCCCTGTAACTTTGTGTGATGACAAACCTTTCCTGCAGCCTCTACTATTGAACTTTCTATAGCCATGTCTGAAATATTGTTTGCCTTAGATTAATGCTTAATGAATGTATAAATGAGGTGATGGATCATCTTAAGGTTGAATGTGTTGAGCTAACTTTCTGTCACGGGAATAAATGTTAAGTTGTTGTAGGTACCACGTCTTAAGGAGGAAATTCAGTTGCCACTTGATGGCTAAAAGACTAATTCAATGAAGACTAGTTTAGCAGCAAAGAATAAGGAGGTAGCTTCAAGTCATCCACCATGCAAGGAAAAGTGTTCCAAGAATCTAGCTTAGGCGTCTTGATGGTGCTTTAAATCTTCAGAACTGATTTGACTCAGCTCTTCCTTCTTGTATCCACCTCTTCACTTAGTTAGTTATGATGTAATAAAGACTTCCCATTTTATGAGGGAATGGTTAGTTAGTCGTTAGATTCAGTTTTCAATAAAAATCCCATTCTCCTTCAAAGAAAGGGTTGAAAGATTGTTGTTGTAATACATTTCATTTTCTAGAAATGCAGTTAAAGATTGTAAGCCATGTACTTGTTAATCTTGAATCAATAAAGTGCTTATGAAGTTTACAATCTAATCTGTTGTTTATCTTTGGCACTACCTAAGGGGGACCACTTAGGGAGTTTTCCATCTTTTTATTCTACAAGTTAGAATAGTTGCACTTCCTTTTATAGAGATTAGTGTGTCTATTCCTGTAGTTGGCAGAAACAGAGAACTGTCAACTGTTCCTGCAGCCACTAGATGTAGAATAGTTTTGTCTTTCAGTTTTCATTCCAAGCAATTTTATCCAGTTAAAGTTGTTTACAATAACTTCAATTCTAGTATAGCATCTTTAGGAAGTTATCCATGTCTGAAAGAGGTAATTAGTGCATATATTTTGTAGACCCATTTCAAGTCTACATCCCTGGGTTAATAATTAAATGAGGTTCTTTAGCAGGTTATAACTTCTAGTTGTGATGTTCAATCCCTGAGTAGAGGAATCCATGTTCCTATTTATTAAGCTAATTAAAGGACACTACAGTGATCATGCCCAGGCTACCCTTTCTGAGCGACTTCCACACAATGGACCTCAAAAGCCACCACTCTTTGTCTCTACTAGTGGCTAGCTACTTTCTATGGGAGTATGGCATGATATTCATTCATGGACTGGACTTCAGAAAGCACTCAATTTTTTAGCATACAATCAGGAAGACTAGAGGCCGAGGTCTGTGCACCATGTGTTGTTGTGTCCCCTATTTCCCTATTCAATGAAGAAGAAGAAGAGAATGACTACGGGAAACACACTTGTGTAACTATGGCTGGAGGCCAAATCATTTAATCTTTTTGTACTTTGCCTCCATTTTTCTCTTTTTACTCTTTTTGCTCAAAGACTCTTTTTGGATTTTGCTCCCGGGAGAGCTTCAAGTCTAAATTTGATCCTTGGGTTGCACTATACTTGTAAATTTTTTGATGAATATATAATATAATACAAAATTTCCCTAATTCTTTTGTGTTTCTTTTTTTCCCTTATGGCTTATTCCTAAAATTAAAACGTATTTACAAAATTTTACGTATGGTACATAACTATGAAATTTTTACAAAATAGTGTACTTTAATGGAACAATTTTAGATAAATACCATTCACCGATATCTCTGAAGAATTTCCTTCCATGTCCTCTAGATCATACACATTATTTTTCTTGCATGAGCTAATTCAGAAGGGCCCCTTCCATAGCACTTAAAGTTTGGTGTGTTTCCCTAGTTTTGGCACGTTCATCATATTTCAGCACTAAGATTCCTTCCTAGAAATATGGGTCGGAAGTCTTCTTGTCAAAAAATCGTTTGACCATATGTTGTCGACCAATCATGGCTTCAAAATCCTTCTTTTTTTCTTCCTCAAGCTTGAGGAACTCTGCTATGTGTACCTCCATTCCATCGCTCTCCTTTATTTCTAGGGCTTTTAGTAATTGTAAAGTGGCAAGATCTATGGAAATAGGTAACACTACCTCTTTCCCATAGACCAATCCATAGGGAGATTCCTTCAGGATCTGCTTTGGTTTGATCTGATCTTCCCATAGAGCAGCCTATAGGTGTTTGCAGCAATCTCTTTGTCTTTCAGACCTAATGTGCTTGATTAACCTAATTAGATTTTTATTTGTTGACTCCACGAACCTATTCCCTTGTTGGTAATAGTTTGATGAATTCTTGAAGTAGATCCCATTTTTAATATAAAAAATTGACATTCGTGAACCTACAAAGGCCCGAGCATTGTTGGATATGACAGTTTCTGGTGAACCAAACCTAGTCACTAGCTCCTCGAGGAAACTAACAATCTCACCCTTTGCAGCATTTATTAGGGAGATGACCTTTGTCCACCTCATGAAGTAATCAGTCACAGTGAGGATCCATTTGTGACCAGCACTAGATATGGGATTTATTATTATGACAAAATCCAATCCCCATTGAGCAAAAGGCTCTTCAATCATGATGGGACTTAAGGATAAATCAAAATTCTTTCTTTTTCCAACAAAAAATTAGCACTGAGTACATTTCTACACCAAATGGTGTGCTTTAGAGAACATTGAAGGGCAATAGTACCCTTCTCGCATGATTTTTAAAGTAGTATTCTTGGCGAGCAAGTGTCCACCCTCAAGAATTCTATGGAAATTATTAAGAACTTTTTCCGCCTGGTGCTTATCTAGACATCGAAGCAAGATGCCATCATAATTCCTTTTAAATAAATTACCTTCAACTAATACATACCTTGTGCCTTGTAGTCTGTAGTACCTTCATTTTAGGAATGGGAGGCTTGTCAGGTAGTGCCTCTTCTACATATATAATGTCTGATCCACCACCCAGGAGTTGTCGGAATGGAACTGATTTGAGTAGACCTAGTCGATCTCCTTTTCAGCTCCAGAACTCAAATCCTATGCAAGATACTCACAGAGGCCTCTTCCCTAAACTATTTTGGTCAGTCTGATGTCTACATCATATTCTAGGATCTTGGTGATCTAATTAGCTCTCTTCTTTGTTATTTCTCCTTCAGTGATATATTCCCTTACACTCAGGTGAGCAACCAGGATGGGGATTTTATTAGCTGACACCAAGTATCGAAACTTCTTAAGGCTCTTAACAATGGAAAAAGCCTGCTTCTCTACAAATTTGAATCCGGTTTCTTAACCCTTTAGGGTTCTTGAGTGAAAATCAATTGGATGCTCCCCATTATCCTCTTCATCCTTCTAAGTGAGCATAGAGGCTATGTTGTGTTGACCGTTGTATACATAAAGCAAAAATTCCTTAGAAAGTCTAGGTTAGCCAACATCGAAGCAGTAAAAATAGCCATCTTTATATGCTTGAAAGTTACCTTGCCTTCAGGGGTCCATTCGAACATCAAGTTCTTTTTGAGCATTAACATGATAGGTCTTGTAATGCCCACAAAATCTGAAATGAATCAGCTGACAAAATTAATCTTCCCTAAGAAAGACTGTAGCCCATACTAATTCACTTGTAGGGGTAAATCCATTATAGATCTCGCTATTTCGGGATCTATTGCAATTCCCTCCTTGGATACTTCAAAACCAAGTAGCTTACCTTGAGGTACTCCAAAAACACATTTTTAGGGATTTAAGGAAATTGTGATCTTAAAAAACCTCTAGAAAACCTGCTCTAGATGATTAAAATGATCAACCCTTGACTTTGAAAAAACTATCAGGTTGTCCAGATAAATTAGAATGATCAAATTGATCAATCCTCTAAAAGAAATGTCCATGGCTTGTTGAAAAGTTGCACCATCATTTGAGAGTTCAAAGGGAATCTTTTCATATAGAAACATTCCCCTCTTGGTGGTAAACATTATTCTATGTTGGTCACCCTCCTTTACAAATACCTGATTATCCTGAGAAGCCATCAAGCAACAAGAATAATTCTAATATGGCCACAGTTAACAGGATCTGCTCCATCGATGGAAAAGGGTAGGGATCTTTTAGCGAAGCCTTATTAAGGTCTCAGAAATTGACACATAACCTAATGCCGCCATTTTTCTTCCAAAATGGTACCAGATTAGACACCGAAGTTGAATTCTTAATCGAATAAATGATTCAGGACTCAATCAATTTGGTGAGCTCCTAGGCCATCAATGCCGCAACTTTTGAATCGACAGGCCTTTGATTTTTTCAGACTGGTTTTAACCCTTCTTCCAAGTCGATCGTATGTTGAATTATGTCAAGATCATATCCTCTAATCTCATCATAGGTCCAAGCTATAACTTTGTTGTATTTAGAACATAGATCCCTTAACCTTTCCTTGTCTTCCCATGGGACATTTCTTCTAACTCTTAGCTTTCTACCATTTTCGACATCCAGCTCCTCATAATCATTTTCATCGATTGTAAACATTTTCTTGTCATTCCTCACATCTTCACAATCAAAGAGATTTTCGAGGGAAATTAAACCTCGAAGGATTTTATTTCCCTTTAGCTAGATGACCTACTCTTTGGAAGGTTGTGAACAGTTGGAAACTCCCTCGGATTTTTGGATGAAGGTGGCAATCTGAGTGTCATCTTCAAACAGTGCTAGTTCTGATAATTTTCTAGAATAAACGATTGGATGATGATCTACACTATGCTCTTCTTTGAATCAAAAATTGGTTCAAACTACATGACCTGATTGAAGCCATATAATCCACTATACTATTTTGGGATCGAGGAATGACTTGCACATTGAAAGCTTCAAAAACATCAATCAAATCCCATATCTGATGTCTATATGACCTCATTCTTGTATTTTTTGCAGCCTCTTGTCCACAAACTTGGGTCACAATCAACTCAAAGTCTTTGAATACCTACAACCTCTTAGTGCCCATTTGCTCAGCAAGAATTAAACTATGGATTATATTCTGCGTCATTATAAGAACATGAAAATTGAAACTGACAAGCCTTGAAGGTCTCTGATCTTATCAGGGACAATAGTCAAACTCTTGCTCCATAACCGGCTTTTCATTTAGCACCATCAAAATACAAGGTCCATAGACAATTATCCATCGGATCATCATACCTTTCCTGATACTTCATGCGTTTCAGATATATCAGGTCATCATCAAAGATCATGTACATGCCTAGTCGTGTGGCATGGAAATTTTTGAATGGGTTGGAGTAAATGAACTAGTTGAGGAGAAAATCCTCTTCAAGAGTTTGTTCACATGTATCTTCTTTGTCTTTCATCATCTCCATGCAATATCCTTCCTATCTTGAGAAAGAGGTATGTATTGCTTCAAAACAAAGGACTACATTGTTAGCCATATGTTCAGGGTGCAAACATTCTGACAGGATCTTTATCTTCACCCTGTGCTTAGTTCTTAATATCATATGATACCAATATAATTCCAAGTAACCACCAAGATTTGCAATGAAATCCCTAGAAAGGCACATCCTGAAGACTGGGGGAATGTCTATCAGGTTGCTACCACTTCCAGTGAGACTGTTTGGCTTGAGCATGAAAAGAGAGTCAAAAATAAATCCTTTATCTGACCAACTATAGGAGCCTTCTTCCCGTCCAACTGCATGATTCCTTTCTCAAGGGGCTCATACTAAAGCATTAAGGCATCAACCACTTGCTTGGGCATGACCATTGTACTGGCCCCCGAATCAATCATATTGTTGTGCAAGAGTTTATCTCCGTGCAATTACTGTTAAAAAGAAAGGCGTGGGCATTGGTTTGTTTGCCTCTTTCTCTTTTGCATCACTTGTGTCATTTGTGTAAGCTACAACTTTCAAAGTTTGAGGATCCAACATGGGGTCTTTATCTTTACTTATATCACACGACAAAATTGCATCCATCTACGGTCTTTTTCCTCATTTTTCAATTCCTCTCAAAGCAATGTTTTTTGCTCAAGGATAGATATAACATCCCATAGGGACACATTGGCAGGTGCCTTCTTTAGTTGCTCCACCACGTTGATTGTTTCGACTAGCATGACCTTTGGCCTAAATGGTGGAATTTACTTTGGCTTTGGAGGAAAATGGTCCATCATGAATGGATTTGGCATCTTATCCGATGGTTTTTTAGGCAATGTGGAATCCACTGCTATTGATTCGGTTGAACTATCGGCTACAAAAACTATTTTTCCTATGACGTTGATTGGTGTGGCTGAGAATGATGTGGAGGTTGCGGCATGTAGTCTCCCATGGGACTTCTCTCAGATCTGGTGTTGTAGTCTGACTACACCTATGGAGCATTGGTTTTTGGAGCTTTGTTTGTGAATATTGCATCTTCTTTCTCCATCTAGGAAAATAACGCTTGATCTAGTGCAATATCCAACTCTTTCTCTAAGGACATCCCTTGCATTTGCACTCTAAAATGGAAACTCTCTATTTCGGAGGACTCATATCCCTTTGTATTCACAAGCGCACCTCTATTTCTTTGTTCCACTATCCTTTATTGCATATTTACCCTTGGGAAATTGCAAGGTGTATGGATTTCATTGCAAGGGAAACACCATGCCTTTTCGTCTTCCGATAGGTTGTTCTGGCCTTGGATTAACTCTTTGCTCTAGCTATCTTTGACCATTTGTAACAACATGGTGACCAAAACTATCTATTTTTTGGATGCCACTTATTGGTTTCATCGATTTGAGAGTCTTTGGTATGCATTTTGATGATGGAATTATCTTCCTCCCTAATAAGTCTAAGTAGCTTGCTTCGGAGGGGTCACTTGTTGCCTCTTAATGAGAACTAACTCATTAGAAAAAGATTGCATGAGGATTTTCATATCATTGATGTCTACTACTATAGAGGAAGAACCTAACATGCTCAGTTGCATAGTGTAGTATACCTACATGGATTGCGGTGGACCCAAAAATGTTGATTGCATCACAGAAGTGGTCAGATCAAATTCCTCTCGAACTGGCGAGCTTAGAATTTTTGCAAATATGGGCATTGGAGGTCATGGAGGAAGCTTCTCGACATCTATCAAACTATTCTCCATGTGTACCACCACCTTGTATGCATCGGGTAAGATATCCCCTCCCATGGAATTTATCATGATCGTGATATATGAATTGATAGCCTTCAGGTAAATCATGAATACCATCGCAGCTTGAGGTCGGGATCCTCTACCAGGTTTTGTGGAACCTAGTGTTGAAGTCACTCATGGCCTCTTGTGGAGCTCTCTTGATGGTGATGAGTTGGTGTAGTAGTGAAGAACGATCTCCTTTCTCTGAAAAGTGTTCAAACAACTTTTATCTGAGCTTATCCCATAAGCTGATAGAATGAAAATTTAAATATTGATACCAATCCTGTGTCTTCCCTTTGAAAGAGGAAGCCAACAATCTCATAGAAATATTTTCCTCTGCTATATTTTATACTCTACATACCTCTGCTATGTCTTGGAGGTGTTTGAAAGGGGTTTTAAAGTCCTCTCAAGAGAATTTTAGAATAGTCTTGTGAACATTAGCAAGTATGGCAGGCCAGACATTTGGGGGATTAGGTGCACATAGCAAATTACCACTATACCAAGTCACAATTGTTTTGGGAGAAGAAGGAGGTATGTGAGCCATGGAGACAAGATTCCTATGAATTGGATAAGCCAGTATTCTTATTTGGAAGCTTTGAGCTCCAAGTGGAGTGGATAAGTCTCTAGACTCTAGACTCTTACTCCTTGCTCTACTGCTTCTTACAAGCGACACAAAACCTATAATTCTTATCCTCCTAGGTACCTAAGAGGGTAATTGGGAGTACCAGAAATGGCCCTTGGAAGATGCTCTTGTTTGGACTCTGGGCATGAAACTTCTAGTTTCTTTCCTTGGCCTTATTTAAAAATTATTTTGAACTTTTAATCAGACATTCAAAAAACTAGTCCCACCAAGCGTGCTAGAAAAAAAATTGTTGATCATCAAATCTTGTGCCTCTTTGATGGTCTTATGAGACATTTAGTGAGTGGGGGGTAATATGCACCTCACTAAATACCTCCAAGATTTTTAAATAAATTTGGCTCTTCTTTGAGTTTGGGAAAATGGGTAGAAAGAAATGTAAATATAAAATATGAAAGTGGCGATCCACCAACGCTTTTACAACCTTTCAAAACCTCGAGTTCTTTTCTATGAATTACATGATAGACACAAAATTCCATATCCCTTTGTTGTTGGGAAGAGAATGAGCAACAAAGGCTAGATACAAGAACAGTGCAATCTTTCAATCTACTCGCAAGAGGTGTTCGTTAAGATCCAACCAAATATAGAATTTTGAAGAGCTAACAAAAAAATTTAAAATTCACATAAATTCTCCCTCTTAATATAGCATGACATGATGAAATAATAACCTTCAAAGAAAATAGAGAAGTCCAATGACATAATCCAACTTCTATAGGTTACAAATATATCACACAAACATATAGCATGGAAATCAAATAATCAAACTATTCAGATTAAGCTAGACACAGTGTTCTATTATGACAAAGGTAAAAGGAAAGAAACATTGATAGAGGCCATATCATGCATAGTTTCAAATATTTCTCCCAAATAACTTATACTTCAAATATCAAATGAACCTTAAAACATAGGTCAGATTCCAATCTGACAATAGTTTGAGTTAAATAACATATATAACATGTCAAAGTCAAGTAGTGTTCTCTAAACTTTAATAAAAAAACTTCCTATAACTAGGAAAACTAAAGAGCTTCTTTCCAAAGGGAAAACTTCAAGAACCCTTTCTTTATGTTTCCACTTCCAATTTATAGTCGTTAAGGAGACAAAAACACCGCTCTACCCAAAAGTAATGACTACCAAATGTCAACACCTGATAGCTCAAAATCGGATTTTAAATATTTAGTTAGGTTGCAACAATCCTTGCTCATCAACTCTCAACTTCCGCATTAATATCCCTTAGATATTTTAATAGGATTTCCCTCCATAAATGCTCAGGTCCTAGAAAAATAGCCTAGAAAAATTCTTGTCGACCGATCAAGTGGATTTGGTGGCACCAACTCACATCCTTACTCCTGAAAGAAAAAATCAAAGTACATTGACAAACTCCAAAGAAAAACTCATGTACACAGCTTCCCTATAGTGAAGAGATGATGTGTCAAACGAGTGGACATTCTCAAATTTGCGAAAAGCACTTTTGAGAAATCTTTACTGACATGTGGCTCGACTTCCTTCCAAAAAGGAAAGTGATAAACAAAATGCACACAAACACCACGTGGTGCATTGCACACCCAACAGAAACACAACTTTTTCGCTTGAAGATCCTCCCGAAGCCAAAAGTAAAAGTCAAAAATCAGAAAGAGTAAGGCAAAATTCTGCTTCACAAGTAGATTTTACCTTGTGGAATATGAGGGCTATTACATTATATTTTAGATTAATGGTGGAAACTAAACATTATAGTCTACCCATTGAACCCATCAATAATTTCCACCCTTGAGCCCTTAATTTTCCATGAGAATTATTTTTTAAATGGAAGGATTCACCATCATAAATTAATGCTTTTTCTTATTATTTTCGAAGATTTGCCAAAATTTTCTACAAAATTTTAGCAATATCAAAAATGCCAATAAAATCAATATTTTTTTCAAAGAAAATGAAAGATTCACCAATAGAAATTAATATTTTTTTCCAAATACTAGAAGATTAGCCAGGATTTTATATCTTTTTGTTAGAGGAGGTTTATTAAAGTTATCATTGAACAACTCATACACAATGGAAAGTGAAAGGAGAAAAATAAAATCAAATAAGACCTAGATACAATGCCCCTGCATCAAGAGGACAGTTCTTTAAGACAATGAAATTATTTATATTTAAAAAATTACAATAAGTGTTTTCAAATGAAAGAGGTTAGAATTCTTTTGATAGCAGTCTGATGCTGGTGGGAGGCCCACAAACTTTACGGCAAATGGATTAGTTGGAGCAACTTATCTATTTCACTGGCACTGCACAGGTAACCAAACCGAGGTGAATTGTTTCTGAGGCAAATTATTTCCATTTAATGCCTTAAATTCTTCCTTCTGTCAATGTACATTTTTGTTGAGCTGTATTTCACTGGGACTGCGCAGGTAACGAAACCAAGGTGAATTGTTTCCATTTAATGCCTTAAATTCTTGCTTCTGTCAATGTATGTTTTTGTTGAGTTGTATTTCACTGGGACTGCGCAGGTAACGAAACCAAGGCGAATTGTTTCCATTTAATGCCTTAAATTCTTCCTTCTATCAATGTATATTTTTCTTGCTATGTTTCTTCGTATTTGCCGATACTTTCTTTAGAAATTAGCCAATACTTGCTTTGTAAATGAGCCGATACGGTTATAAATTGATAGTCGTTGCCTGGGTGCAAGTTGAGTGGTACACTAGTCGCATCTCTGGAATAGTGCAGTTAGTTGAACCCATCGATGCCCCACCCAGATCTCTTCATGCATCAAAAGGGCCTTTGGCCTATATCTATAGTTGGGCTCGAGATAGTGCATCCTCTCACCATCCATGCATTATATATGTGATACGATTGCCCCTGACGACTATAGATATAGGGCAGTTCCTTACATGATACAATACCAGACACAACTCCTTAGAACCACGAATCCTTTGTCATCCTTGCAGACAAGTTCACTGCACTTCTCGTGTTTTGGAAGATGAAAGATTGAAAGGTGGGCCCCTACTATTCTACGGGGTTGGCATTTGGGCACTCGATTTATCAATCGAGGTACTCGTCTGACAACTATAATATATATGATATGGCTCAGGGGAACTCTTGAGAGAAAGTACTATAGATGTAGATATCGGGCATCCCGTCCCTCGGGCTCATTTTTCCCTCAACAGATGATGATTCTTTGGCGGTCGTTGATTTTTACTGTCACTAATATCCCGTCAAGCGATTGTGTCCATGTATTGGTGGGCGCTTCTCTATAATAGGCAGTAGGTGCGTGTGATTGTGTGCTTATGTCACCAGGTATGGGTCGAGTGTGTTTGCACTAATTTTTATCATTTCTTGGGGTCTCCATATTTGGTCTGCAATAAATAATAGCCAAGCTTAAATAGCTCTCAGTTGAACGAGATTTGCTGCATGTTTAAAATCTTTGTGGCGAAGAAGCAGGCAAAATTTTGTCAAACAGCTCATGTGCCTTGTCTACATTTTCCTTCTTTGCATACAGGTCTACCACTCTTAATCTTGTTTTTATTCTTTTTGCATCTCTGCTTTTCATTATTTCTGATTTTGATCAGGATTTCTTTTATTATTTATTATGTAGAATGTGTTCCATGTAGAATACTCAGTTGATTATTCTTCTGTGCTTTGTCCATTGCTCACCTTGTAAACAATTGAGCCCACGTGCTGCAAATTTCCTCGTTATACAGTTTAGAGGAGGCTTTTCATAGTGTCTGAACTTGGTGGAAAGAATTTTTTTAATGAGCTCCATGTCTGGGATATTCACCCTAGAAGCTATTGAATCTTTAGGTTTAAGTTGTTCTTAGTGAAACCCTTCAAATGATAGGCTTTACAACTATTGACATGTGCTAATAGAGAAGAGGTAAGTGTGCAATAATGTATTTGAATTTTTTTGAGCAGTCAATGAGTCTTTTTAATGTTCCAAATACAAACATAGATGGAAGTAATGTAATTTATTGGTATGTTTAAATGATCTAAGATATAATTTAATGTCTAAATGAATATGAATATCAAGACACGATCAATAGTCACACAAAAATATATTAATCCATACCTCAATGGTCTAAAGGAAAGAGTATGAGCCAATAATTTGAGTTATAAAATTTTGAATTAAGAACCAATTTGACATTATGAAGAATTGTTCTTCTATATTGCATAATTGAATTAGAACACTAAATGTTTCATCTAATCATTAAGAATAAATATGTGAAAATTTAAACTAATAATAAGATGAATATATGAAAATTGATGTAGATAGAAATAGAAAGAGATTAAATATATTAAAATATGTGTAAATGAAAGTAAATTAAAAAAATTAAGAGCTTTTATAATCATGTAACGAAATAAATTTTATAATAGTTCTATGTTAGTTGAGAATCTTTAAGATATTGGTACTTTTATCATTTATTTAAAAAGTTATAATATTCAAATTTATTATAGATAGGTAAATATATAAGAAAATAAAGTAAATTTATGAAATGTTCATTATATTAAGTCTTATATTCTCTTAAAGATGTTGAAGAATGATAAATGCAAATAATAATTAAAAAACTAAGATCCAAATAAGATTTATTTAAGAATTTAATTCTTTTAAAAGACATTTTAATTAATTTTGAAATTTTTGTTTTCAATATTACATGAAATTTATTTCTCCAAAATTTTAAAATATTAAGGCTCATACATATGTTTTTTAATATTATCAATTTTAAGGAATTTGCTACTATCTGTAAAATTATAATGTTGAAAGTTGATTCTATCCAAAATTTTAAAATATTAAGGCTCATACATATGTTTTTTAATATCATCAATTTTAAAGAATTTGCTACTATTTGTAAAATTATAATGTTGAAAGTTGATTCTCTGTATTTGCCCCATTTATTTTCGGGCTAAATTTGACTAAGTTATATTTTATTCAATTATGAAGTTAGCATGATCTCATTTGACACAACCCAAGAAATTGATTTTGACTTTTATTTCATCAATCCCTTTACCTAGGTTAGTTCCAGAAGTATGGAAGTGATCTAAATACTTTTAAACCATAAATTTAAAATTGGGATCTTGTTGATTCATTATAACTAACCATTACGAGTCAATTGAAACATGAAAATAATTAACTTATGGGTTAGGGTACTATATTTAAAGCTAAAACCTAATTCATTTACATCTACCAAAGAGAACATTTGAGTAATGAGCATTAAAGAATCTTCATAAATCAAATAATGAAATTAATATTTTAAAAACTAAAAGAAGAATACAATTATACAAACCTTTTTTCATAACCAAAAGGGAAAAAAAATTATTTATTATATTAGTATTTTTACCATAAAGATTTCATTTATTAGATATAGTGTGGAATTTATTTAACAATTAATAAACATTAAAATTAAATAAATATAATTAAATATTATATATATTATTTAGATTATGGGTTAGTGAGTATGTGAAAATAGTTAAATTAGCATGATATTATATATCAATAATATGGATTTAAAGTGACGAAAAAATTATATAAAAAAAACTTCCTAGAATATCTTATTTTTCAACAAACAATTGAAATTATATAATAATCTTTGGACTTTTCTAAATCAAAATATCTTCGTAATTCTTATTCCTTAAAATGTGTAGGAAATTACTAATAATAATTAACATAATAAAATAATTATTGAATTAGATTCAACAGCTTTGAATTAGATTCAACAACTTTTGTGGTTGGCAATGTAAGCTTTATTTGCTATATCATGGATCCTTACACACTATTAGAAAAAATATGACACTCCAATAAGATGGCACACCTCATAGGGTCGATTATGGAAAGAAAAATAGGGCGTAATGATGTGTATAATATGCTTGTAGTTTGGGTCTTATTGAATAATATTTTTAATATTATTGTTGCTATTTTGAATTATAGTTTTAGGATATGGCTAATGCACCAGCACCTCAAGATGTTATTACTATTTCAAGCAGTGATTTTGAGTCCAATACACCCTCATCACAAACCCATGAGTTACCTCTATCAACAACTGACTCAACGTCTGTGGATTGGTTGGGTTTTCCTCACAACAATGTTGAAGCTTTTTCAAACAATATCTTGACAAGTTGTCATGAAATTTTTGAAGAAGCTATGCAAACAAGCCAAGATGTATGCAATGTGCAAGATCATGAAGTTGAATTGGTGCAAGAAGTTGTCCAAAAAATTCATGTGACCTATGAAGCTCTTGAGCT
Source organism: Sequoiadendron giganteum (assembly GCA_007115665.2). Taxonomy (NCBI): domain Eukaryota; kingdom Viridiplantae; phylum Streptophyta; class Pinopsida; order Cupressales; family Cupressaceae; genus Sequoiadendron; species Sequoiadendron giganteum. The sequence goes on along the minus strand of CM021100.1, from coordinate 459,249,119 downwards.
ATATTATGGTTTCCTGTGTGAATTAAAATAATGTGAATATTATGGAGTGGCCAATGCATTTGAACTAAAGTGTGAATTCCAAGCTCTATTGACTAATATATGGTCGAAGAAGTTCAACTAACTTCTTGGAAGTTAGCTACTTTTTTGTGATTGTTGATCGAGATTACTAGCATGATACAAATTAGATGTTGTTGTGAAGCCAAGTGAAGAAGCCAAAATATTTATATGTAGAGAAAAATGGATTTAGTGGGAATTCAAATAACTTCTTGGAAGTTAATGTTTTGTGATGTCGAAAGATGTCAAAATAGCTATATGTAGATTGAAATGGATTTAGTGGTTGACCTTATATTCCAAACCTTAGTTGTTATATATTATGTTTATATTGTAATGCCATTGTACATATTGATCTATATAGTTCTAATTTTAATGAATAGCACTTATTGTAATACTTGTGTCCCCTTATTTTCAATATTATTTTGAACTATAACCTTAAGTCTAACAAATGTATATTGCAATGTTGCTAAAAATGATGATATATTTAAACATCATTGTAAAAATTCTCTCAACAATATGTTGAGGTATACGTTTTCTAAAAAAAACATATGCCAATCCTATTCAAACACTATCTTACACATGATATAATTTTGCAGGGTTAGTCAACTTCCATAGACCATGGCTACAATATTAACCACATGCAATTAAACTTATCCATGATGGGAATCAAGGGTGTGAACCTAATGTGCAGATTTTATCTATTTCCAACTTTAGACATGGCCATGAACGCAACAACCCCTACAAGGTAGAAATATCTGATGGGGCCTACAAACTAAAAGCATCGTTACCACAAAAATACAATCATTACATAGCCTCAGGTGAAATTTCAGTTGGAATGATAATACAATTGACAAAATATAATTGTCCCAAATCAAGTGGGTCTTGGTGAGTAAAGAAATTCTCAATTTTTGAAAAGAAAATATTATGATATTTTTAGCTTGTTCCTTATATTGCTAATTCTTATTCTTGTGTTGCACATGTATAGGTGGATTGTCATTGTGAACCTTGAGATTGTTTCTACAAACCAAGATATAATCGGTGAACCTACTTAACTTTATATGGAACAAGAGCACCATATAGAATAGGTAATGGGAAATTCCTCAGATCCACATGTGAAACCTGAGACAATTAGCACTACTAGAGTATCAACTCCTACAAGAAGATTATTTGGTGTGAATCCTTCTAGGGGTGGAATGGAAGCACCAGTCACAATTACGCCTATTAAAAGTTTGAACCCTTTTCAACCAAGATGGACTGTCAAAGGTCGTGTGACTGCCAAAAAGGATATTCGCCAGTACAATACCCAAAAAGGTACAGGTCAACTTTTCATCTTCGACATCATTGACACAGAAGGGGTTGAAACACGTGTGACTTGTTTCAATGAAGTTGTTGATCTTCATTATAGAAATATTACTATTGGAAAAACCTATACGTTATTTGGTGGTGTAGTAAAGACTGCTAATAAGCTTTACAACAAGTTAAATAGTGGCCTAGAAATTTCCTTGTCAATAGAGTCAAAGGTCACTCTTTGTGAAGATGACCATTCTATTCCAAAACACTTATTCTCCTTTACACCTATCAGTGAACTTGCAAAGAAGAGTAAAAATTCAACTGTTGATGTTATTGGAGTTGTCACTTGTGTCAATCCAAGCTCGACAATTAGGAGAAGAGATGGGACAGAGGTCCTAAGGCGCACGATATCCTTGTTGGACATGTCTGAAGCAACAATAGATATCACTCTATGGGGCACAATAGCAGAGAAGGAAGGTGCTTGTCTTCAACAAAAGTATCACGTACAAGAAACTACTATTCTCGTTATTAAAAATGGGTGATTCTGCAATTTGAACAACTCCAAACTTGGTTTGAATGAATTGGGGCTAATATTCTATCACCTTCAACAAAGTTAAACAATCCATCCATGTCTGCCACAAGAATAATAATTAGGGATGTTCGAGAACAAATGCTGCATAGAGTGCATCATCTCCAATGTACAATAAATGCAACATTGTTGTTCATCAAATCTGAATCATTTTGCTATCCAGCATGCCCTAATGTAACAAGGGGAGAACAATGCAAGAAAAAATTGGTGCAAACTGAAGATGACAAGTGGTTTTGCTCAAAGTGTCACATAGCATGTACCTTTTGTAATTATAGGTACATACTACAAATAAAGTTGCAGGACCACACAAATATGCTATGGGCAGTTGCATTCAATGAAGGAGCAACATAACTCATGGAAATGTCTGTGGAGAAGCTATACTCTCTACAGTTTGAGGATGACATAGAAAGGGATACTCAACAGGTAATAAGAGACGTGTTGAACAAAAAATACTTGTTTACTTTGACATGTAGAAATGAAACATACAATAATGAAGAATGTTTGAAGGCAACTATCACAAAGGTTGAGCAGTTTGACTTCACTGTAGAGAGCAATATCTTACTTTCTAATATCAAAGAAATGTGTAGTGACAAGAATGACCAACAACATTATACGGTTGAGAAGAAATCTGAGCAACATAGGAGTCTTTCTGTGGTGGTTGATTTGGAATCACAGGGTGTAGGGGCATCCTCTCCGGGTGTCTCAAATGGTGGCCTTGCTTATGTTGTGCAAGATTACCATGTTGCCGAGGTAGCGCAAGTGGAAGAGGATTGCATTTCTATAAAGGGCAAGGAAGCTAAATCTTCTAAGCCTTCTTTTGACATGACTCTCCGCTCCCACAAGAGTAGCTCTAAATGTAAATCTTGATTATTCTTGTTTGGGGTCTAGTTTTTGGCTACTTGCAAGTTGTTTTCCTCGCAACTTTCTTTTTGGTTGTGGTCCGTTGGCTTTCAATTCCTTTTTTACCCATGGTTCTCTAAGCTCTCATAGTCTTTATGTTAGGACAAATTTTTGCTTCCGGGTTCCATATCCTTTCAAAATTTGTTGGTACAGGGTTTTCGGTCCCTTCAAAACTTGCTTTTTCCTTAATTAAAAACCATGGGATCAATATATTCTATTATAAGATAGCATTATAGTTGATGGTTTTTCTGTTCCCTTCAATATTGTGTGTTTGAAGTATAACTATAATAGTAAAATCTCAATAAAATAAAAGTAGCAATATGTATGTGTTTTCTTATCTCTATATATATCTAGAATCTACTTCTTCTACCATTGCAGGACTCAGTTATTTTGACATGATGTAATCTACAACTATCTTAAAACTACAATTTAATAGATATTAGTTCTAAAAACTATGATTTGAATATGTAATTTTATTTTATTTTGATAGATATATTTAATTGGGTTGCTTAACTAAGAATTTGTATTCTTTTACCTTAATATACCTTCCTACAATTTTATTGAATTGTGTGGAGAACACTAAATTAGGATAATTGTCCATTATATATATGTATGGGTGTGTGTGTTTGTACAGGGTTTTCAGTCCCTTCAAAACCTACTTTTTCCTTAGTGAAAAACCATGCGATCAATATATTCTATTATAAGATAGCATTATAGTTGATGGATTTTATGTTCCCTTCAATATTGTGAGTTTGAAGTATAACTATAATAGTAAAATCTCAATAAAATAAAAGTAGCAATTTGTATGTGTTTTCTTATCTCTATATATATGTGGAATCTACTTCTTCTACCATTGTAGGACTCGGTTATTTTGACATGATGTAATCTATAACTATCTTAAAACTACAATTTAATAGATATTAGTTCTAAAAATTATGAGTTGAATATGTAATTTTTTCTTTTTTGATAGATATATTTAATTGGGTTGCTTAACTAAGAATTTGTGTTCTTTTACCTTAATATACCTTCCTACAATTTTATTGAATTGTGTGGAGAACATTAAATTAGGATAATTGTCCATTATATATATGTATGGGTGTGTGTGTTTGTTTGGATGTATAAATATTCAAAATGTATTCTTTTACCATTGTACACTTTACATATGTTGTGCTGATGCCACACATAGTTGTTCAAGTGTGTTTATGCTTCCCTTATTACTAATTCAGCCTTATATTCCCACAATATAGATGGCCGACCACTGCCCCAAAACAAGCCAAGCTTGCTTCCAACAACTAGAGATTAGAAGACAACAAACTCAAAAAAGAAACTGAGATTACTATGCTCGACATAAAGAAGCGATAGCCACCCGAAGACAGATGAAAAGTTTTAATCTAGCCAAATCGACCCCCACCAAAGAGAAGCACAAAGGGTACGCGATTGTGAGAGAAACCACAATTACTATGCTCATCATAGAGAGGAAATAACAGCAAAGAAACACATTAAAAATTTATAGAAACAAACATCTCAAGGTCAACATATGCAAATAGAATAAGATATATAAGATCAAACTTCATTAAGCAAAACTGCTACCTTCATAAAAATAATGAAAATTTTTTGACAAAAGATAGATGCACTTTCCAATAGGAAAACATGCATTATAGGCAAGGAAAACTACCTAGGCATGCTTCTTCATTCATCGAACACTCATGCTACTTGCAAAAGATGTTTTAATGAGAGAGGTATACATCAATTCTCCTCACTCAACAACATGGACCCAAGAGAGCAACCTGTTGTGCTGAAAAGATTGACCCAAGTGGAGGAAATGCTCATTGCTAGAGTGAACCTAGTACTGCAAGTAACCCATGCTCTTGGAGGGTAGTATAAATACAGCAGTCACAAAATTAGCTTCCCACAAGATATCAAAAATATTGCAAAAGTTCTCCCTCGAAGGATAGAAGACTTGGATGTGCTCATCGAAGGCTACACAGTACACGAAATTTCTATGATTGTTATGTAAGTAGATTTCACATTAGAGATGCATTGCAATACAAAGTGAAATATGACCCATACTATAATGATGTTGCCATAAGTGTTGATGGCTTGGCTCAAATTCCTGAAGTTAGCACCAAAATTTCAAGCATATTGCACACCATTGCTACTAGCAAATGTACAGGAGTGCCAAATAATGGAAACACCATTGATGAAGATGAAATTGAGGAGAGCATAGTACACACATCATCATTTATGGCTAAGTTGCCAAATAGACGTCGCGAGCTAGAAATTATTAAGTAAGCACTAGACCTTGAGGACAACACAAATACCACTATACATTGGCCTGAGATGAACTCATCACCAATAAATGAATACAATACCGAAGGCTTGCTTGATATGGCATTTCCAACACTCTTCCCCAATGGGGTTGCACTACAAATGCAACCACGAATTAGAGAAGTTCGAATGCACTAGTATGTACTACACTTGATGAGGTTCCATGACCAAAGGTTTGGAAGGAATCCAAGGTTTCGATATTTTATGCTCAATCTTATGTTGCGACACCATGCCCAAGGGCTTGCAATAGTTTTCATTAAAAAAAAATGTTGAAGAAAACATCCCCACAACTATTGAAAACCTTCGTGCACACTTGAAAAACCTCCTTGACACACAATTAGCTGAAGAGCTCACGCACTTTAGATTCGAGGCACAAGACCATATTGGAACAAGTGTCATTATGAGCTAACAAATATGATCAACCAAATAAGGTCTCCCACTCTATTCTTCACATTGAGTGCAACAGACACAAAGTGGCTAGACCTGCAACGATTGCTCTCAAATGACACAATAGTGGAAATGCAAACAAACAAACAATGCTTGGACAATGTAATCAATAATCCCCACACCACATCATTATATCTACACCAATGATTTACAGTATTTCGTGAAGAGGTCATCCAAAAAATTCTTGGTGCAAAAGATTATTGGTATAGATATGAATGGCAACATCGAGGCACTGCACATGTGCATCGATTCCTCTGGCTCGAAAATGCACTAGACATGGATAAAATTGATTGGGAGAACAACACAAAAGTTGAACAGGCAAGGAAATTCTTTGACAAGTATGTAAGTGCTTGGAACCCTCGCCTTGCTTCACTTAGAAACAACACAGTCTACCATCCTCCGCACGATGACTCATGCATGCTAGACACAGCTCAGATATTGGGTATAGATCCCTCTCATGACTATGAGGAGATAATCAACCGTGTCCAGAGGCACACAAAATGTAGAGAGGGAACATGCTTATGCAAAAAGGGGAAACAACTACAGTGTCGATACAAAGCTCCATGGAAATAACAAATTGTATCTACCTTATCATGTGATGATAATGGGAAGAAAGAATATGAACCTGCAAGAAATGATGATAGGCTAAACATACATAATCCACAAATGCTTTTGATATGGAGAGCCAACATAGATTGCCAACTAGTTATCTCACGAGCACTTGTACTAAAATACATTGCCAAGTATGCGCCAAAAGCAGAGAGAGCATCTGAGTCTTATACTAATATGTTAACAAGAATATCTGCATGCTAGAGAACAAATGACTTGGCTATCATAGCATTTCAAAAATTCATGACAGAGCTTGTTGCAGAGCGTGATATAGGAGCCCAAGAAACATGTCATATGCTTCAAAAATTACCACTTGTTGTTTGTAATCGACCATTCATGTCTTTGAATGTTGGTTGGAAAGTGTTCCAATGAATAACAAGAAAAATAGATGAAATCCACCTGCATACGACCTACCTACATTCCTACATTAATCGGCCTGAAGAAATGGAAACAATAACGCTACTTAAATCTGCAAGATCTTTCTCCTATTCTGCAAGGCGCAAAGGATGCAAATGGAAAGAGAGAGAGGTAAAAGTGATTTTTAATGTTTTTCCAAAGTTCTACAGCATCCCAAAGGAGGACTCAGACAACTTTGAAACTTTTTGCTAGAGCGAGCTACTATTATACAAACATTTTCGAAGAATAGAAAGTGAGGTAGGGCTTGTACTAAAGATACAATAATTGCAAATTGGAAGCAAATGTACGCAGCCAGATATGATGTATGGCATGTTAATCGCACAATTGAAATGGAAGTAACCACTAAAGAAGAAGATGAGAGTGATACAGAGACGGCCACAACAGATACACCAGAACTTAACGAATGGGAATTATTTTCACAAATGGATCCCTCAAACAATGTAAGTCTAAATGAACTTCAGATGCTTGGTAGGCATGAGTTTGATAGCAACAATAAATGGGATCAACTAGCGATACCCCAAGATCTTCATGAAATTGCCACCCAGTTCATACCCATGAAAAAGACATGTAGTCAAGAAGAGACTATGGCAGGGATCTTGGATGTCCCAGACTATAAAGTATCGGTGCAACAAAAACTAGCACTCACAATTATCATTGACCATAGTCAATGATCCTCAGAAAAACCATTACACATGGTTATTCAAGGAACAGCAGGGATAGGAAAATCGTACCTGATTGCCCGCATAAGAAAAGCACTCACAAGTACAAGCCCAGAACAAAAAAGCCAGTTGCTCACATTAGCTCCTACAGGGGTGGCTACATTTAACATTCATGCATCAACTATACATTCAACGCTCTGAATCCCTATTAAATACATGAATCCACTACAAGGATAGACATTAACAACATTTCAAGAAGATATGAAACATATAAGATACATTTTGATAGATGAGATGAGCTTCATAGGTCCAAAGTTGCTACTGAAGATAGACACAAGACTATGTGAGGCTTTCCCACACCGACAACATGTACACTTTGGTGGAGTGTCTATAATATTGATTGGTGACCTCGCCCAATTGCCACCTGTAATGGACAAACCTCTATACACATCCCACTCAACTGCAAAAACACTATGGAACCAATTTACAACTGTTGTCACCTTACAAACAGTCTTTTTTCAACAAGGTGAGACTTCAACACAACAGAGATTTCATCAACTATTGCAAAACATACGTAGTGCAGAAGCAACAGAAGAAGATTGGCACCTTTTAATGACACACATAGACAAGCAGCTCACAACGAGAGAAAAAGAAGAGTTTGACAATTCAATGCACTTGTTTGCTACAAATGATTTAGTTAGACTACACAACAGAAGAATATTAAAATTGTTGAATCGTCCAATTGCAATCAGTGTTGCAACAAGCACTCGATTTGGAATGGATACTGTAGCTAACGATGAATAGCTTGAAAAAGAAGTATTGCTTTGTAAAGGGCAACGCATAATGCTCACATCCAACATATGGACACAAGCAGGACTAGTGAATGGAGCTCTTGGCAAAGTTGTTGAAATCATTTACAGTCCAAGTTCCAAACCACCAGATGTTCCCATGTATGTTGTAACAAGGTTCGCCACCTACAATGGGCCACCATGAAATGAGCTTGACCCCAAGAGCATACCAATAATACCTATTTCCTTGGGCAATAGAAGGTAAATACCTCTCACAATGGCGTGGGCTATTACCATACACAAAGCTCAAGGCCTAACACTACAAAAAGCAACAATTGATATTGGTAAAATAGATAGGCAAGGACTAACATTTATAGCCATATCTAGAGTTCAATCGTTAAATGATCTTCGCATTCAACCACCATTTTCTTTTGAAAGATATTCCAAAATGCAAACCAATCAATTCACAATCATAAGGAAATGAGAGGAGGCCCGCTTACAACAACTATGTCTCTCCTAAATCAAGGTATGCACCTATTACAAAATTCACACTTCTAAGCTTAAAACTGGTGCTACAATTTTATTGCATCAATGCCTTATCTAGACACCTAACCACCCCGTTGCTTTCATTATGTAGGCCTTCAAGACAAATCCTATAGCCATATCTAGAGTTCTATCATTAAATGATCTTCTTTTGAAAGATATTCCAAAATGCAAACCAATCGATTCACAATCATAAGCAAACGAGAGGAGGCCTGCTTACAACAACTATGTCTCTCCTAAGTCAAGGTACACACCTATTACAAAATTCACACTTCTAAGCTTAAAACTGGTGCTACAATTTTATTGCATCAATGCCTTAACTACACAACTAACCACCCCATTACTTTCATTATGTAGGCCTTCAAGACAAATCCTACAGCTCGCAAAATCTCAGTACAAAGAAAAAATACACCACTTCTACATGTACATGATACAATACCAGTGTATGTTGGCATATCGGCGTAAGTATTGCACCTCACTGGGGTGAAAGTGCTAGTAAAATAAATAAAATAAAATTGTAATTTTCATTTATTTACTTATTTTAAAAAATTAAGACATAAAAAAAGAAAAAAGACAAAGTTACAAAAAGAAGTCACTAACCTAATGGATAACAATTGAACTACTAAGCGACTTTTTTAAATGGCAATATTGTGAATTGTGGTTAAGATTAGCCCTTAGAGTCATGTGTGCCTTGCCTATCTTTCTACTTGTTCCATATGCACCTACAACGACAATTGTAGCTACAATATCTAACAAAAGCCTATGTACTTTATTCTTTGATGGGTGTACAAACATTATTCCAAAGCTCCCCTTGTAGCACATGCTAAAAGTATGATGACAAATCTAACTATACCATGTGTATGGGCATCTAATAAACGTTCACACTTGGCATTCATGTAAATAAGCTCGTGTAGAGAGGAAGTGGGTTTTAAGGTGAATTTTTAATCCATTATAGTCCTAGCTAGTTGGAACTACCTGATTTAAAAATAAAGCAAGTACAATTATTCAAACATAATGATCAAATAATCATAATCGTTTGTACATGCAAAAATGAAAGGGCTTCTTTCACACAAACTCTATAGCTTAATATTTGTGTTAAGGTAAATTCTCTTAAGTAAACATTATAATTTAATAAGAATTTAATGGAAAAAAATGTAAAATAATTGTTGTTACTTAAATCTATAAAATGAATATAATTAATTATGAAACTTACAAAACATTATATAAAATAATTTTGAAAATGACATGGATAAATTATACAAAATTCGTTATTACATATCTTATTGAAAATAGAAAAAATAATAACTGAATAAATAGTTTTTATTACAATAATACCTACTTAAAAACATGTAGTAGTTATACTCCACTCTAGCCTTAAAGCTTTCAATAAGGAGGTTTGATTTCCAAATAAGGAGCTTAAAAACGGTAAGTTAATGGCTAGACTACGAGTCCATCACAAGCATTACTTTATGCATGTGGAAACTCTCTATGACTCTTAACTTTGTCCATGAAAGACAATTTAGAATATTTAATATTGAGATTTTTGGGCTGGAGACCTTTTCGATTGAGAATATTGAATATTAAGATTTTTGGGGACTTATTCAGTTTAGAATATTTGGATGACTCGTTCAATGAAGAACATTTAAAATTAAGATTTTTGGTGAACTGTGGTGATTTATTTTTGTGACGATTTGTTTGAAAGTGTGAGCCAATGATTTATTCATGTGAGAATATTCAATATTTAGATTTTGGACAATTTTTGAAGCCAGGTAGTTGAAATTTAATGAAGAGATTTATGTATACTTTATTATTTAATTTAATAGCTAAAGATCAATTTTTTTGTGTATTTATTTAGTATATTGTAATTTACTTGTTCAAAAAAGATAGGGATGTCAATATTCATGTTTAAATTACTCTAATAGTTTGTTTGATTTATTCAAATAAATTATTTATATAAATAAAATATAAGAATATTATATAAATTGATTAAAATATTTATTTTCCAATCTATATTCTTGGTTATTATACTTTTTCTAATTTTAAATTTTTAAATGCATGGACATTTTTAAGTAACAAAAGTGAGATATTGATTATTTGTTTAAAAGATACATTTAATATGTACAATTTTGAACTTCAATGTTTAATTTTAAAATAATATATAACTTCTTATAAAAAAAATCATTTACCATCCAATTTAATTAACATTTTCGTAAAGAAAAGAAAATTAAAAATTCAAACATGTTTATTATTGTAATGATGAAAACTGTATATATATATATATATATATATATATAATTTGTCATTTATTTTTGTGTTTATTTTGAAGGATTCTCTTTATATATAGAAATGACATAATTTTATGTGAATATGAGTTCATTCCTATAGTTTTACTCATTCTTATACATGTGCCCAAATGTGTCATCCCACATATTTAGCATCCAGCTTATTCTTGTATGTACACATTGTAATACATTCACCTAAGCCTTTTTTTTATTATACATTTATAAATCTACTTGATATAATTATTTTCTATTAGATAAACAATTTTGACCAAAGCTATGAACCATATAAAGTGGGGTTTTGAAAGTATTCCAACAACATTTCACAAAAGTAAAGAAGGAAAATAGGTTTGAAGCATCAAACACAACGATGAAACAAAACATGAAACAAGAAGGCAAAAGACAATTAGTGGCAAACCACACACAAAGGGCCAAAAGGTACAAGCACAAGGTTGCATCAATGAAATGCAGTCTTGATAAAAAAATTATCCAACTAGATTTTAATTATTTACCTACCTCAAATTATTTCCATGGTTGCCAACTTGACCTCTATTTTAATAAAAATTTAATTCAAATCTTAGCTAACTATCACCCTTTATTTTCTCAAATCAAATCCATCTAAGGTGATGGTACATATTTTGAGAAATTTGATGCTATATGCTAGTTTTTAAAGGCATTCAATTGCATTCATTTCACATCTCCTCATCTTTAAAGCTTATTTATGTATCATTCATATTACAGCACTTCAATTTGTTCAATAAAAGAAATATATATATATATATATACTCAAGCATATGCATGTCTTAAGAGTGTTATTTACAAACTTGTTTACATATTTTCATGGGTTGATGTAGGGAAAGCGTCTCATAGCAATACAATGACAACTCTTCCAAGATATATCTCTAAGTACTACCATTGTATTAATATGCAAAAAAAAAGGAAATAAAATAAGATCACTAAATAAAACTACAAAAGAAAAAGTCCACATTAAACAAGTCCACAATTGTGGATTAAACCCAAACTACTAGACTCAACCCAAGACAAAAACACAAGACACTTCCAGCCTATAATTTCAAAATGCATTTATTTCCACACTTTTAGCATATAATTTCAAAATACATTAGTCCTTATATGTTAGTTACTAATATTAGTTTATTCTTATTTGAATACATTTTAGATGATTAGCCTAAATCATACTTAGAAAATTGTGTTTTCCTTCATAATTTAATGTACAAAAGATCAATTATGAGATATGTATATTCTTATTCAAAAGATTGAGCTAAATTGATTAAAGTGTTGAGTTAAATTGATTAAAGTGTTGAATTCTTATTGTGAAAATATAAAAATCAATTCCTTTTTCATAATCGATTTTTAAAATAGATATGATTTTTAAATAAATAGATTTCTAAATTATAACTCTTAATTTTTCATAAATAATTTCTAATATAAATTTGTGAAAAAACTTATATTAATTTCATGAAAGCCCATCAAAGGAACTCTTGCAATATTTAGTTTTAATAAAAAAATAAAAATAAAACTATGTTAATCAAACTTATATTTAAAAGAAACAATTCATAAATAACTTCTAATATGAATTTCTGAAAAACTTAGTATTAATTTCATGATAGGAACACTTGAAATATTTAGTTTTAGTAATAAAAATAAAAAGAAAACTATGTTAGTCAAACTTATATTTAAAGGAAACAACTCAACCCATGTTCAATTTTATCGTCATCTTCGAGCGACACTAATTTAATATATCCAGGCTTTGATTTATTCTCGAGCGACTTTTCCTAGCCGATTAGAGAACCAACTACTTATTCAATATTTCTAAATGCCTTCCGCCGTTGCGAGGAAGATATAATATCCATTGCCCTGAAAATTGAATTAGGGAATCCATCACAAATTTACTGTCAGCGGAAGAAATATTTGATAAACCCAGTTGGCTTCAAAGTAGTGTTTAATGGCTTTGAGTTTCTCAACAGCACTTGCTATTTATATAGTATTGCAGTGTCTTCTATTAAAAATTTATGTTATAGAAGCAGAAAATATGTTCGTTAGCTTCCAACTAGATGGCGAAAATCTTGTTCGGCTGGACGGTGATGCGAAAGTTGTGGATGAAAATGTAATACAGCTTACAGACAGCTTAAAGGGTATAGCCAGCGGAAGTGCAGGCAGAGTAGTTTACAAGAATACAATTCCGCTATGGGATGCTTCTAATAAATCATTTGCCAACTTCACCACTCATTTTCAATTGCAAATCAACTGGACTCCCAACAATACGTCTACTGATCTTGGTGGCGATGGACTTGCTTTCTTCATGGGGTCTCGAGACAGCGGTTATCACGTCCCATACAGAGGAGGTGGCGGATGGCTAGGCCTTTTTACTTTACAGAATAATGGTAATTTATCTAACCAACTCGTAGCTGTGGAATTCGACACATATAAGAGTTATTGGGATGAAAATGATAATCATATTGGAATTGATATCAATAATATAACGTCTGAAGCCTCTGTTCATCTAGATCAAAGATTGGATAACAGTAAGATATGGAACGCTAGGATAGATTACCGCGGCCAAGAAAATATGTTGGAAGTGTCTGCTGGATCAAATGGTACAGTATCAGGCCATTTGTCACATAAGATAGATTTGACAAAATACCTTCCTGAACAGATTGTGGTGGGTTTTTCAGCTGCAGCCTCTCAGTCAAGCGAGATTCATCGACTAATTTCTTGGAACTTCACTAATGTTATTTCTGGTTCTTCAGAAATACAGTCATCTAAGAAAATGAAAGCTTTGTGGAAAGTAGGTATAACAGTCTCTGCCATTTTGGTTGCAGTGATTTTTGTTTCCTTTGCCATTTATCGTTATAAATGGCGAAACAGAGAGAAAAAGGATGCCATGGAAAAGGAACAGGATGTGGATATGGATATGGAAATAGCAATGGAAAATGTTCCGCGGAAATTTACGTACGAGGAGCTCACATCAAGTACCAGTAGTTTCAGCGAGGAAAGAAAGCTTGGACAAGGAGGATTTGGGGATGTGTACAAAGGCATTTTGGTTAGATCAGATGAAATAGTTGCAGTGAAGCGTATATCCGCAAGATCAAAGCAAGGGAAAAAGGAATACCTTGCAGAAATAAGCACAATCAACCATCTGAGGCATCGCAATTTGGTTCAGCTGTTGGGATGGTGTCATGAGAGAGCCCAACTGCTGTTGGTCTACGAATACATGCCTAATGGGAGTCTCGACAGTTTCCTTTTTGGTGAAAGGAGAGGAAACCTAGAGTGGAGCCGCAGATATAGAATCGCCACTGACATAGCCAATGCTCTGCTTTATCTACATGAGTTATGGGATGAATGTGTAGTGCACAGAGACATTAAATCCAGCAATGTTTTGCTCGATGCTGAATTAAATGCGAAACTGGGGGACTTTGGATTGGCACGCCTCGTGAAGCATGATCAATGGCTTCAAACCACCAACGTCGCAGGGACTTTAGGGTACCTGGCACCGGAATGTGCAGTTACAGGAATATCTAGCTCCGAGTCAGATGTGTTCAGCTTTGGCGCTGTTGCTTTGGAAATAGCCTGCGGAAGGCCGGTACTAGATCATAGCCTCCAAAACCCAATAGTACGGCTTGTGGAATGGGTTTGGGAGTTGTATGGTGAAGGGAGGTTGTTCGATGCAGCAGACAACAATTTACAGGGAGTGTTTGACAGGGCAGAATTGGAACAGCTGGTGGTGATAGGATTATGGTGCTCTCATCCGGATCCTTCTTCAAGACCCAAAATAAGGCAAGTGCTCCAACTTTTGAACTTTGAAGTCCCTTTGCCTCGTCTACCCAGCACACTTCCTAAAGCCACATATTCTCCTCTGGAACAAGCTTTCTTTTCTCAGTCCTCAGGCTTTGCTGTTTCTACTGATATAACAACCACTTCTCCTCAGCTGTCAGTGTCAACGAATTCAAGCTTTGGAATATCCCTGGGTAGATAGGTTTGCAAGTTGGGTTATTTGTTCATATATGTGTGAACTTGTATGTCACCCACGTCAAGAATTGCTACTTCTCTGATTAGATTTCTAATAGCCGCAGTAAAATAGCCCTGTTTACTAGTACTTAATTTCCAGTTTGTTATATTTCTAGTCCTCTCATATTCTTGTACTCTCAATCGGTGCTTTTAGCATGATTTGAGTTTTATGGTTGTGGGTATTAATCTTCCGGTCTGATGCTTATATGCACCTTATATGCTTATTTTTTAGTCACCAGAGTTCTTAAAATTGTCTTTTAAGAGCTTAGTTTTTAGTCTCGTATGGATCATATTTCAGAGCTATTTGGTTCTGAATTTTTTTAACTTCCATTTTTCTCGTATGGATCATATTTCAGAGCTATTTGGTTCTGAATTTTTTTAACTTCCATTTTTAGAAGGAAACGGAAAAAGCCTCTATTTTCAAAAGGAACGGAAATAATTTTACTGTTCTTATGATCTTCCCATTCATATTACCTATTATATAATTTGATGTCTCTGACTGAACATTCAGGTAATTTGAACAGTAATAAGCTTTAATTATTGGCAATTTGTAATTTCAATTTTAATTTACAAATTAAAAGTATTCACATATACATTTATGAGTGTTATAGTTATTAGCTAACAAAAAAGGATAATATAGTTATTAGCTAACAAAAAGGATAATGGTTTTAAATCTTGAAAGTGTATCTTTCCACAGTATTGTGTTTCCTCCTTTTGCTAACATGGTTGTGCACTAATAAAAGAGGAGGTCATTGGTTTAAATCTGTTGGTTACTAGTTCAAATCTGTCAAGAGTAGCTTTGTACAACACTCTTTCTCTTGTCAATGTGAGATCTGTCATAATTGTAAGGGGTCTCTCAGTTATTTGTGGTGATTGGAATATGTTCAACAAGAGTTGTGTTGTTATAGATGCATTTGGTTATTTGATTATGTGATATATTGTTGTCATTTGAATTGTAGGAAAAATGTGTGAAAATATTGTTTCTTTGTTGACTACTCTTCGTGTGTACAGCTCTATGAATATGAGACGAGAATATTTTCATTTGAATGACTGAATTTGGAGAGCATTAGAAGAATTAAAGGTGATCCTTTTGCTAAATCAGCAGCTTCAATTTCTTTGTGTGAGGATATGTGTTTGAGTGCTTTCTTTCAGAGATATCTGGTAGTGATTTTTGTTGATGTTTTCTTCTCAGATCTTTAGGCTGTATACAAAATTCCATGTTTGATCTGGTTAAATCTGGCTACATTTCCTTGACTTCATATTTACAGTTGCTTGAAAAATGTTGTATTTATTGATTTGGTAAGCATTTATGTGTTTGTTGATAATACTGTTTATTATTGCGGATAGTGGATAGTCAAAGACTATATTTCAATAAGTAATATGATGACTATTGTTTAGTATTTCAAATATCAATCAAAATAAAATGGTCAATACCAATAACTAACTATCTTGATAATATCGTAGAGTAAATTAGAGTATAAAAAAAGCCAACAAGGAACTTAAATTATATATGTGTCAACCCCTAAACCTGCAAATGCACAAAGACAACAAACATGGTTAGATGTTGGATCAAAATGCATGCAAATATGAAGGATTCCCCATAAAATCCATCTATTCAAACTAAAATTAAGAAAATAACAATGAAAGCAATCCTAATTAAGCTAATAGCATGATGATCTTATGGGGGGATTGGTGCTAATGAAGTGTTGCAATTGGCCCTTTCCCAATTCTGAAGTAGCAATGATATGTGAATCTAGAAATGGTCAAATCTCCAAAGAGATTTGAGCATAACCTTGGTATCAAATGTGACAAAATGATGAATGCTTAGATATGATGAGAAAAATTCATTCTCAATAGGAGAGAGTAACTTTGCATATAAATTGTGGATGAGAAATGAGGAGAAGAGTCTCCAATTTATAGACCTCAATTTGGAAGAAGTGAGCAAGATTGAGCAATGTGGGACAAAAGATAATCCAATGGCATTGTGCCACTTGTCCACATGTGATTGGATGAGGAATGAACACATTTTGGTAAATGTGCATGATAAATGCATAAATTTGAATTTGAAATGGTGAGTTGACTTCTTGAAAGGGGAAGAGAAATGAAGTTAATGTCACTTGGCTCAAGGTCAAGGACATGTAAGAGGCATTGAATGCTTTGTTGGAAGGACCAAGTCCACTTGGCCTTTTTGAATTCAAATGAGGGAATATTCCCTTTTGATGCTTTGTGAGGGAAAATAAATGAATTAATAAATCAAAGTAATTGATTTATTGTGCAAGTTGCATTCTCTAGAGGATTTTAGTGAGAGGGATTAAGTTAATCATGGATTTGATTAATTTAATGAAGAATTAAGTGATGTGACAATTATAGACTTAAATTTATGAATTGATTTAAGTCAAGAATTGAGAGGAAATGATTTATCAAATAAATGATTTGATTTATTTAATCAAAAAGGAATATGTTAGATTAAATCAAATAAGGTTTAATTTATTTAATTTAATAGGAGGACTTTAGAGATTTTAATTAAATAAAATGATTTATTTAATTAAACAGGGATGCAATGGTTTATTAAATTAATTGATTAATTTAATCATTGAAAGAGGAAAACTTAATCCAATAAATAATTATTTATTAAATTAAGAGATAGAATGTGATGAAATGCTGAGAATGTGATTTAAGAGGAAGCGTTGTTAGTAATCGGGATCAGGTGTGCCAAAACGAACTTGTACATTTTTCATGTCTACATTTTGCCCCTCTTTGAAGCAATGTACTTGTTGCATTGATTCAAAGAATAAACTGTTGTGATCAAAGATCCGGGATTTTTTGAATTTTTTTAGATGCCCCACTGCTGCCTCAGTGGAAGGATATTGCTGGATATTGCCCCCTCGAGAGATCGAACGAAAATTTTGATTTTTTGGATGATCTCGCGAAAAAGATGACAAGGTGCCCAATAGGCCAAAAATGCCCCAAAATGCTAGAAAAATGCATTAAAATGCCAAAAGGGATGAAGAATGACCCTCGGTTGGACGAAAATGGGTTCGGGGGACCAAAACCCTAGCTAGAAGGTCAAATTAGGTCAAAAAAACCCTAATTTTTAGGCTTCAATAAACCTCGAGGGGTCATTTTCAATTCATTTGCAATCTTAGCCTTTGGAAAATTTCACATTTGAGCTCTGAGTCTTGGTTGAAATGGTGTAACGACAACTTCCCAGGCACGTGTCAGAGAGGGTTCGAACGCACCAGCGGCCAGCCGGCGCAAGACCCATAGTATGTACCCCTATCCAACCTTCAAATTTATCATTTTACATGCATTAAATAGGGTCAAAGTCCTCTGCAAAATGCGCGGCGCTATATGGCACCGCAGAAAGTGCCTTATCGCAGCCGTACAGTCCCCTTTTGCATCGCATATGAGAAGTGTGTTGCGCAGGCCACTTTGCAAATTAGGGTTTAGTTGACCAAAAGTCCACCGCGTGCCCTTACTCCACAGCATAGGAGCCTGGTGTACTTTACTCATGGGAGCACTGATGGTCGATGCTTAGCAGACTAGGGGATATGCATGAGTTGGTCCAGGAGCACCTTGGTGCCCTTCAACTCTGGTATGTTGCGTACGTCCCTCCCATTCGGGCTCACTTAGGTATGCTTACGGCTTTGGCGGAGCGATGGCATAGTGAGACTTCCTCCTTCCATCTTCCTACTGGTGAGGCCACCATCACTCTCGAGGATGTATGGCGCATCCTCCGATTGCCTATTCACAGGACCCGAGTCATCTATGATCCAGATGTTGGCAGAGAGGCTTGTTACGGGGTTATGGAGTTGGATGAGATTGACTTTTCTGATGGTTAGATCGACTTAGAGATATACCGTGACCACGTGCGCACATACATATTGATTATTGTTGCTATCATCTCAGGCCATGTAGTACCTAATCGGCAGGGCCAATACTTCAGTCCAGGATGGGGACTAGCATGGGATCAGATGGTTCACTGCAGGGAGTGTTTTGCTTGGGGACCAGTATTACTGGCGTCCCTCTATAGGGATCTTCATGAGTTTTCTTATTTGGACAGAAGGTCCATCGGGGCTAGAGGTACCTTATTGCACATCTGGGCATGGGAGAGGATCCCAATGCTTCACCCGAATATCACACCAGTTCTCCTGGAGACAGATGATCCCCTTGTTTGGTGGTATGGCGGGGAAACGATGCACTTTTCTTTCACTAGCGCAGGTGGTATTCCGCACTGGTGGCGAGTTCTCGACAAGATGAGAGAGTTCATCCTGAGAACGTGGATGGGTGTTGGTCCATGGTGAGATGATGATCAGCAGTTCTTCTTCACCCAGCAAGACAGGTTGATGTAGGGCCGAGAGCACACCATGATTGAGAGGTATCTTCCGAACAGGGTTGCTCGTCAGTTATGGGAGGTACAGGACAGGCCTAATGACCAATATGTGGCCATCTTTGCATGTACAACTAGAGAGATAGCATGGGGCCAGCCCATCCCGACAGTCGAGGCGGTGTCTTCATTTAGGAAGTTTGTGGCTCAATCGTGGCCATATGATCAAGGGTTGGCAAATGCGGGGGTCACTCCAGCTTATAGGGCATGGTTCATACCTCCACTCAGATTGACAACTCCAGGCACAATTGTCCCACGACGCAGACACAGGGGTCGGACAGCTGGCAGAGGGCGGGGTAGAGGATGAGATGGGCCACCTCCTCATCAGACACCTCCCAGGGATGCGGCACATCAGTCACCTCCCCGAGTAGGGGAACAAGATGGTCAGCTAAGGGTAGATCCTCAGCAGCAGCCAGCACAGCAACCAACAGGGCAACTAGCGAGATAGCTAGTGGGACAGCCCGATCATCGAGATGTGTTGATTCAGCAGCTACAAGGGTAGGTACAGGCTCTAACAACTGAGCGGGATGACGCTCGATAGTAGGTTGCTACAGTTACAATGGAGAGAGACCTGGCACAATCCAAGAGGGATCAGAAGATTGGCCAACGGAAACAGTTAGAAAGTGCAGTATCCTCATTCCGGGGCCGATCAGTCAATATTCATGATTATAGAGAGGCCATAAGAGAGACCGAGTACTATTGGCAACATTATCGCCAGGTAGTACCATAAGGCAGTAGAGTGCCAGAATTTTCCCAGCAGATAGGTAGGCGACCGGCAAAGGCCCATGGTGAGAGACAAGATGGGGAGGGCAGCAGCTAGCAGGGCCTGCCCCCCTCTTGATCACAAAACAATTTGCTTCATTTTTTATATACGGGCTGCAATATTTTGGCCTTATTGTATTATGTATTTGATGCACATCTAATCCGATTTGTATCATAACAGTATTTTTTGATGATATATGAGATGATTCGCCCTTTTATGATATGTATGGTGCACATGTATGATATGCGGATATATAATATGCAAATGTATGATGCTATGAGATGTTTTCTATTCTTATGCTTATGTGATGTGATGTATTTGATGGATGCATTTTTTTTCATATATTTTTCGTGTTTTAATGATGTAATGCATATTAATGATGGTAATGGATGCAAATGGTAATGGTTGCAAATAATAATGGACGTAAATGATTATGTATGATGTAATGTTCTGCTTAAGATGTTTAGAATAACAACTTTATGTTATTCTTCGTAACTTAAGATAATGATATGATGCCATGTGTTTTAACATTGATGGTCATGTGGATGTAGGGTGTATGCATGGGCGATGCTTTGATTACTGCTATGATACCATGTTAGTGTGGAAAGAAGGTAGAAGAAACACAGAATTAATGAATTAGTTAGGATGGAGATGGTGATTTGCATTGCTAGGAATTGAGATTTTCAAAGGGTCAATTGTGTTATGTTTGATAACACACATAGGTACAATGCATCAAAGTATAAAGGACCAGGATGGTGTGGTACCTAGTGTGATGGACTTTGACTCGACAATTAAATAGGAGTATTCTTGTTCACACTTAACATGCATACTTTATTCAAGATGCAGTTCAGACATTCTAAACATCTCAAACCAAAACACAGAAAAGCAAGCTTTCCTATGTGGTCTACAAGATATCGAAAACATCATCTCCACAAACCAAACAAAACATGCACAACTAAGTTATTTTACAAGCGTATCCCACAAGCATAGTAGATAAAAAGATAATGATCATCGCCCCATTCCTTTCTCTCTAAACCTGTTTTGTTTAGGCATCATCGAGAGGTCCTTGGAATGAGCATAAGATAAGTCAATAAAAGACCAAATAGAGAAAACCAAACAAGCTAATTTTCTTCGTACTGCTAGCCAAGACTAACTACTGTGAGGGGTACCTGATGCTTATGTCCATCGCAGAAAAGCTTCATCCTAGGAAATGTAGTGATCAAGGTTTTGATGGGACTGATTGGGTGATAAGCTATTGATACTCCGAGTTGATCAACTTGCTT
The DNA here is from genome assembly GCA_007115665.2 of Sequoiadendron giganteum. Taxonomy (NCBI): domain Eukaryota; kingdom Viridiplantae; phylum Streptophyta; class Pinopsida; order Cupressales; family Cupressaceae; genus Sequoiadendron; species Sequoiadendron giganteum. The sequence continues at coordinate 459,227,757 of CM021100.1, read as the reverse complement.
GCTTACTGACTTAGACTTCCAAGACTTTTGACGATTAGGCGTTCACTTTAGAACCTACTAAAATTGCTTCTGACTGACTCACCAAAGGGTGAAAGTGATGATTGATTTTATTATGAGTGATGACAAATCATGGGTGAAAGCAAGATAAAATGGGTGCACCATTTTGGGTTTTCCGATATTTTGTGGTTGTTTTTTGGAATTTTTACATTTTTCAATGTTTTTGGTATTTTCAAGATTTATGACAAATAGACTAACTTAAAGACCTATCCTAGGGGTCTCAGGAGCTGATCCATAGATTAGCCTTGCCTACGTTATACACGCAGAGACCACGTAGTTTCACTAACAACAGACTTGACTCAATGATAAAATGGACAAACAGATTGCCATTTTATTGCTTAAAGGATTGACTTAAGATGCAGACTAGATGGGAAAATGGATTTTCAATGCAACGGACGCCTAAAGGATTGACCTAGATGTCTCGGGGGATGATCAAAAATCAACCTTGCCTATGTTCAAGCTCAGAGATGATGTAGTTCGACAAGGTGAAAAAATTAATAAGACTCAATGATGAATTTTTTGAAGATTTTCTGATGTTTCAACATGTTTTTGGATTTTTTGAGTGATTTGGATGTTTTTGGATTTTTTATGAATTTGAAGAAGATCACGAGAATATACACGAATCCGGTCCGATGCTGATATAGGAACATGCCCCCAACGTGGTGTGATAGACTACTTTGATGAAGGGTGGACAAACTGACTCTAGGAATATGCCAAGTAGTACTATGATGGACTATGATGTGGGCATCAGCTCAGGCTATGGTATGGATGCGAGCGGATGGGTGGATGGATGATTTGAGATGCAATGGAATGAGTGAGTCATGCAAATCCTACTAGATGGGGGGTGCTTTATTTACACTCGGTGCCTGTTTGCCAGGTTTTCACCAAGGTACTTGTCCAAAGTGCCACCGAAGTGGTTTTCACTAGAGGACGAATTTTTTCTCTTTACTATTTTGAATCTTTTTTCTGATTTTTTTGGATTTTTACACTTTTTTGATTTTTTTTTTGTTGCCAAGACGCCTGTTTGCCAGGTTTTCATCAAGGTAACCATTTTTTTAGGACTTTTTCTAATTTTTTTGTATTTTCTAGTTCTATACCTTACAAATTTTTTAGGCATAAAACTTTTTGAGGTGAGATCTATTCATGGGCTCCTGTAGAGGCTCGCCTTCTGGTGTCAACAAATGATATGCCCCTGATTTGTAACTTGTGGTGATGATGAAGGGTCCCAACCAGTTGGGCTCAAACTTTCCTTTTGTATCTGGGTTTGGCACATTCTTTTGGTTTTCTTTCAGCACAAGGTCACCAACTTGGAAAGTGTGTTGCCTGATCTTCTTGTTGTAGCTCCGTTTCGGGCAATTCTGGTGGACCTATAGATGATTCAAGGCATCCATGCACCTTTCATCTAGTAATTCCAGCTCATTCAGTCTTGTAAAACTGTATTCCTCATCTGTGATGAGGTTTTGCAGTGATATCCTCAGTGACGGGAGCTTGATCTCAATAGGGAGGATGGCTTATGATCCATAGACCAGGGAGAATGGGGTGGCACCTATTAGCATGTGGATGCTGGTGCAGTAGGCCCATAAGGCAGGATTTAGCTAAAGATGTCATTCACGACCGGAGTCATTGACTATTTTTTTGAGGATTTTTAGGATGGTTTTATTCGTAGCTTCTGCTTGGCCATTGCCTTGTGGATAGTATGGGGTGGAAAAGCGGTGTTGGATTTTGAATTTTTCACACAAATCATGAACATCCCAATTTTTGAAGGGTGTCCCATTATCAAAGATAATGGATTGGGGAACATCGTATCGGCAAATGAGGTAGTTCAAGATGAACTTGGATATTTATTTTCCCGTGATATAGGTCATGGGAATTGCTTCGACCCACTTTGTGAAATATTCAGTGGCGGTGATAATGAACTTGTGGCCATTGGATGAGGTGGATGAGATTTTACCGATGAGATTGAGCCCCCACTGTGAAAAGGGCCAAGGTGTAACAATGGGATGCAGTTCTTGAGTTGATGCATGAATGAGGTCTCCATGCTATTGGCATTGTAGACACTCTCTGACAAATTCATGTGCCTCTCTCTCCATTGTCGGCTAGTAGTACCTGGTTCTTAGCAACTTCTTAGCCAAGGTCATACCACTCAAGTGCCAACCGCACATGCCATTGTGTACCTCAGTTAGAGCAGTCCTGGCCTCCTTAGGTTTTAAACAACATAGCAAGGTTCCATCAATACTTCTGCGGAAGAGGGTCTCTCCTAGGATGATGAATCGTGAAGACCTTTTGACAAAGGTTCGCTTTAGGTTCGGGGTGATGTCAGTTGGGAGGATTCCTAATCTTAGGTAGGTGTATATGTCATGGTACCAATGATCACCGTGACCAACAAGTTCACACACGTATTCTGACTTTGGTACCTCGAACGTGGGTATGAGAAGCTGTTCTACAAGGAATTCATGTTTCAAGACGTTGCGAGGAATGTCTAACAAGGATCCAATTGTTGCCATTGCATCGGCTGGTTTGTTGTTTATCCTTGGTATCTGCTCAAAGGTGATGTCGATGAATGATTCCTTGAGGATTTCTACCACCTTTTTGTATGGTGCGAGCTTATCATCCTTGGTTTTTTATTCACCATTGACTTGGTTGATGATAAGTTGTGAGTCCCCATAGACCTTTAATTCCATGATTCACCATTGTGCTGCAATCTTGAGGCCTATGGTTAAGGCCTCGTATTCTACAATATTGTTGATACAGGGGAATGCCAGTTTATATGATCTGGGTATACAGTCTCCTTACGAGGTGATGAAGAACACACCAGCTCCTGATCCATGTTGCATGTGAGAGAAATCAGAGTACAGTTTCCAGTGGTCAGTTGCACCGAGGTTGAAAAGGGACTCATCTAAGAATTTTGATATGAGTGGGTTATCCATGTAGAGGGGAGCTTTTGCTAGCTGGTCTGCAATAACTTGTCCTTTGATCTCCTTTCGCTCAACATACTCAATATTGTGTTCAGATAGTATCATTACCCATTTAGCCATTCTTCCTATGAGCATTGCTTTTGACAATAGATATTTCAGGGGGTCTATCTTGGCAATCAACTTGATTTGATGAGCTAGCATGTAGTGTCTGAATTTATGGGTTGCAAATACTAGTGCTAGGCAAGCCTTTTCTATGGAAGTGTAATTGATCTTGTGCCCGACCATTGTTCTGCTGATATAGTAGATGGCCCGCTCAGTTCCCTTTTCATCATGTTGGGCTAAAAGGGCACCAAAGGCAGTTGTTGTTGCTGAGATATATAGAATCAATGGTTTCCCTACAATTGGTGGCATCAACATGGGTGATGTAAGTAGATATTCTTTTATTTTACTAAATGCTTTCTCATATTTATCGTCCCATTTGAATGCTACTCCCTTGTGGAGCAGGTGTGAATAGGTAATATGCTTGTCTGCCAGTTGTGCTATGAATCTCCAGATGGACTAGAGTCTACCTTGCAATCCTCTTAGTTGCTTTAACGTTCTTGGTGCTTCCATTTCAAGGATTACTTTTACCTTTGTAAGTTCCACCTCTATCCCTCTCATCGAAACTATGTATCCCATTAGCTTTCCTTATTCTACTCCAAATACACATTTCTTTGGATTGAGTCTAACCTTGTATTGTTCTAGCCTGACAAAGATAGCACTTAGAGTTGCTACATGGTTCTGTCTCCTTTTTTTTTAGCCAGTATGTCATCCACATAGTCTTCAACAGTTTTGTGAAACATGTCATGGAAGATCACTGTCCTGGCTCTTTGGTATGTAGCTCCTGCATTCTTCAATCTGAATGGCATTACATTCCAGCAATAAGTGCCCCAAGGACATGTAAAGTTTGTTTTATGCTGGTCTTCCTTTGCTATCATTATCTGATTGTATCCTGATAAGCCATCCATCAGTGATAGCATCTCATGTTCGGCCATCATATCCACTATCATGTCAATGTTGGGTAGTGGAAAATCATCCTTAGGACATGCTTTGATTAGGTCTCTAAAATCAGTGCAGATGTGAATGCCCCTTTCGGTTTCGAGATAGGTACAAGATTTGATACCCATTCTAGATAGTCAATTGGTCGTATGAAGCCAACATCTAAGATTTTTTGCAATTCAATCTTCACAAGTAGCTCTATCTGTGGGTGCATTTTTCTTAGCTTTTGTCTAACTAGTTTTGTTCCTGGGTAAACAGCCAAATCATGAACCACCACCTCAGGATCTAGACCTAGCATGTCAGCATAGGTCCATGCAAAATTTACCTTTCTTTCTTTTAGGAATGCTGCCAACAGTTCTTGTTCTTCTGTTTGAAGTGTTTGAGCATAGAATGTGATTTGCGGCTCTATTTTTGTTCCCAAGTTGACAGGGTTGCACTGTTCTTCCAATACTGCTTATTTCTCTTGATGTAATGCAGTAAGGGGGAGATTGAATCCTCCATCCTCTAGTGCCTCAGAGAGGTTTTCACCATCGGATGTGTCCTTTATTTTTATTATTTTGTGGTTAGAGAGTGCCACAATTTGGTTTTCACTCAATAACCTCGAGCTTATTCTCAATATTTTCCTTTTACAACTGAAGGACTCAATCATCTCCCCATAGTATGCCTGTGTGTCTAGTGTGATTTTGAATCCAGCCTTGTGATCCCCGTATGGAACTGTATCCCTTATTCCCATGAATTCTAAGAGCGCCTCATCATTTTTTAATGAGTCAAAAATTGGTAGTCCTCGTTGATCATGATCGATGAGTTGGGGGTGTACTAAGGTGATTCAATGGGTTGGTTGTTTTGACTCAACTGTGGAGGCACTTATCATTAACATAGTGGAATCTTCAAAAATCCTAGGGAGACTTTCTATGGTATCACCATCGTCACTACTAGCACAAACATCAGTGATAGGGAAGGGTTGGATGGAACAATCACTGTTCCATGTTCTGGGTCTCCCTTGGAAGATCCTTATGGTGTCACTCTCCACCACCTTAACCTATAGGACCAAATGCTTTCTTAGGTTCCTCTAGTTCACCTTGCGAACCCCAGTACTATCACAAATCAAACTACCAAGTCAATCTTTGTGCAATGCCTCTCATTCTTCCATAGCCCTTAATCTTCGCTAAAGGCTAACCCAACCTCAACACTCAATTTGATCTTTGCAGGGGTCTGTGAATTCTTCTAATAGGTTCACATCATTCCAATATGGTTCTAGGGAGTCCACCTTACTTCCTTTGGCCATCGCTCTCACCAAACCCTCATCTAGGGTTAAAAAGGCTACTAGCCCAAGAGCCCCTATTAGGTCTCCAACTCCGAGAAATCAAGTTAGAATTCTAAAGTTCTCAAAGAATGCAGGTTCTTCTCTTAGGATTCTTGGTCCTGGTGTCTATCCCTCAAATATTCTGGAGGTCTCCATCCTCATCTGACTGTACACAGCCATAACCCTCAATTTAGCAATTTAGGCCCTTTTTAAGCCATTTCCTGACCACATAGTGAACTGTCAGCTTGCTCTCCATTCAAATGAATTGGTGAAGCCTCCTCCTTCATTCCAAGCCTTTGCAAGGCATCTATCTACCTCTCAACCATGTGACTTGACAGGGAAAGGTCACCCCTGCAAACCAAGTGCTTTGCACTTCTTATCTTTCCTAGCTGGGCACTGTCAAGCTTGCCTAAGAGAAGACTTTCTCCATGATTCCCTGACTCCTAACCACTCCTAACTCTAACCTATTTACATACATGGAGCTTAGTCACAATTCCCAAGGGCTCGTACATAAAGTACAGTAGGAATGTAACTAAACCTCCATTATTTACAGTTTGCCAATCAGAACAGCAACTTAAAGGGAAAAAACTAACTTCAAAGCACGCCTGAAAACTGAACACACTCACTAGTTACTACCACACAAGGATTTAATATATAACTACACTACATCCTACAACAATTTACAGAGCCATGATCGCTCCTAATCACACAAATTCAAAGCAAATACATATTCTTCTCATTGTCCACACTAGTATTCATGAACTTTCATCAATACAAAAGCTTCCAACCTTGCTTTAAGGTTGGGACACATCTTATATAGGTTTCTAAATTAGTTAAGCTCAAGCCTAACTACTCCATGGCCGCTTGTGGCTTTCCATAGGCCTTATTTGGAAAATTATAAAGAAAACTAACACCTAGGAAGATCTACAAAGGTCTTAAATCATCCTTGTAGCCAAACCCCAATCTAGCAAATGGTCAACATGACCTTTATTAACATAATACCTACTCTCAAATTCCTCTAAGGCACAAACACAAATAATGGAAGGAGTTTGCTACATGTGGCCTACACAAATTTCCAATTCTTGACCTTCTAGTTAACTCTCCTAGATGAACTTTGGGGTGCTCCTGCACCATTCTCCCCCTCTGCATAGACATTAAGGAATGTGAGGAGAGATTAGAGATGGGTTAGTTCCCTTCTTCTTGAACTAAGCTTCATCCACCCATGTAGCCTCAGATTCATATTTGTTCTTCCATTTGATGAGATGCTCCATATACACTCTATGCCTTGTAGACTTCTTTACTCTTGACTCCAAGACCCTCTCTGCTTGTAGCTTGTCTTTAGGAGGTAAAGTAATGTTACTTACATCCTTGAAGATCTCCCTACTATTCTGATATAGTTCATTGACTGATCCCTTATACCTGATCAAATCAGCTACATTGAACACTAGTGAAATCCCTAAATCTATAGGTAGCTCCACCTTGTATGCATTCTTCCCATATTCGGCCAATACCTTGCATGGTCCCACTCTTTTCATCTGCAATTTGGTTGATGTACCCTTCTGCAACCTGTATTTTTTGAGGTGAACCATGACATAGTCTCCTATTGCAAATTCCAAATCTTTTCTTGACAAATCTACCTTATCCTTCAACTTTTGGGTAGCCTCAGTGACTGTCTTCTTTACCTGCTCCTAAATCTCTTTCATGGTTTGAGTGAAGTCCTCTGCATGTCCACTCCTATGTTCCATAGCTCCTAGATCCCTGGGCTCACATACACCTCTTGGGTGCATTCCATACACAATTTCAAAAGGACTCTTCCCTATAGTTTGGTTCACACTGTCATTATAAGCATACTCAGCCTATGAGATAACCATGTCCCATGTCTATCCATACTCTTTGGTTAGGCACCTTAGAAGGTTACCTAATACCCTGTTAACCACCTCTATTTGACCATCGGTCTGAGGATGGTAAGCTGATCCAAAAGATAGGTTGGTACCTAATCTGCTCCATAGAGTCTTCCAAAAGTGACTCATGAACTTCGCATCCCTTTCTAAAACAATGCTTAAAGGCAATCCATGGATCCTTACAATTTCCTTGAAGAAAAGGTGAGCTATATAGCTAGCATCAGGAGTGGTTTTGCAAGGGATAAAGTGACTCATCTTGCTTAATCTATCTACCACCACATAGACACTATCAAATCATGTCTTGGTCTTAGGGAGTCCTACCAAAAAGTCCATGCTAACACACTCCCATGGTCTATTAGTAATGGGTAGGGGTTGATATAGACCAGCATTACTAGCTTCTCCCTTAGCTTTCATACACACTACACATTGCTCCACATACCTCCTGACATCTCTTGACAACTTAGGCCAATAGTAGAACCTTTGCACTAGTTCTAATGTTTTGTTGATGCCAAAATGTCCACTAAGACTACCATTATTCTTTTCCTGGATGAGGTTTTCTCTCATTGACCCTTTTGGAACACATAACTGATTCCCTTTAAATAACAATCCACTTTGCAATGTATACTCTGAGTATTGGTTATGAAAATGATTCTCAAAGTTAGAACATACCTTGTAGGCCTCCGAGAAGTCTTCATCTTCCCCATAAAGATCCTTGAAACTCTCTATTCCAATGCTCTTGATTTGTATCTCTTACACTATCAACAATCTCATGCTTAGTGCATCTACTACCTTGTTCAATTGTCCCTTCTTGTGCTTGATGGTGAAAGTAAAATCTTGGATGTACTCCATCCATTTCAAATGTCTATTGCTCAACTTCTCTTGGGTGTTGATATAACTAAGTGACTGATTGTTAGTAAAGACCACAAACTCCTTGGGTAGAAGGTAATGCCTCCACTTCCTAAGTGACTGAACTAAAGCATAAAGTTCTAGATCATAGGTAGAATACTTCTTCTTAGCTTCATTGATCTTTTCACTAAAGAAAGCTATGGGCCTGGCTTCTTGACTAAGCACTCCTCCTACTACAACTCCACTAGCATCACATTCCACAGTAAACAATTTGTCAAAGCTTGGTAATAAGAGAATAGGTTGAGTTGCCACTTCTTGTTTGAGTTTCTCAAAACCTTTCTTAGCTTCTTGAGTCCACACAAACTTAGTTTTTAAACCACCCTTGATTGTATCTAGGACTGGTGCACATATGCGACTAAATTTTCTTATGAATTTCCTATAAAATTGAGCCAATCCATGGAAACTTCTTACCTTTGTCCCTGTGGTTGGTGTAGGCTAGTTTAGGATAGCTTCCACCTTGCTTGGATCCATTTTCAATGATCCTTGGGACACTACAAAACCCAAATATACAAGCTCTTGTTTGGAGAACTCGCACTTCCCTAGATTGATGGCTAGCTTCTCTTCTTGCAATCTTCTAAGAACCAACTCCACATGTTTTAGGTGTTCTTCTACTGTCTTGCTAAAGATGAGTATATCATCAAGATATACCACCACAAATATCCCTATAAAGTCCTTGAGCACTTCATTCATGAGCCTCATGAATATGCTAGGGTCATTAGAGAGGCCAAATGGCATAACTCTCCACTCATACAACCCATTTGTTGTCTTAAAGGTTGTCTTCCACTCATCTCCATCCTTGATTTTGATCTGATGGTATAAACTCTTGAGATCCAACTTGGTGAAGTATTGAGCTCCTCCAAGACAATCCATCAAGTCTTCAATCCTAGGAATAGGGAACCTATACCTAATTGTGATTCTATTTATTGCTCTAGAATCAGTGCATAATCTCCACTTGCCTCCTTTCTTGGTTGCTAAGACCACTGGTACTACACATGGGTTGATGCTCTTCCTAATCAATCCTTGATCTAATAACTCTTGCACTTGTCTAGCTACCTCTAGATTCTGATCCGACGTAAGCTTATAAGTTGCTTTTTTAGGAAATGAAGCTCCAGGTATGAAGTCTATCTGATGACTAATGACCCTTTTTGGAGATAAAGTTGCAGGTGCACCATCACTCACTATGTCCTTATACTTCTCAAGCAACTTTTGGACTGCTCTGGGTATGACTATTTTCTCAGTCTTGTCCTCTTCTTTGGATTGCAACATGATCACATATCCTTCACCCCCTTGATGTAGGTTGTTAAGGAACTCCTTGCCACTGCTTAATAGGACACTTGGTGTCTTTCACTATCCTTCTTCCTCTTCTAACAGTGACTGCAACTTAAATGTCTCCCCATACTTTTTAAAATAAATAGTGTTCTCTTTCCTATCATACATGGCACTTCTGTCATACTGCCATGGTCTGCCCAATAGTAGATGGCATGCATCCATGGGTAACACATCACAAATAAATTTATCCTTGTACCCTCCAATGGAAAACTCCATTGTTACTTGCTCATTGACAAGAACACTCTGCCCTTTGTTTAACCATGTTACTTTGTAGGGGTTAGTGTGGGGTACCTTCTCCAATTTCAACTTCTTTACTTCCTCTTCTGATATGATGTTATCTATTGAACTTGAATCCACAATAACCTTACATACTTTCCCAAGTATTTTGCATCTCACTCTAAATAAAGCTCTTCTTTGTTTTGGCTCTTCCTTGACCGGTTGTCTGATCAAAACTCTCCTAAACATCAGATTCTCCCCCATTTCAGATTCAATGTGACTAACCTCTGGTGATTTAGTACTCATGGTGTCCTCTTGAGGATATGCCACTCTCTTCTCAATATTTGATGAAGATGCTTTCTCTGGGCACCTATAAGTTGGATGTCCTACTTGTCCACAATGGTAACATTTCATAGTAGCAAAATATGAATTGCTCCTGCCTACTCCTCTTCCTCTATTTGATCCTCCTTGAGAACCTCTACCTCTTCCATAACCTCCTCTAGAAGGTGTTTCACTCCCATGCTCAGTGAGTTTAGACTCTCCTTGGTTTCTTTGCTTAGTTCCTCTACCTTGGTAGCCACCTCTATGTCCTCTTTGATCCCTTTGATCTCTTCCTTTGCCTCTACTCTTAGAAGCCTGATCATGTTTCCTCTTGCTTCTTTCCTCAATCTTAATAGCTAATTGGTAGCATTGATGTACTATCTTAGGACATAGAAGAGTCATCTCCTGTTGGATGGTCCACTTCAAGCCGTTAAGATACCTAGCCACCTTGAGACTTTCATCTTCTGAAACATTGGACCTCATACAATGTTTTTGAAACTCCTTAGTGTAAGTGTTCACATCTTGGTCTCTTTCCCTCAAGCTTTGTCTCTTCTTATGTAACTGAATCTCATAATCATCTGGTATGTATGCTTCTCTCACTTTTTCCACCATACCTTTCCAAGTTGAAATAGGCTTCTTGCCTTCCTTTTCCCTCTCTGTTAGAATGAATTTCCACCATGTCAAGGTAGATCCTCTCAATCTAGACTTAGCCACCTTCACCTTCTATGCTTCAGTGACTCCATCACATTCAAAATGGTTCTCCATGCCTTCTATCCAATCCAAGACTAGATCAGCTTCCAATTTGCCACTGAACAGTGGTATGCCTTCAAGTGCTTTCCCACTCAAAGCTTTCAATGCCTTCAAGAAAGGATCCACTTGCAAAATAGGGTCAATTTCAGGGGTCTTGTCTTCCTCTACAACCTCTTCACTCTTTGGTACCCTGCCCTCCAATCTATCACTGACCTCATCGGCCTTAATTTGCACATTGCTCAATGCTTGCTCTAGTTGAGCTAGTCTTTCTCTCAACCTCCTATTATCTTCCTCCTGATCTTCGACCTTCTTTGCCAACTCAATTTTTGTCACCATGGTTGTGGAACCATTGGATTCAAGGTCTAACATGCAAGTTTCTATCCCAAATCTTTAACTTGCTCTGATACCAATTTGATAGGGAAGGGTTGGATGGAGCAATCACTAATCCATGCTCTGGGTCTCCCTTAGAAGATCCTTAGGGTGTCACTCTCCACCACCTTAACCTATAGGACCTAATGCTTGATTAAGTTCCCCTTTTTCACCTTGCCAACCCCACTACTATCACAAATCAAACTACCAAGTCAATCTTGGTGCAATGCCTCTCATTCTTCCTTAGGCCTTAATCTTCCCTAAAGGCTAAATCAACCTCAACACTCAATTTGATCTTTGTAGAGGTGTGGGAATGTTTCTAATAGGTTCACATCATTCCAATATGGTTCTAGGGAGTTCACCTTACTTCCTTTGGCCATCGCTCTCACCAAACCCTCATCTAGGGTTAAAAAGGCTACTAGCCCAAGAGCCTCTATTAGGTCTCCAACTCTGAGAAATCAGGTTAGAAGTCTAAAGTTCTCCAAAGAATGTAGGTTATTCTCTTAGGATTCTTGGTCCTGGTGTCTATCCCTCAAAGATTCTGGAGGTATCCATCCTCATCTGACCGTACATAGCCATAACCCTCCATTTAGCAATTTAGGCCCTTTTTAAGCCATTTCCTAACCACACAGTGAACTGTCAGCTTTCTCTCCATTCAAATGGATGGGTGAAGCCTCCTCCTTCATTCCAATCCTTTGCAAGGCATCTATCTTCCTCTCCAACATGTGACTTGATAGGGAAAGGTCACTCCTACAAACCAAGTGCTTTGCACTTCCTGTCTTTCCTAGCCGGGCACTGTCAAGCTCGCCTAGGAGAAGACTTTCTCCATGATTCCCTAACTCCTAACCACTCCTAACTCTAACCTATTTACAGACATGGATCTTAGTCACAGCTCCCAAGTGCTCGTACATAAAGTATAGTGGGAATGTAACTAAACCTCCATTATTTACAGTCTTCCAGTCAGAACAACAACTTAAAGGGAACAAACTAACTTCAAAGAACTCCTGAAAACTGAACACACTCACTAGTTACTACCACACAAAGCTTTAAGATATAACTACACTACATCCTAGAACAATTTACAGAGCCATGATCGCTCTTGATCACACAAATTCAAAGCAAATACATATTCTTCTCACTATCCACACTAGTATTCATGAACTTTCAACAATACAAAAGCTTCCAACCTTGCTTTCAGGTCGGGACACACCTTATATAGGTTTCTAAATTAGTTAAGCTCGAGCCTAATTGCTCCATGGCCGCTTGTGGCTTTCCATAGGCCTTATTTGGAAAATTATAAATAAAACTAACACCTAGGAAGATCTACAAAGGTCTTAAATCATCCTTGTAGCCAAACCCCAATCTAGCAAATGGTCAACATGACCTTTATTAACATAATACCTATTCTCAAATGCCTCTAAGGCACAAACACAAAGAATGGAAGGAGTTTTCTACATGTGGCCTACACAAATTGCCAATTTTTGACCTTCTAGTTAACTCTCCTAGATGAACTTTGGGGTGCTCCTGCACCAATCAGTGACGTCAAAGGTGTAATTATCAAGTGGGATACCTAAGAAAACAGGTGGTCTAGGAGTGGTTGTTGTTACTTGAGGAGAGGACCTGAATACTCTTCTGGGAGTACCTCTGCCACATACGGTCATACTCGGAGGAGTATACCCGAGGCCAAGGTTCTGCATTCTTCTTTCTATAATGATGGACTCCAACTGTCCATCATTATTTATTCCAAGGCTTTCATTCCCATTATAGCCCATACCAAACATCATTTGTAACCCTCTATTAGTTTCCTCCATGGGTAGGGTGGGAGTGGGTCTTTCATCTTGGTATAGTGTGTTCGATATGTCCTCTTCATCCACAGTCTCCCTACTAAGATCCCCCCAATGGTGGAATCTAGAGGGTTCTTCTCTAATAGTACGGACAGGTGTTTGAACTAGCTATGGTTGTCCATGCGACCTAGGAGATTGTGGTAACTCTCCTACAGCAAATTCATTTCTTTTCAATCTGTAATCACCGCATCCATTGTACTGGATCATGTTTTTAATCTCAGATATGTCAGGGATGGCGGGTGTCTCTGTCACAGAAGTGGAGGTGATATTAGCTGGGTCTATGTATGAAGTAGATGGTCCTTCATCATTTTTGGGTACTTGGTGGATCTTATAAAACTTGGCCTCCAAGTTTTTGCAATAGGAAAAAGGTTTGGGATCCCCATATATAGTGACCTCCTCGTTCTGATGTGAGAACTTGATGCATTGGTGATAAGTTAAGGCCACTACCTTCATTCCATGTATCCATCGGTGTCCCAGGAGGATGTTGTATGGTAGGTCGAGGTTGAGGACCTGATAGGTGGTTTCCATAGTTGTCGGCCCTACTTGGATGGGGATTTTGATAGTGCCCTGAGACACTCTTTCTTGGTCATCATATGCCCTTATTGTGATGCTTTTGTTCTTATTGATGGAATCCTCAGCGAATCTCAATTTCTTTATGATTTTTAGGGAACAAATATTAAGGCCTGCACCTCTGTCTACCAGGACTCTTTTGACTTTCTTTTTATGGATTAGTACTTGGAGGTGGAGTGCACAGTTATGAGATGGCTGTGGGGGGAAATCTTGGTCTGAAAATGTAATGAGATTTGGGGTAACGATGTTACCCACCATAGCCTGAAATTGCTCTGTGTCGAGGGTGGCGGCAACGGTAGACACGGCTAGTGTTTCATCAAGGATCTTCCTATGGGCGGCGGAGATTTTCAATAGTTGCATGATGGAGATTTGGGTAGGTGTTCTTTTCAGCTGGTCAATGACATTGTAATCATAGGGGATTTCCTTTGTATTGCAAATGGGGGTCTTAGTAGGTTCCCCAGTGATGGTAACATTTCTGCCTCGTGTGGTGACTCCATAGTCATTGTTGGTTCCCTTGATATTTATGATGGTGACCATTTCATCAATGCATCTAGCTATCTCCTCATATACTTGATTATCACTAGCATACTTTTGCTTGCCCTTATTATTCCCTTGGTTATGATTCGGCATTGGATTCATGTCTATTTTCAAGTCTTGGTTTCTGGTCGGCTGCTCGATGTTGATGACCTTATCCTCAATGAGGTCTTGGAAGATGTTTTTGAGTCTCATACAATTGGTGATGGTGTGTCCTTTGATTTTGTGAGAGTCACAAAGGAGGTTCTCATTATACCACGACGGCTTGGTCATGGGTTTTGTGTACTGCTCGAAGTTAGATATTTTGATTAGATTCTCTTTGACCAGCTTCTTCATTATGGACTCAATCGATTCACCAAGAGCTATGAACTTCCTCTTGGGGGGATACTTGTTGCGGGGAGGTGGTCCTCCTTGATTACCCAAATTTTTGATTTGATTGGTGGAAGATGGTTGTGGTTGTGCTACTACCGCATTAGTCTGCACATTGTTGTGATTATGATTTTGTGGTTGATGATGGTTTTGGGTATTCTGCTTAGGGGCACTGATGACCACTTTAGCATCAACCATGCCGTCATTCGTGATATTTTTATTCCTCGACCATGTTCAAGGTTTATCATTGTAGTTTTTAGACAGGCGGTTATCCTACGGTGGAGTGAATATTGGTGCACCTCCTCGCATAGTAAGGGCTCTTTCGATGTTGAGCGCCTTTGGGATCAGTTGATCATAAGATGAGATGCACTGCATTTTCAAGTAAAACGCCAAGTTTTCATCTAGATTGGCTATGATGGTGCAAACTTGTTTTTCTTTTGGCATGGTCCACTTGCTCTAATTGGCCTTGGATCGCCATCTTTGCAAGAAGGATGCAAATTTCTCACCTTTCCTTTGTTTGAGTGTCGATAGTTCTTCCAAACTAACATCCGCACCCATATTGAAAGCGTAATTTTTAAGGAAGGCTTCCACGATTTCCTTGAATTTTTTAATGCTCGTGGGTAGGCAAGAAAACCATTCCATGGCTGGACCAGTCAGGCTACAAGGGAAGAGTCACATTAGGTATGTGTCATCATATGCGACCTCCATACAGTGTACCTGAATTTCCCTAACATGGTCTTCAGGGTTACTCATTCCATTGTACTTGTCAAATTTGGGGATCTCAAATCCCTTTCGGAATGGTATCATGGTGAGGCTTCTATCGAAAGGGTAAGGGCATAAGTTCCTCGGTGTCCTTGTGTTTTTTCCTTCTTGTAATTCCAACACTTGTTGCGAAAGTAGTTTGATTTGTGTTGCGACATCTTTTCTCGGATCGGGAGGTGGGATGAATGAGTTGTGAGGTGTTCGAGGTGTTTGATGGGTGGGGAGAGTACTAGTGGGCATTTTCTGCAAGCTCAGTTGTGCGTTCAAAGCTTGATGGTATGCCTACATTTGTGTCAACAAGGCTTGTTGTTGATCTTGTTGCTATTGTTCCAACAATGCTTGTTGTTGGTCCATCTGATGTTGTTCCCATGAGGCCTGTTGTTGTGCTAGTAAAGCTTGTTGTTGGTCCAGCTATTGTTGTGCCAACAAAGCTTGTTGTTGATCAAGCTACTATTGTGCCAACAAAGCTTGTTGTTGGTCAAGCTACTATTGTGCCAACAAAGCTTGTTGTTTAGCTTGTTGTTGAGCCTGAAAGTCTTGCAGGGTTTGTTGGTAGGCTTGCAGATGGATCGCTTATAATTGCGCTTGGTGTTGTGCTTGTGCTTGTTCTTGGGCCTGAGCTTGGGCTTGTGCTAGAGCTTTGGCTTGAGCTTGGGCTTGAGCTTGTGCTTGGGCTTGAGCTTGGGCTTGCGCTTGGGCTTGGGCTTGAGCTTGGGCTTGAACTTGTGCTTGCTACTTTTGTTGGAGTACTCTTTGTTGGTTGGCTTTTTGAAGGGTTTGGATTAGCGTGGTGAATGAGTTGGTCGTATTGGCTTTTGGTGGGATTGGTGGTGGAACAGGAATCATGCCAATTGTCATTGTGGGTGGAGGGATTGTAGTGGTGATTGGGATTTGGATTGTTGGAGGGGTGGTTGAGATGATTGGTCCTTGAGATGGTATGCTTTGGGATATTTGAGGACCAGTTATGGTGGTGGTTTGTATGGTTGCCCCTTGTTGTTGTGATGATATGGGCAAGAAGAGGGAATTGGGCGTGATGTTTAGATTGCTAGGTTCCAAGAAACCATCGATGTTGAGAGGAGGAAAACCCAATCTAAGAGGTGATGTGGTTGTGAATGAAAATGGGGGAAGGGATGGAATGTTACCTTGGAAAAAAGGATTTTCAACGTCAATTGTTTCAGACAAGCTTCCTTCTTCAAGTGGTAGATAAGTTTGTATGTTTGATTGACAGGCTAGTGTTGCACGGAATGAAGATGAGCCAACGTGGTTATGGAAGGTGAGCGGGACATATGGGTGGGATGGATTTTTCGGAACAGATGTAACTGGCATGGTGGTGATGATTGCTTCTTTGTTAATGCCTTTGCAATTCTTGGAACATGGCACTCCCCTTGTTCACATTCAACGAGGTTGGTGTGATGGCCGATGTTGTGCAAGGTACTTCTTGATTGATATTTGACATTGGGGATGCACTTGGAATAGGTACATCTATACTAGTTCTTGCATCAAGATCGGGAGGGAACTGGACTCCTCCTCCCGCTAGTGTATTTAGGTACTTGAACATACCACTGACAATTTTGTGGTTCTCTACATTTTGAACCATCTTCATGATTTCGGATTGTGTCATCCCCATGTCTTCGTTCGTGATGTCCTCTTGATGACTCTTTTCTTGAGGATTTTGTGATGATAAGGGAGAGTTGCTTGGGGGATTGTTTGATCCCTCTAGGTTCATTTCAGAGTTTAACTGACTTGTGTCCATAGAATTTGATATTTCTCTAATATTCTCCATGTTCTTCTTGTATTAAGATCTTGTTTGGACCATAAAAAATAGGGATTTGTTCGATCCTAACCTTTTAGGCCCAAAAGAGAACTAGGGAAGCTAAAAGATCAAAGATGGTGGTAATGGTGATGGGCTAAATGGATGGGATGAGTGAGTGAGAAACTTTTGAAGAAATTTTGAAGGTATATGCTAAACTTGTAAGGAATTTTAGATTGATTGAGATAATTTGACTAGATGCGTTAAGTCAAACAAGATTATTGTGAAGTTGTATTCCCTAGAAAGTTGTGTTATCCTAGGGGAACTTGCACAAATGGATGAATTGGCTAACTGTGTTAAGCCAATGTAATTGTGAACTAAAAGACTTTAGGAAGTTGTGTTATCCTAAAGAAAAATTTATCCAATGGTTTGACTATTTTGGCTAGGTGTGTTAAGCCAAGATAGGGTGATGTTGATTTAGCCCTCTAAGTTTAGCATGATGATTGTTTCTAGAGTTCACAAAAGGTTTGATGATGAAATGAGATTTGGTTGGTTGAGGAATGAATGAGAATGAAGACTTTGCTCTTGAACCTTATCCTAGACACAACTCTCTCTACAAAACCTCGGTATTGAAAAACATGCTAGACTTCCTATGGGAGAAAAGAAAACCTTTCAAAAAGTTCAGGATTTTGTTGACAATAAAATGCATACAATGCTGGATTATTCCTCGAGGTTTTTTTATAAAAGTTGTATACAAGTCTTTCCCTTACTTCAAGGAGCATCTCAAGGCGTTGCTCATGGACTTTTAGACTAATTTTCTTGAGCTTTGGTTTTGGGATTTTGATCTTGCAGGAAATCATTGGAAACAACACACATGAAGTTAAATTTGTCTCTTTATCTTGGTTTAATGAAATTATTTTTATCCAAGACACTTTGCTTGCTTAGGTTTCAAACTATATGTCTAGTGTCCCACTTTCTTTCTCATCCCACAAGGTCCTTTGTGTGGAAATCGAGGAAAATAGGGCAAAATTTCCTTATGTTTATCCTTGTTGAAAACAAATGATGCTAGAATTTGTGCACTTAGAAACCTCTAGGAATATGATCCCTAGGGAAAGCAAGAGTGCCCAAATTCGTCAAGAGTATTTGTTTCTCACAAGGGGTTTGAAATTTGAAGGTCTTGTGAATGTTTGTTTTCAAATTTTTTCAAGATCAAGCAATGTATTCCTTTTCTTCAAGCACTTTTACACCCATAGGATGATGAGGCAATATCTTGTTGGGTTCCCACTTGGATAAATCCAGCTGCACATATCTTGTGCGAATGGATAAATGCTTGACCACATTGGCTCCCCTCCATGACACTCACTTATTCGGGTCAGCCAAGCATTAGTACCCATGGCATACTTTCCATTTCCACAACAAGACCGCATGTATAATGTGGGGTGGCTTCAAAGGACATAACCTTTTGCACCAACAAGATAGACAAGGTTTTGGCCTTTTTCTAAACAAGGGGTTCTAATTTGGGCATTCAGTTCATGGGGGATTATCCAACGTCGGTGAGAGTACATTTATGTCCATCTCATCGGAATAATCCTCATGATTCTTGAACTTTCCTCAAGAATCCACACTTATATACCGATTGGAAGTCTCTTGGCTTTAGCGTGTTCCCAGTTGGGTTGTTCCCTTGGGTGATTACTTTTTCCCACAAGGCAGGCCCTCTAAGATAAACAATAGCGAAAACATTATTCATAGTTCAATCGACCTTTGTTTAAAAACAAAAGGAGAACACTCGCAATAAGTTTTATTCACACTCGCATGTTTTGTTCAATTTTAAAATGCCCAAATTGAAATGTGGAGGCAATATTTTTAACAACCTAATATCACCAAAATGTTTTTGATTCTCAAGATCACAATGAAGCGCGAGAGAAGCGCATACACATTTTGAATGATATTAACTTGTAAAAAAAATTGCAAAACATGGAAAACATTTGTTCATTTTAAACCTCAAAGCAATGATGGCTTCTTTTTAAGCACCAAATAAAGTGTGAGTTTGCCTTGTTCAATTGTTACCTTTTAAACAAAATCTAGTGTGTTTTCCTAAAGTTCTTTTTAGCCCCTTGGCAAATTTTGAAAGGAAATTTGATTGTTAATTTTAGAACCCAAAAGAAAAATAGTGTCCTAAAATCAAAGAACTTATCAAATCCTTTATAGAGTGTTAAAAAACACTTTAGTGTTTGAAAACACTTTGTACAAAATAAAAATGTTGTCATCAAAAAAAAGGTTGCTTGTTCTTTTTATTCCCAAAGTAAATTTAGTTTTCCTAAGGCCAAAGATATTTAACAAATTCTTTTAAGGAGTGTTAAAGAACACTTTAGTGTTTAAAAACACTATGTGTGTGATGGGTATGATATCATGATGAACTTCTTTCTTGGATTTTCCTCTTCTCCAACCTGCAAAATGACAGAAAACTATAGAACAATAATATAGCGAACAAAGTCAATGCTCAGAAAATTCAAAATTAAAAAAACGTGTCCGAATTTAAAAATAGATTGTTCCCCACAGCGGAGTTTAGCGGGTGCAGCGGAGTTAGTGAGTGCGGTGTTGTTTAGCAAACAGGCGATGCCATACAGTACTACATGGTCGACTGTGTGTGGTGCTCTGTAGAAATAGAGACTGTGACTGCAGTGGACTTTGGAAGCAGTAGAGCTTGGAAAATTTTCAAATTTTAAGCGCGGGAAGCAATTGTGGTGCTGTATAGTGTTGCAATTTTTAAGGGGTGCAGTGCAATATAGCACCACATCTAAGTCAGCAGTACAATACAGGACCACGTGCTTGATCTATGGTGTAGTTTCTTGTGTGTGATCAAAAAAATGTGAAAACAACAAAAAATTTCACAAAAAAATGTGATGAGATGGTTGCTACACTCCTTCCAGCACCAAAATGTGAACCCCTAAACCTACAAATGCACAAAGACAACAAACATGGTTAGATGTTAGATCAAAATGCATGCAAATATGAAGGATTCCCCATAAAATTCATCTATTCAAGCTAAAATTAGGAAAATAACAAAACTTAAATAACAATGAAAGCAATCCTAATTAAACTAATAACATGATGATCTTATGGGGGGATTGGTGCCAATGAAGTGTTGCAATTGATCCTTTCCCAATTCCTAAGTAGCAATAATATGTGAATCTAGAAATGATCAAATCTCCAAAGAGATTTGAACATAACCTTGGTATCAAATGTGACAAAATGATGAATTCTTGGATATGATGAGAAAAATTAGTTCTCAATTGGAGAGAGTAACTTTGCATATGAATTGTGGATGAGAAATGAGGAGAAGAGTCTCCAATTTATAGACCTCAATTTGGAAGAAGTGAGCAAGATTAAGCAATGTGGGATAAAAGATAATCCAATGGCATTGTGCCACTTGTCCACATGTGATTGGATGAAGAATGAGCACATTTTGGCCAATGTGCATGATAAATGCATAAATTTGAATTTGAAATGGTGAGCTGACTTGTTGAAGGGGGAAGAGAAATGAAGTTAATGTCACTTGGCTCAAGGTCAAGGACATGTAAGAGGCATTGAATGCCTTGTTTGAAGGACCAAGTCCACTTGGCCTTTTTGAATTCAAATGAGGGAATATTCCCTTTTGATGCTTTGTGAGGGAAAATAGATGAATTAATAAATCAAATTAATTGATTTATTGTGCAAGTTGCATTCTCTAGAGGATTTTAGTGAGAGGGATTAAGTTAATCATGGATTTGATTAATTTAATGAAGAATTAGGTGATGTGACAATTTTAGACTTAGATTTATGAATTAATTTAAGTCAAGAATTGAGAGGAAATGATTTATCAAATAAATGATTTGATTTATTTAATCAAGAAGGAATATGTTAGATTAAATCAAATAAGATTTAATTTATTTAATTCAATAGGACTTTAGAGATTTTAATTAAATAAAATGATTTATTTAATTAAACAAGGATGCAATGGTTTATTAAATTAATTGATTAATTTAATCATTGAAAGAGGAAGACTTAATCCAATAAATAATGATTTATTAAATTAAGAGATAGAATGTGATGAAATGTTGAGAATGTGATTTAAGAGGAAGCGTTGTTAGTAATCAGGATCAGGTGTGCCAAAACAAACCTGTACATTTTCCATGTCTACAATATGAATACTAAATTATTTCATATATAGGTATTGTTGTGGCAATATTTTGCTACAAATTGTATAAGAAAGTGTATATTTATTATTGTGTAATAATAATGATTGTTTGGTCCTATTTATTACTTGTTAGCAATTCAACTCAAGCTCAACACACTTTAGAGTACGTATTGTATGTTCATGATCTAGATGTTACCACCTTCTTTATATGTTCATGATATAGAGAGTAGCTTTGTACAACATTATATTATAAGTGATCTCTTGACTATTTGAGGTGATTGTAAAATATTCAACAGGTGCCATATTGTTCATATTTTAAGCATTAGCATTCTCAAATATTATAGACAAATTAGATAGAGCTTCCATAGAAGCTATCTCAGATGCATTCTCAATATCTAATTTGAGCATGCAAACTAAAGTAGAAAGTAGTGTTGCATTGATGTTAAGAGAACATAAATAATACATATGGTTTCTTGTTGCATAGCTCCATGAGTGCCTTTAGAGCTACTTGACTTGAAGTTCATTATTGTTACCACATTTTCAATAGCTCCCTTTCAAAAATTCATCCACCTTTAAGAAAAAATAACCATGTTGAGTTGTCGCCTTTTAGCCCTAGTTTTTGAAGTTGTGTCAAGCACCGGTTAAGTTTTGACAACACCTTCCTTGCTTGACTACTTAAAGGTTTTAGTTTAAGTTGTCAATTTTTGGAAAGATGTCGGGTCTTGAAGTGGTTCTCATAACCTAGGTGTGTGTCAATTGGAAGGAATAAAGTCAAGCAAAATCAAGTTCATTTTGGATCTCTTGTTAGGTTTTGAAACCTTTGTTGGTCCCTGATAGGGTTTTGGATACCTAACTCATTCCCACGGTAAATTCTTTAAAAGACTAAGTTTTGTAAGCTCTTTCTAAGAGGCTTTATCAAAAAGGAGGCTGAAAAGTACTTCAAAGGTGGTATTATGAGAGATTAGTAAAGCGGGAGATGGGTTTGTTTCATGAACTAAAGCAGACTCCAAAATCATTTCAAAAACCTCACCCAAAGTCCAACATTTATGCATTCAAGTTGTTGTGAACTATCATCCTCAAAATTTGAAGGTTCATACAAAAAGAAAATAATAGTACCAGAATCAAATGCATCATAGAGATAACACTTAATTAAATGCATAGCCATTGATACACATTATATATTTAGAAAATAAAGAAGTGCATTACAAAGGAAATGAAAAATGTAGAACTAAAAGTAAAGAATCTCAAAAATTTTGCATCACATAAGACGGATTTAAAGGCCAAAAAAAAATTATATATTCATAATATTTTATGTATTACATACCAAAAAGGGGGTTCCAATACAATATTTCAAGCACAGAGGGTAAAGATGAGGATTCGGATGCCTTCAACCACCTCCTGGAAGCATTCAATTTGTGTAGGAGAGAAAAGATTCTCATTAAACTCTAGAAAGTGGGTAAACATCTCCAGCATGTTTCACTCCAAGCTGGCATGAATTAGGGTAGCTATTTTCTTTTCTTTCTCATTCTTCAGTGTAGTTGCAATACAGATAGAGTCTCCCACTAGACCAGTGTGTGAATTCTCAATCAGGTTCCCAAAGGAATCCTCAACATAGGGCAAATAAACCACCACACTAGACAATTGATAGCCTTAGCTCCCCACTCTAGCTTCCTAGAGGTGCGCATGATTTTGTAGAGGAAGTGCTCCAGTAAATTTAAGTTGTCCACATGCACTTCAGCGAGGAAATTCTCTCTGATTATCTTCCTAATCACTCCCTCCTCAACATCGTTGCAGATTAGAAAAATCTCTTTAAGTTGGTTTACAATTAGCCTCTTCACCGCACTACATTCCACTCCCTCAATGGAGAGTAAATCACTCTTGTTCAAAAAAACAACGTCACTTGAAGTGCTTGACATGGTTGAAATGGAAATTATCATTGTGAAGGATGAGACTAGTTTGATTTATAAAATGAAGGGGTAAGCTAGTGGAGTTCTCTTGAGAGATATTACCGATACAAGGACACTTAATTTGCCTTGAATTAAATAAATTTGGCAGTAATGTGATATTATTTAGCAAAGTATGCTTTGGCATCAAAGAAATCCTTTGTATTTAAACTGCCCACATAAATATGATCTTAAGTGGCATGTCATTAATTACTGAACTGAGAAATTACAGGCTTTTCACACAAGCTGGAGAACACAAGGCTTATTTACAAATATTTGTGGTTCATTCCCTTGTCCTAATCAATCAGAAGATGTGATGTAATCATAACCATCCTCAAATCAGCCATTAATGCTTATGTATCTTCATCGGCTAGAGATCGGCTAATCTCCTGTAAAACACTTATTCAGTGAAGTGGTAGTTACAACTCTCCCCAGATTCAGTTTTCAAGTAGTTGTTGACAGTTACAATGTAAAAATTTAAATATGGTTTGATCAGACTTCAAAAGTGTTTGAATTTTTATCCCCCTTGGACTTTGATGTATGAGTGAGAATTAATTTGAACGAAGGATCAAGTTTTACAATTTTGATTGTTTTTTGAAGATGTTTGTTGTCTTTGAGCAATAAATTTGAATAATGTGTTTAAAATTTATGAGTGAGTATTTGAGCTTTGATAAACGTTAAGATATTCCTTCTCTTTGTGGATGCGGTATTCATCAATGTTTAATTCATGTACCTTCAATGAATGTTAAATTTACATTGTGTCGAGTCAGCTTGTTGTTGATAATTTGATCTTTGAGTCATGATATTGGTAGCTTTCCAATATTATTTCCAATTTAGTTAGTTGTTCTCAAGTTAATTTTTATCACATTTGTTGCATGGCTATGGGCAGGTGTTAGTTTTCCTTTTCTACTTTTTGGTTAAAAGCATACCCCATTTTCTTTAAAATCAAAAAATAAAAATCATATCTTACAAGGGAGTTGTACCTCTTAAAATTTAAAGGAAGATCACCAATAAAATTTTGATCTCTCCAACTATTAGTTATCGATTGGTCTTTCTTTTAAGAATGATAAAGTCAAATTGAGTTAATCATTAAAAAGACAAATTTTTCAACCAACATATTTTTGGTAACACCGGTCAAGATATTGAAAAGAAGCAGTTGCCTTGATACATATAATAATGGTTTTACCTCATGAAAAAAAATTCTTGTGTTACAGCCAAACCTAGATTGGGTGAACTCAAAACAAGAAGACATTATCTCCCAACTAAACACTCTAGCTTGGAGATATCCAAGGAGTGTTGTAGAGTATATGCAAGTAAATTTTGTCCTTGAAGAAGAAGAACTAGCACAACAACCAACTAGAAGAGTGGTCAAAATTTTCCCAAAGATAGAGATTGTGTGGGACCCTCATCCCTAAGGTAATCAAAATCAAAATCAAAATCCTCTTCCAAACCGTGACACACCAAGAAGTTGATTTTTGAAGTAAGAAGGAGATTACCTCTTCTTAGAGGGAGTTTGGTGACTCTGTGATTTAAATTTTTCTCCACTTTTATAGAAATTCTAAGTATACAAGATGGCTTTAGTTGCATCACAAACACAGAGGGCTCATTTCGGGCCCCTAGCTCTATCTCAATTCTTAGCCTTTCATGTGGGATCGAGGGAACATTTTTGGTTCATAGGAGAAGGTACGTAGAATCTAGAAGACCACATGCAAGCTTTCACTATTGCATGCGATATTTTGGGAGTCATGAATGAGGATGTAGTTGTGTGAATTTTTGTAGAATCTCTTATTGGTAAAGTAGTAGACTAGCTCTAATGTATAGAAGATGGATGCGTCATTGGTTAGAATGTATTGAAGGACAAATTTGTAGCCAAGTTCAAACTAATCATCAACATAGGAACTTTGTTAGGTTGTCTCTTCAAAATTCAAAAAGGAGAACGTGAAATTATGGGAGACTGCATTGATAGATTCAATCAAACCTTGAAATGGATTCCTTGTCCTGACATGCCCACTCAATCCAATTTATTGACTATCTTCATAGCTGCCCTACATCCGGAAGTGCAATTTCACTTAAAGTGGAAAAAGGTATACGACTTCAAAGTTGTAAAACTAGAAGCCACAAAGGTAGAGGATGATTTATTGTTATCTGGATACCTCGACCAAGGCTAGAGTGGAATGTTGTGAAATGTAAGAGACTCACTTTGATGGACATTCCCAAAACATCAAGTGAAAGGAGGTTCTCACCTTATATAGATGCATGCCCTAATCTAGTCCTATACCAACGAGATCACTCAGTTGGACCTAATGTCGATGAAAGGAGTGAAATGCATGTCGGGCATTATGAAGAGGAAGAAGAAGACTCTGATAACTTTGATGAGGAGAATTATTCTCCTCCTATCACACCATATTTCACCTCAATATCCTCTATCATGGCAAATAAAGGTGTTGAACAATCATCAGTTACCTTGAAACTCTAAGAGTTTGAATCGTTCACTTTTAAGATTGATGAGTCAATCCACCAGCTCATGAAAATAGTTGGAGATCATGAGTGATTGGAAAAGTGTGGGAATAGAAACCATGAAAGGTTATCAGGTATAATGCTTTGTACATACCTAATAGTTTTAGCAAGAATTTTGAAGTTACAGATAATCTTCCTGTTTGAATTTCATGAGTCTCAATTAGACGGCTTTAGGGTTCTCGCCCCTATCCCTCCTGACACTATGATGGGTAGTAGCAATGGTGAGAATTGTGGCGAAGAACCTAAAATAGATGTTTAATCAGAGAAAGAAGGAGAAACATAGCAGGGGTGGTGTATGGATATTGTCTCTATTGTAGATGAGGTTCCTCTCTCTTTTAATTAGGATTTTAAAACATCCTATGAGCAGTTCCTCTATAGGTATATCATGTACCTACCTTTAAATTAACTGGGGAGATTGGAAATTCTAAATTTGTGCCAGTAAATGAAGGTATTATTGAATGGATATTTATGAAATTCACAAGAATTACATTAAAAAGAAACATGCATGTATTGGTTGAAGGAAATGGTGAGGTATGTGCCTCTTGATTGCATATTTCCTCTAATTTAAATCTGAATCAATCACATATGTTCTCCAGCTTAGTGAAGTGATGATTCTTGATGATAAACTATTCAAAGTGATAGATGGAAACTCAACTAAAAAAATTCTCATGCAAGAGATGAAAAAAGTTAATGATGAGAAATGGATTTTTGGTGGCAAGGAGGCCTTGCAAAGAATCAGTTGTCATGTGAGCCCATTCTAGTTTAACTTGTTTCTCCCAAATGTGCAAATGTATCTCATCCATGCTTATCTTATATGTAGTGGGTCTGATTTTTCCTTTCCTATCAATGGTTTTGCATGAGTAATCCTAGACATTTTCATTGGTAAGTATTCCCCTACCCTATACATATTTATTTTTGGTTGTGTTTTGTTTTGTTGTCTTTTCCCTTTGGATTTGTCTCATTTTTGGTTTGTTTTGGTCCTTCCTTTCAAGATTCTATTATTTCCCAATGGATAAGAAATTGGTCTACTACTGTGATTCTAGATTCATGTATTTTTCCTTTGCAGCTCGTTTCCCCAATCAAATCCAATTGTAACCACATTTTTAGTAGCCACTTTTCAAAAATGCATCCACCTTTAAGCAAACTTAACCATGTCAAGTTGTCACCTTTTATCCCTAGTTTTTAAAGTTGTTGGGCATCGATTGAGTTTCCACAACACCTTCCTCACTCGACTACCTAAAGTTTTTAGTTTAAGTTGTCAAGTTTTGGAAAGATGTTGGGTCCCGAAGTGGTTCTCATAACCTAGGCCTACACCAACTAGAGGGAATAAAGTTAAGCAAAATCAAGTTCATTTCAAAGCTCTTGTTAGGTTTTCAGAAACCTCACTTATTCTCACAATAAATTCTTTAAAAAGCTAAGTGTTGTCCTGAGATCTCTTTTTAAGAGGCTTTATCAAAAAGAAAGGTTAAAAATTACTTTGAAGCTAGTCATATAAGAGATTAGTGAAGAAAGCGATGGGTTTGTTTCATTAACTAAATTGGACTTTGAAAGCATTTCAGAAACCTTGCCCAAATTCCAACATTTATGCATTCAAGCTATTGTGAACTATCTTCTTGGCAATTTGAAGGTTCATTCAAAAAAAAAAAATAGTACCAAAAGAAAATGCATTACAAAGATAATGCTTAATTAAATGCATATCCATTGATACACATTGCAGATATGGAAAATAAGGAAGTGCATTATAGAGGAAATGAAAAATGTAGAACGAAAAGCAGAGAATCTCAAAATTATTGCATCACATAAGATAGATTTAAACGTCCAAAAAAGTATATATTCATAATATTTTTTATATTACATACCAAAAAAGGGGTTCCAGTACAAGATTTCAAGCATAGAGGGTAAAGATGAGGATCCAAATACCTTCAACCACCTCCTAGAGGCATTCAATCTGCACAGGGGAGAAAATATTCTCGTTAAACTCCACAAAGTGGTCAAACGCCTCTTGAATGTTCCACTCCAACCTGATGCAAAGTAGGGTAACCGTTTGCTATGCTTTCTCATTCTTTAGTGAAATCACAATGCAAATGGATTCTCCCACTAGACCAACACGCGGATTCTCAATCAAGTTCCCCAAGGCATCCTCAACATAGGGCAAATAAACTAGCCTCACCAAATGGTCAGAAAATTGCAATTCACCTCTCATTCACTTCTCTTGGTCTCTCTCTACAAACTAAAGATGAATTACAAAGGCATGACCTAAAACATTGATGATAAAAATTATTGCATAGTTTAATCTAAATTACCTTACAATATTGTGGACTATAGAAATTTGATATCTTCAATATTTTATTTGTATTTATAATTAATTATAATTTACCAAAAATAAAATTATGCTCCAACAAAAATGTACATCACCTCTCCCCTCTATTTATTTGGTCATTGTTTCCAATTCACCATTTCATTCACTTTTCTTGGTCACTCTATAAACTAAAAATGGATTACAAAGTATGACCAAAAACATTGATGAAAATTATTGTACACAATATAATCTAAAAAATTATCTTACAATATTATGGACAATAAAAAATTTGATATCTTCAATATTTATTTTTTTATTTATAATTAATTATAATTTACCAAAAATAAAATCATACTCCAACAAAAATGTACATCAAGCACAACATTTGTTGTTAAATATATAAACAAAAAACTAAACCCAAATTGCATTCAATGCCATACAAGCAAATTAATGCAAGTTCATTTCCTTTCCAAGCCGAATTCCCTAGTCTAAACTGATCCTTGAGAGCTGTCTGTAGCTCATTTGGTTTGTCCACCTGAACCACCATCTTGCCAGCCAACTTATCCTCGGCTCTAGTCCTCCACCAGATCTTGGCTTCTCTTGACAAGAACATGGCAGCAGTTCTTACCTTTGCGTTCTGGAAGGAGTTGTTCAAGCTGATAGGAACGAAGTTGCTAATTTCAACCAGTCATCACCTAGAGAAGAATGGGTAGATTGAAAGGATAAGTGGGATATTGGAAGATTATCTCAAGCACTTTGTTTGGTCGAACTAGTGTAATTGGTCGGGCTTATTGGACCCATCTCAGTTTTGTTACAACATGCAGAAAAGTGCATCGATTCAGTACTCGCCATTTGAGTTGGCAACAAGGTAACAGCCACTGACTCCTCATATAGTGTTGAGTGGATACATGAGTGAGTGTCCAGATGCAATGGATAGACTGAGAGATTGGCAGGACTGAGTTCATTTGGCTAGGCACAACTTGGTCAAAGTTGCAGAGAGAATGAAAAGGTATGCAGACTCAGGGAGGATGCATGTGGAATTTAAGGTTGGTGATAGGGTCTTCTTGAAGATGGATTTGATTCAAATTAGGCCACCTAGGAGGTTGATTCAAGCATTGGCTTGAAGGTTCGATGGGCCTTACCAAGTGACACAAAGATTGGGGACATAGGCGAAAATAGTGTCGCATCCTTCAAAGGTCTGGGATTTGGACAAAAAACTATTATGGGGGAATGAGAGTACCCCACTCGCAAGAAACTTGTGTTCTACAACGGATTCTTATTCTCTAGCAAAGTTTCATGGTGGGAAAACCCAAGGAGGCACAAAAGGCTCTCAAGGATCAGTTCAGATCGGGGAATTCAGCCTAGCAAGCTAGGTTGAAACTCATGGGATTGAGATAGAGTGGAGCAGTCAGGGACTACATTAAAGCTTTCACTTCCTTGATGTTGGAGATCAAGGACATGTCTGAGGTAGACAGGTTTTTTTAGTTTATGAGGGGTCTTCAACCATGGGCTCAATAGGAGCTCCAACGTGGAAATATCCAAACCTTGATAAAGGCAGTTGCAGCAGTAGGTCGTTTACTAGATTACAAGAATGACTTGCAGAGGGATAGTTTTGGGTCAAATTCTTGCAAGAAAGATCAAAAGTATCCCCCGAGAGAGGACAGGAGTAAGTCCAAGGAAAAGGAAAAGGATAAATACATGGGGAAGACTTCATATGCCAGTAAGTCAACTGGAAGTGGGTCTCAAAAGATCCAGAATAGTAAGAAGAGTTCGGCACGACCAAAGTATCGGGAGTTTGGGGATCCTAGGAAGCGGCGTACCTGCTTTGTGTTTGGAAACCTGAATCATTGAGCTAGGGATTGTCTGGAGGGACATAGATTTAGTTAAATAGCCAGACTCAGAATGCAGAGAAAGATGAGTCAGGTTCAATGATGGATGTGATCCAAGGAGGTTTATGTACACTAGGTGCACAAGGTTAGCTGACGGCCACTGTGGCCAACCCAAAAAACAAGAATAAGTTGTGTTATGTGGAGGTTCATATGAATGGGAAGAGCACCATTGGAATGGTAGACTCAGGAGCCACTCACAACTACATCTCATCAAGGAGATAAATTGAGATGAGGCTCAGGGTGCAACCAAGCATGTGCTCCTTTAAGACAATCAACTCACCATCTAGGAAGGCAACTGGGATTGTTAAGAATATATTGATTAGATTAGGTGCGTCGAAGGGCCACATGGATCTGATGGTGATTGAAATGGATGATTTCGATTTGATATTGGGGCAGGAATTTCTAAGGATTGGCAAAGTTGCAGTGATTCCTCACCTAGAGACAATGTTGTTCTTGGATCCAAATCAGACATGTGTGGTCAAGATAATAGATAGGAGATAGACCGAGAAGACTCAGATGGTTTCAACATTGAGCTTTAAGAAGTCGGCGAAGAGGAAGAATGAGGAACCCATTTTTCTAGCTGCACTACTTGGGGGTTGGGATGAGATGGATGATGTTTAGGAGACACCAATCCTGCCAGAAGTAGAAGAAATCACCATTGAGTTTGAGGATGTAATACCACTGAAATTTTTGGCACAACTTCCGCAAAGGCAGGGCGTAGATCACAATATTGAGTTAAAACTGGGGGTAAGGCCTCCAACCTAGGCACCATATTGGTTGTCTGGACCAAATATTGTTGAACTTAAGAAGAATTTGGAAGATTTGTTGGAAGCGGGGTATATTAAGCCATCTCGTTCTCCATATGGGGCACTAGTTTTGTTTCAAAAGAATAAGGATGGAACATTGAGGTTATGTGTGGACTTTAGGGCCCTAAATAAGTTGACCATCAAGAATAAGTATCCCCTACCACTTATTGCAGACTTCTTTAATCGCTTTTCTAGGGCAATGGTTTTTAGTAAACTGGATTTGAAGCAAGGGTATTATCAAGTGAGGATAGCACTCGGGGATGAGGAGAAAGTTGCATGTGTGACTCGATATGGGTCATACGAGTTCATGGTGATGCCCTTTGGGCTTTGTAATGCACCAGCTATTTTTTGCACACTAATGAACGATGTGTTCAGGCCATTCTTGGATCATTTTGCTGTAGTGTACTTGGATGACATTTTGGTCTACAACAAAAACATGGAAGAGCATAAGCAACACTTGGAAAAAGTTTTTGAGTTGCTCCAGGAGCACAAGTTTTTTGTCAAAAAAGAGAAGTGTGTGTTTCCTCAAGAAGAGATGCACTTTCTGGGTCATATCATTGGAAAAGGGAAGATTGAACCAGATCTGGAGAAGTTGCGGGCAATCAGGGATTGGGAGTCGCTACAGAATGTTCACGAAGTGAGACATTTCTTGGGTCTGGCTAGCTATTATAGAAATTTTGTTGAGGGGTACTCTTATTGTGCTACACCTCTCACTAATCTTCTCAAGAAAGATAAGAAATGGAACTGGTCAGACAAGTGCTAGGCAGCATTTGAGACATTGAAGGAGAGGTTACTAACGTCACCTATGCTGGCATTGCCCGATTTCACAAGGCCTTTTGAAGTACAAAGCAATGCTTTGGACTATGTTGTTGGAGGGGTGCTCATGCAGGATGGGCATCCAGTGGCCTATGATTCTAGAAATTTGAAGGATAGGGATAAGAACTACCATGCCCATGAGAAGGAAATGATAGGGATCATCCATTGTCTCAAAACTTGGAGGCATCATCTCTTGGGAACTCAGTTTGTAGTGAAGACAGACAATGTGTCCTCAACCTATTTTAAGACACACGCTAAGTTGACTCCAAAGCAAGCCAGATGGCAAGAGTACCTAGCAGAGTTTGATTTTTTGATCCTCTACAACCCTGGGAAGATGAACGTTGTAGAGGATGCTCTAAGTAGGAAGGCTTAGTTAGCTGCAGTGGAGGAAGTGGTGTCAAAAGAAAGTCTAGGGGAAAGCAAGGTGACAGTATCTGATGAATTTTTGGAATCCATCAAGCAGGGCTATGAGATGGATCTTTAGGCAGTAGAGCTCTATAAACATGCACTAGAGGGGAGGACTCAGAAGCTCGGCATAAAATATGGAATGTTGGTTTTCACCCAAGATTGAGTCTACATCCCCAAGTGGAAGAATTTGAGGAGGGAAATTTTTCATGAGTTTCATGACAACATTTGGGTTGGGCACCCAGGCAAAAAATGACCCTCACGTTGCTAGAAAGGGGCTTTTACTAGCTGAAAATGAGGCAAGATGTGGACGAGTATGTCAAGATTTTCCTCATTTTTCAACAAGATAAGGTTGTGACTAAGCCTCTGGGAGGTTTGTTCCAGCCCCTACCTATTCCAGGGAGACCGTGGGCAAGTGTGAGCATGGACTTCATACCAGGATTGCCTGAGGTGGATGGGTATAGCAACATAATGGTGGTGGTCAACAGATTCTCCAAGTATGTCATTTTTGTTTTGTGCAAGGCACCGTGCAGGGTGGAGGATGTTGCAAACTAATTTTTCAAAAATGTGGTAAAGCATTGGGGTGTTCCATTGAGTATCATTAGTGATAGGGATGCCAGATTTACCAGTGCGTTCTAGAAGGATTTGTTCAAGCTTATAGGAATGAAGTTGCTATATCAACCATTCATCATCTAGAGATAGATGGCCAGACTAAAAGGATAAATGGGATATTGGAAGATTATCTCAAGCACTTTGTTTGGTCGGACCAATCCAATTGGTCGAGCTTATTGGACCCAGCTTCGTTTTGTTACAACATGTAGAAACGTGCATCGAGTCCGTACTCACCATTTGAGTTGGCAACAACACAATAGCCATTGACTCCTCATACAGTCTTGAGTGGATACATGATTGAGTGTCTAGGTGCAATGGATAGACTGAGAGATTGGCAGGACCGAGTTGACTTGGCTAGGCACAACTTGGTCAAAGCTACAAAGAGAATGAAAAGGTATGAAAACTTGGGGAGGATGCATGTGGAATTTAAGGTTGGTGATAGGGTCTTCTTGAAGATGGATCTGATTCAGTTTAGGTCACCTAGGGGGTTGAGTCAAGCATTGGCTCAAAGGTTTGATGGGCCTTACCAAGTGGCATAGAGAGTTGGTAAGGTCACATATAAACTGAATTTTCTAGATCACATGAGAGTCCATGATGTTTTCCATGCCAGTCAGCTTCGTCTGTATCATGAAGATAAGCAGGACAACAGAAGGAATGTACCAATAAGGGGACTAGCCAATGTCTTGGACAAGTTGGGCTTGGAGGTGTAGGAAGTGATTGTTGTCAAGGAGAGGGGATTTGGAAATAGGAAATGGAAGGAGTTCTTAGTTCATTGGCAGGGCCAATCAAGAGATGAGGCATCTTGGGAAAGAGCTAAGAGTTTGTGGAAATATGAGGAAAAGGTGTTGGAGTTCTTAGAGAAGGACTCCACCACACCCTTCTAAGTACTCAAGTAGAGTTGGGTACCTCCATAGCAATGTCAGGGAGAGTGTTGTCAGCATCAGGGATGTCACCTAATTTAGACCGGGGGAGGATATAAGAGGATGTCAAATCCTAAGGGGGCGAGTTAGCTCCTCGAAGGAATTTTGGGAATACATAAGGGTGATTCCATGGTTGGGGTCAAGGAGCTCACCCATATCCATGCAAATGCAAGGTGAACCAGGGGTTGAAACCGAGTTGCATCGAGGTTTTGAGTTGGGCCAGTGCCAGGTTCCAAGTGAACACTAGGGCAAGTAGTATGTTGCGGCCAAGTCCTTGGGGAACCAAAATGCTAAGGGGATGTTGGATTCCTCCATGTGCAAGTGTTGTGATGGTTTCCTAAGGCTAAGTGAAGGGGATCCAAATGCAAAAATGGGTTCTCAAGCCAAAACAGAAATTCAGAGATTGGGGACGTAGGTAAAAATAGTGTCGCATCCTTCAGAGGCCTAGGATTTGGACAAAAAACTATTATGGGGGAATGAGAGTACCCCACCCGCAAGAAACTTGCATTCTACAATGGATTATTATTCTCCAAAGAAGTGTCATGGTGGGGAAACCCAAGGAGGCACAAAAGGCGATCATTGAGCATAGCAGAGTGAAGTGGTCATCAGTGTGAGAGTGAGGATGGTGCAGTGAGTGGTGTTGTGTTCAGAGTGTGAGGCAAAGACTACAAGCATTGCAGTGTGGACTTGGAGTTCCCAATGAGGGATGTTGGTACTCAAAAATGTAGGTTTTAACCTCAAGAGTATGCAAGACTCTTACAACATTCTTGGACAACATACAAGGCCAATTATACAATCGAACCTTCTACTCTTTAGGTTCTACTAGACCTAGGCGGGTGAACCTAATGAATGATGCAGATTGAAATGTGTCTCCTAATGCAACAATCTACCCACAATGGAAAAGGTAGTGGATAGGTGAAAATCCCTACAACTACTCCTACTCCTAATACACAAATGAAAGGTTTATTGAATGAATTGTTTGATATGAAATTCAATCTCTGGGTTGAGGCAGATCAGTGCCTTCTATCCACATGGGCAATGGAGTCAAGAATATTTAGAATTGAATGTATTTCCCTCTCTGTCTTAATTCAAATTGTTAGGCACTTTAAAAAATGAAACTATATGACTGGCATAAAACCTCATTGATTTATGACTTGCATAAATAAGGTTGGAATGTTTTCTTATCAAATTCCACATCAACAATCCAAAAGAAATCCTAAATCACTGTGATTTACTTGAAGGAATTTAATTCTGGCTTGCAGATACCAACAAATAAAAATCACACAAATGAATCAAACATACGCTTGATATATTTATTTAAATGATCAAAGGACTTCAAGTTGGAGACAATTAAATAAGAAATATATATTATTGCAACACAACAATTAACAACGGGAAGGTTTCAACAATTCAAAATAATCTCTCCATTGATCTGTTTCACAAAAGGTCCGTACATGATTTCCATCCTAGTCCCCTAATGGAAAAAATCTCATTCCTACTCTAACCTCTAACCCCTTCTTCCTCTCCCCCCTTTCTGCAACTGAATTTTCAAAATATTAATACAATACACTTCAAGGGTCATGTCTCTTCATTTTCAGTTGTAACCGCTTATATTCCTTAATAAAATATTTAATTTAATTGCCTTGTCGGCAAAATCAAACATCTTTACACAGTTTGGCCTTTGATTTTTCACTTTATGCACTGCCTTTACCTTTTAATTCCCATAGATTTTATTGCTTTACCACGTTACCGCAAGCTTTGACTTACCCACCCGTGGTATCACAGTGTTTGACCGCTAATAGCTATCTCCACCATTTACCGCCTTACCGTGGTCTCCGCTTGAACCCCTTGTCGTACTGCAATAACCATTTACCGACCACTTCTTTCAATCCACCTCATCATCATGTGTTCTCCTTGCTAACCATTGTTTGGTCTCTACTTCTCTATTTAACTGCTTACCGCACTACAGTGGTCACTAGCTTGACTACCACCGGTACCGCGGTAGCTATCTCTTAACCACTGGTTGCTTCCACCAACCGCTCACTAACTGCTTGCCTTCAACTGCCAGACCATTTACCGTGCTACTACGGTGTATGACTTAACTACGTGCAGTAGCACCTTAAGCACTTTATCTCTGCCTGTTAACCACTACCGCCATACCACAGGCCCATTTGTGGGAGGCCACGGTAAAGCAATAAATGAGATTTTAAATAAATGTTAAGTTAGCAATATATGGTGCAAGGTATATATGGATGGAAAAAGATTTTTAAAAGGAGAGATATTAAAAAATAGATATAAATGAATAAAATTCCTAAGGGTAATAATGGAAAACTTAGATTCAAATGGGGAAACCCTTAGTTTTTCTTATGGATTTTTTAGGTTCTAATAGTGGCTCCTATTGGGGATGAGTGATTGTGCAATCACTGCAAGAATCCAGAGTATCTTTGGTAGAGAAGACCAAGCAAATGATAGAAAATGATATGAAAATGAAGGCAATATCAGATGGAGGGAATGAACAGATCAATGATATGAAAGATGGAGAAAATGGAGAAATGGAAAATCCTAAACTACTATGCATGGAAGAGAATTTTTAAAGAGGCATTGCTAAGAATTGTACATACACTGGCAATCCTTAATCCTATGTACCTGCTTTGGTAAAAAAAATCAAACCACAAGGAATGGCCCCAAGCCACCCCAAAAATAAAAACTTTCACTTTCCTTTGTCATAGAGTTTGTTTTGATTAGAGCTCAACAGGTTTCTTTTGAAACTATCCATTCCACCTGCCTTGCAACATGCACTACCATTGAAAACCTTCAGGAAATCATTGTGTTCAATCTGTTTGATATTCATTTCATCACTCTGCATTTCATCATTCTCATTATCATATAAAACAAATTTAACACCCTCAACATACAAAGTGTATCCATATTCAACAAAACATTCATAAGCATGCTCACTATCATATGTTGCTGAATATGCTTGCAACTGCACTGGGACCTAAAAATTTGAATATTCCTTATGGAAATCTACAAATTCAATCTCATCAATATCTTCTAAAATAATCAAATCACTTTCCATTTCTTTTCTACCACCAGTTGGCATTGACACAAACCTTTGATTCATATAGTCATTCTCATATATATTTGAATCAACAAATGTTGGACACTCATCATCAATAGTATGCAAACCAATATCATTTTCTTGCAGGCATAAATCATTCAATTCACATACCTCTTCCTGGACACAAACAAATTCATGATCAGCTTCACAATTTTCATCACTATGAGAAATGGACATGGAACCATTTGAATCACTACACACAGTATCTTCACTGTCAAAGCATATATAGGTTGGGACCAAAGTCTTCGAACAATCTTCATGTGCATACTTCTGATATTCCAGAGTTAGTAAATCTGAAACTTGCTCACTACTGAGTGAACATGTTTCTGCTTCCATATCATCTACCATGTATCCAACCTCTTCTTGATCTTCATAATAGCCGCAACAATCATCATGTTGAAGATCAATATCCACTATTTCATCTTCATAATTTGACTGACAATTTGTTATACCAAAGGTACTTTCCATATCTTTATTGTCAGACAGCATGATATCATTTTCTATTTCAGCTTCTGAAGCACTGCTAATGTATTCTCCAGATGGTGTGTCCCTATCATCTTCCAAATTAGTATCCATGTGCATTGTCCCAAGCATAGAATCAATA